>CM053593.1:388395327-388411829 GCA_028646575.1 Pseudocheirus occidentalis | reverse complement strand
GAATCTTAAAAGCTCTTCACAGTAGCATTCCCTCAGAAATATACTGCTGATTGGCTTTACAACTGGGTTGCTTTCAAAGACATGGTCTTTTCCTTTTAAGGGTCCAAGTCTGTGTGTAAGGTGATGATATAGATTGGGGGGTGGCAGGGGGAGGAGGGGTAGAGGTGGTAAAGGTACAAGTTCACAGGACTTTGGCTTGTAAAAAAAAAACTCCACTTCCCTTGTACATCATTTTATAACCATAAATAATAGAAACATTTAAGCTTAACTGTAAACAGTACACTTTGCCTGCCCTATGCTGAATAACCATGATATAGCCAAAGCTAACGTAAACTTACTGACTCGCTGTTGGCTTGTTGCCTTCTTTGTGTGCTGTAGTTGCTGACTCCCCCACCTCCTCTCAAACCACTGCCATTGGAAAGAATAAAGCAAATTAACCCCTTATCATGTCTCTGTTGCTGTCCTTCTATCTGCCGGGATCCAAAGTGACCCTGCTAGAGGCTGGAGCTGAGGAGCTCCTGTGTCACAAGATCCCATCATTCCATCAGAATCACTTGTACTGGATTTGTGTTGGCGTGGAGAAGGGCCACTTCTTCAAGTGAGACAAGGATAAAAGAAGGGATACTTTGGGAAAGCATATGAGTAACTCAAAGTGAGGAGGGGATGGGAAGAGGGAACTAACTCATGGTGATGTGGTTTGGGGTTCTTGAGACCCCAAAATGCCAACACATTGGGTCCTGCCAAATGAATTCAACTCAAGTCTTCTCTCAGCCAAAGAAAAGCAAAGTTTATTAAAATTTCACCTGTATTGCTCTGTATTACACAGAGCAAGTCTATGGTAGCAAATTCTATGTGGCTCTCACACTCATGGAGACAAGATTGGGTCATATACAGAAAGGTTGTGGGAAGAATCTAGGGGTGGTCTAGAGGAGGAGTTTGGGGAGGGTCTTCAGGAGGAGTTACTGAGGTCAGGTAACAGTTGATTTGGATATAGATATTTTGATAGGCTCAAGGGTGGAAAGTAGATGGATAATGGAGGGCCAAGCTGGTAACAAAGGTGTGGGCAGAGCCACAAAGAAAGGCTTTTGGCCTCATGCAAATGCCTCCTTAAATAGGAAGATTCAATAAGAGTTCAAGTGGGTTTCCAGAGCCTGCACCTCATGGATGGCAAATGGCCCCATTTTTTTTCAATGAAGTATGAGGCAAGGTGGCAGGTAGGTGGCACAGTGGTTCGAGCACTGGGCCTGGAGTAAGGCAGATGCATCTTTCTTAGTTCAAATATGACCTCAGACACTTACTAGCTGTGTAACCCTGGGCAAGTTACTTGATGATTGCCTCAGTTTCCTCATCTGTAAAATGAGCTGGAGAAGGAAATGGCAAACCATTCTAATATCTTTGCCAAGAAAACTCCAGATTGGGTCACCAAGAGTCAGACCCAACTAAAGGATTCAAGAAAAACAGTGAGGCAAGGTTCTCAACTGAGAGGGTTGGGGAGGGGGAACCTGAGTGAGGATGAAAAGGTTTGCAAGAGCTGCTGTGGTGAGTGAGGTGGTGAATTGATTAGGGAGTTGTAAAAACAATTACCTTTCAGCAGTGAGGGCCTGGTTGAAATTATGTAACATAAATGTGTAATGACTCCAATGAGTTTGTGATTTTCTCTAGTTTCATTAAGCAGTGTGTGAATAGGATCACACAATGGATGCTAAATACAAGCTACATTCCCCTATCTCCCTCACAATTCCTGTAACACCAAAATGTAGCTATTATCCAACTCTTGTAGATTAATTTTTCAATTGAATAATTTTCTGTATGTTTCTTTCTGGCCCATTTTTCTTTCTTTCTGAAAGATTTCTTTTGCATTTCTTCTTGTTTGTTTTAGTTCATCTTATGTCCCTGCAGTCAACCTGGTGATGGACCAAGAGATCAAACATTTAAAAATAATCTTCAATAACAGTATTCAGCAGGGCCACCAGTGGTTAGGGTAGGGTGATCAATATTACCTCTGTTTCTCTCCATCTGATGTCCTCCACTTCAATGTTAATGGATCATTCTGTTGTGGTTAGGGTTAGGGTTGCTTTGGAGACCCCAAAATACTAACCTACCAGGTCCTGCCACGTGAATTCGACTCAAGTCTTCCCTCAGCTAAAAAAGAAAAAAGTTTGTTAAAAATTCGCATGTACTGGACACAGAACAAGTCTGTGCTAGGTCATTCTTGGCATTCTCACACATATGGGGGCAAGAAGGGATCTTATATACAGGAAGGTGGTGGGAGGAACCTAGGGGTGGTCTGGAGGAGGAGTTTGGGGAAGGTCTTCAGGAGGAGTCAATGAGGTCAATGAGTGATTAAGGGTGGGAAGTTGTTGGAGGCTACCTGGAGCCAATAGACAATGGTGGGCTAGGCCAGTTCAAGGGTGGATTGATATTTTGACATGCTCAAGGGTGGGAAGTAGATGGACAATGGAGGGCTAGGCTAGTAACAGAGATCTGGGCAGAGCCACAAATGAAAAGCTTATGGCCTCTGCAAATGCCTCATCAAGTGGGAAGATTCAGTCAGAGCTCAAGATCTCTAAGATTCAAGAACACCTCAAGGGGGTTCCTAGAGCCTGCACTTCATCAGTTCCATCCAATGCCCACATTTAGGGTCTCTTCCAGTATCCTGATCTTGTTCAAGGTCAACTAAAAGGACCAGCCTGCCCTGTCAAGGACCTCCTCCCAAGCCAACAACAGATGAGCAGATTAAGAAGTCTCCATGCCCTTCTCTAGACTACAACAAACTAATTCCCAAAGTCAGTAACTAACTAGTAGCAAACCAGAGTAACTATTGGTTTTCTGCATAGTCTAATCACTGAGAGAAACTATTATTAATGATGAATAGATTCAGGGAGATTCAGAGTTACCTCTTTCTTTTCTACTTTCAAGACCTCAGTCTCTGAAAGTCCAATAAAACTTCTCCTCTGCCACCCAACCCAACCCTACCAGTAATCTCCAATCTCAGGTGAATTCCATTCAATCAATCTTGCAAAGATCCTTTCCTCTAGATAGCCCAAGGCTGGGTCTGAGTATAGAGAGAGTTTCTCTGTCCAAGGGTGACATGATGTCACTCTCAGCCCCTCATTTTAATATGCTCACCTCCCATTGCATTATTCAATCAGAGTTGATCACCACCCCTCAGGAATACCTACTCTTTGAAGGATATATGAACTGTGAGCCCACTGCCATGATTGTCTTTGGTCTAAGAAAGATGGCCAAATGTCCATCCTTTCATTAATAATGTATGGTCCTTATCAACAAAATGATTAAGTTACTCAGAAACTATGTCTCTCAAATTTTTTCATCATCACAGCACCATACAAGAATGGTACAAGCCCACTCAGCCCATGAAGTCACTGGACCAAGAGCTGCTTCTGCCTGCCTTGGCAGAATGAAATAAAGTCTTCATAAAATATATGAAATAAATTCTGCATCCCCTCAATTGTCAGCAGTGGGCCTTTTTTCTACAATGGATCATTTCCTTCCTCCTTTCTTCCTTCTTTCCTTCCTCTATCCCTCTTTTCATCCTTCCCTTCCTTCTCTTTCCTTAGGATGCTGATAAGTAGTGAGACCAATGAAAAGCCCCAAGAGACAGAGTTTCTGGGTAACTAATCAATTTATTAATTAAGCTAGCAGATAATAAATTTTCTTGGTAACCAAAGAACCCCTAATGGAGATACTGAGTAACTTACATCTTTTTAGAAAAGGTAATTCCCCTGATGAGAGAAATCAACCCTGATTGGTGAATAATTAATTAGGGGGTGGACATATTAATGAGGAGGTGGACTAAAACTTGCCATCTTATGATTCCCTCCTATCCTAATCAGCTATCTGGGCAAAAGGAGTCTCTCTCCACCCAGACCTCAGAAAGTTGAACGATGGGTTGGAATTCTGAATGAAATGAATGAAATGAAAGATTCTCTTTATTCTTTGATCAGAAATGAGCTCTTCCAGTTAGTTGAGGTCCTACCCAGGAGATAGGAGAATTCGCCTGGAGATTTAAGCCAATCAGCCTTGTGCTCCCAAGACTGATAGACCTAGAAGGGTTAGCCTTTAAATGAGGAAGTAAAAAGAGGAAAAAACAATCTGGCCCCTGATATTAATAACTGGTTAATAATAGAATAATAATACTATCCATCAGTAGGTTCCTTGAGAAATGTCCTTCTTCTCGGGGAAGAGGGGAAATGGAAGTAAAACTCCAGAGCTGCAGTGACTGTGTGAATGATTAAGCATCCAGCTGCTCCTGCCATAGCCTCTGGCTAAAGCACATGGTATCTGCACCACTGGAAAAGCACTGGAAGATGAATATTCTTCTCAGGTTCCACACTCAATCATCATCAGTGAAGTGACCAGGGAGCAAACAAAGCCTCCTTCACTCAGAGGTTATTAAAGAAAGAAATAGCCTTGATTCCAAACACAGTTCTCAATTTATCTTGGGCAAATCATGTGGCTGAGGATTTGATTTGGCCTTTCTTTGATGTGTGTAATATTGCATCCCCCACCTGTACTTTTACCCAAGCTCCCCCGAAAGAGATGCATTCCTGCTTCACTTCTGGCCATTAGTGCTTGGCTTAATTCAAGTGCCACCTCCTGTAGAAATTCCTGAAGCCCCCCCTGTTGCTGGTGCCTCCCTTTTTTCTCTTTCCTATATAATGCTGCAGTGGAAATCATGCTGAACTTTGAACCACAAGATTCAAATTCAAATCACTTACTGTCTGTATGACCTTAGGTAAGTCATTCACTTCCCTAAGCCTCAGTTTCCTCATCTGTAAAATCAGAAGGTTGGACTAGAAGCTCTCTGAGGTCCTGTCCAATTCAAGTTTTATGATCCTACATTTACTTTTCTGTGTATATGTTGTTCCTGCCAGGTTTTAACATTCCACAGGCACTTGGACTGTGGTTTAGACTCTCCATCTGTTGTCCTGTGTTCTTCTTCTATAACCTTTCTCCAATCAAACAAGTAGAGAGCAGCCTCTAAGCCTACTATGCCAAATCCCCTATTACCTCGCTAAACTGGGTCCCCAGAGAGCAACTGACTACTTTTCCCAAGGGTCTAGGGGTAGCCTTGGGTTTAAGGGCAATTTACCTAGTCCTATGATTCATAAGTACCCACAAATATGTTTCCTCATTGGTTATCAGTTGGTATCAATTAGCCAGCCAGACTTAACTAGCTTATAGGACTGACTATTTACTCAGGTGGTATGGTAAAAATAGCCAGTACAAAAGATCCTCCAAAAGTCTGGGACACACTCCCCCACAAGTACAAACAGTCCACAGGGAGGTGGGCTCTAAATTCATGTTAGTGCTTGGCTTGGGACTGGATGAAAAGTCTTTTCCTCCCTCTGAGGTTTCCTCATGAAGTTCTTCATCATTATGGAACTTCTGCTGGGAGAGCCCACTTCTCAAGGAAACATGTGTTTGGAGTTCCTGATAAAGAGCTTCCTACTGACTATCCCAGGGGCACAATCTCCTGACCCTTCAAAATACCCAAGATTATCCTCTGGCCAAAGGGGAGATAAGCAGCAACTCCTGCCCTGCCCCGCCCCTCCTCCTGCCACATGACTCCCTCTTGGGGACTTGGTTTGCTCTCTCTCATCCAGGCACTAGAAAGTACAGCTTTGAAGGTAGCTTTCTTGTTTTACCTGAGATGTATAGGACATCAGGGAATCTCTTCAGACAGTCTCAGCACACTTCCTACCTAGCATCATTGACTTCCATTTCATCCAATGACTTTCATTTAATAATAAAAAGTGAACATGATAAGATGACTAAGAATAAGTCGGGTCTCAAAGCAGAGACAGAAGGCACTCCCATCTTGACTCCTGTGTGGAGGTGGGGTCTTACAGGTGGGGAACATTGCCTACATTTTCAGAGGTTTTGATACAGTGGCCAGTTTGGCTTCTTTTTATTTCATTCTTTAAAAAGTATTATTGTTGTATGGAATGACTTTCTGGTAAGGGCAGGGCTGCTGGAAGAGAGTATGGTGATATTAAGAAAAAACACCAGAGGGATCAATGAAAATTATTTTTAAAAAACCACCACCACCAATGGTGTGGAGAGTAGGATCACAGGCAGTGTGGGAAGCCCATGACCTGCACCATCTGTGTGACACCAGACAGGAAGGTGCCGTACCTTCCTCAGCTTCAGTCTCTTCATCTTTAAAATGGTCATAAGAATTCATAGAGTTGTTGCAAGGAACAGATGCAAGTCAAGTGCTTTGCCAAGGCTTCAATGTGACCTCAGGTTGAGCATTTCCCTAGAGTGGGCAAAGCACTGGATGGAGGCAGAAGGCCTAGTCTGTGTGACCTCAGCCAAGTTCATTAACATCTCATGATCTCAGCTTTCTCATCTGCAAAATGGGACTGAGACCAATTGCTTTTTATACCTCACAAGGTGTTTATCAGGAGAGCATTTTATAAACCTTAAGGAGCTCTAGAAATGAGTTCATAGGATCATCAACAGAGAGCTAGAAGGGCCCCCAGGGTTCATCTCAGTCTGCCCAGGCAGGAATTAAACAGCAGACTCAGGCTGCCCATTTGCGACCCATAATTCTGAGTTCTGTACCTTTCTCCTGCACCCCACCACCTCTTCTTATGATGACAGCTTGAGCTAACCTGATGAAGACTGAGGTATACATGAGGGCATAAACAAAGGGGAAACTGAGCAGGTCAGAACTTGTTTCAGGAGAGAGGGGTACAGGCTTCATGAACATGAACCTTCTAAAGGAGAAATGCACAAAATCCGAAACACAGAAATGGTGATTAATGTGTGACTTTCTGCAGCAGAGCTGAAAGAATCCATCTGTTCCCTCTCTCCAGCCTCCAGAAATCATCATGGTAAATAAGCCCCAAATAAGCAAGAAGAGCAAATGCAAATATTTAAGTTTCAAAGTCAACCTGTTTCAAAGAAAACAAAGAAGGTACTCTTGCCAGAGAATCTGTTGGGTTTCTGAGCACAAGCAATACTAGGAAATGCCCGGCAATAGCCCAAAGTCCATTTAAACACAGCACAGAATCATGAAAACCCTCCATGCTCTTGACCAGGACTCTGAGGTCAACTTCAGAGAGAGTCGCTGGGCAACACTAACCATGCAGAACATATTGCACAGCAACCTAATACTTTGAAAAGTGCATGATCTTCTTCCTAGGTAAACCAAGATGGCTGAGAGAACACTTATGTCGAAGCCAAGCCCCTCTACATCATGGAAACTAACAAACATGCAATAGCAGAAAAGGAGAAAGTGAGCCATTTTTATAAGGAAAAATCACCTTCCTACACACACACACACACACACACACACACACACACACACACACACCTGGCACAACAAGTAAGCAAAAAATAGGTTAATTCCATTTATGAAAGAAAAGAAAGAAATCTCCAGAAAGAACAACACACCCAGAAGCAAAAAAAAAAAAAATGACTCTTCAGAATGGTTAAATACTTCAATAAAAATATGGCATATGTAAAAATACACATCAATTCATGAATAATGGGAGAGTAGAAAGAATATGAGACTTGACAGATGAGGGGGCAATGCTAATTAATTGGCAGATTCTCAGAGGAATAGAATTGCCTAGATCAAGAACAAATACTCAAAAGTGACAAAAACAAATAATAAAGGAAAATCAAGGATAGTGGAACTGGAAGATTTTTAAGATTCCATACAAGTGATATTCAATGGAACTTAGTGAGACAATCTGAACCTTGCTTATCTCCTAACAAAAATGAAAAAAAAACTAAAAGAAAGTATGAGTAACATATTTCAGTAAATCAGATATGAGTGTGGTGAGGGGGAGGTGGTAAGTTAATCACCTCACCCCACTTAAAGCAACCTAACTACTCTACTCCTTTGAAACAAATGAAGAGTCCAAGAGACACAGTTTCTGGGTAATTAATCATCAATTTATTAGTTAGACTAGCTGATAATAAATTGATGATTAGTGGTCTCTTTTAGTAACCAAAGACCAAATCATGGAAATCACTGAATGTTTAAATATCTTTGGAAAAGGAGGTACCCCTGACAAGTGACTGGTGAACCCTGATTGATGAACAATTCATGAGGGGGGTGGAATTTCAAATGGGGAGGTGAACTGAAAGCCTTCAGCTCCTGCTGAGAACATGGTTTGATCATAAGACTCCATTGCCCCCAGCAATCTAGACAAAGGAATCCATCTTTACCCAGACTGCTGTGGTTGGTTTTCTCCTTCATGAGCTGGCTACCCAAAACCCTAATGGAAGAGGTGCAGGACCATAGACTTGATGCTTTGGGGTTGGAATTAGATTAGATTCTGTTCACACTCTAAATAGAAGTAAGGTCTCTTTGTTGGGTAGTCTCCACTAAGATTGAGGCTCATGTTCCCAGAGGATTTGAGCGATCATATCTATCAGCAATATTCTTCAGAGAATGACTGGCTTGCGGGGGTTGGTCCCTGAATGAGAAAATAGAATAAACCTTAATCCTAATTTAATAATTGGCTATTAATATAATAGAAAATAATCATTTCTCTTACCTTATACCTTTGTGAGGTGAGAAAACTTCTGTTGAATTAGTCTGTTAAGAGCATTGAACTAAGCACAAACAAACTCAGATAATCAAAGTTCTGAAGGAAAAAAATGCTTCAAACCACTGGATGAATGAAATTATGTTACACAGGAAGTGTACCAAGATTGGCTGAAGAAAGTCATGTCCGGTGAATTTTGGATCAAAGTGCAAACTGATGCAGAACCTAGAATTTCAGTGCCTGACCAGATTCATGGGAGAAGCTGTTCCAGCCAAGAACTTGTTACACACAAAAGATAATTTCCTGTATCACATGAAGCAGCCAAAAATATAGGTTGCTAGAATCCAGGAGACACAATCATGGAGAAACCATAAATTTAAATCACCTAGAAACATAGTCAACAAAATCTACAGTATCTGGTATTTGGAGAGGATTTTTGGAGCAACTCAGACGAAACATTTCACAAATCTAAAAGCTCCAAGAGAAATCACACTAGACTTTTATTGCCAAGACTGAGAAATAAAAAGAGAAGCTAGTATGTAAGTTTCTGAAAAGTAATAGAAATTATCACCACAAAAGAAAAGCAGAAACTACCATGAGGAAATATAGGATACACACACACACACACACACACACACACACACACACAAATACACATGCACACACACAAATACGCATGCACATACACATTTATATATACCAGAGATATGTATTATGTATAGTGGTGCCTATTTAAAATATCATACATATGTATATATTTAAAATATCATTTCCTGTGGGGGAAAACAAATACTAATACCCTTGGGCAGGGTTTTTGACATGTAAACTAATAACAAATTGATGACTGGCAAGTTAAACAGACATTAAAGTAAGTGGTGACAAAGTGATGACTCCTAGAGCTGTCATGGTGCAGGCATCACTGCACACCTGGTGCAGCCTCAATGCTTTCTGAACTTTCTCTCAATCTCTGCCACATTGTCTCTGTGGTTTCCTCCTCTGATTCCCAGAGCCTGCATTTGAGGTTCATTCCAGCCATCACAATCTGACTCAGTCCATGGTACCCTGCACCATTTAACAACCTTTCTCCTTTCCCTGATTCCTTTCTCTCCACTACTTTTTCTCCCTTTTATGTGCTACCTTCCCCCTTAAGAATGTAAGACCCTTAATAGCAGGGACTATCTTTTTGTTTGCTTGTTTTGTGCCCCCAGCCATGATACCAGAAAGTGCTTAATACGTGTTTTATCTACTTATATCTTTGAAGTTCTACTTATAAGAGGCAGTTTGAATAAACATTAGCTAGGAAAAAATGGGAAAGCCCCAGAAGGTGGCAACCAAATGAGTGCAAAAATCTGAAATGTATCCTTATATACTATAATTCAATGAAAGTAGTAATCACCAAATGAAATTACAGTGTAGTGGAAGCTTGATCTGGAGACCTCTGATCCATTAATTCATTGCCTTTCTGCTTCCTGGGCTTGTAGCTGAAGGACCAGGGAATACTTTGTATTGAAGGCAATACCTGAACAAAGCTTTGAATGATGGCTTTGGTTTTAATCAATATAAAAGGGCATGGGAAATGAGGAAGAATTAGTAAATTGGCAAGAAAGCATGGGGTGTGGATCAGTGACTGATTTGTATTGGCTGGAACACCAGATGTAATTGAGGGTAATGCCAGATGTATGCCAGATGAAAATTTTCCTGTTCCTAGTTCATAGGATTTAAGTTGGAAAGGCCTTAGTGATCACATGGTTCAATCCTCCCATTTTGCAGATGAGGAAATTGAGAGCTAGACAGGTGAAGTGACCTTCCCAAGGTCATAAAAATAGTAACTAGCAACACTGACATTTGAATGCAGGTCCTCTGCCCTGCATTATTCTACTTTCTGACCATCCAGCTCCTTCTTCATTCTACCCCTTGGCAACCTGGCATGGATCCTGGCCATTACTACTCATTCCCAACCTCCCTGTAGGAGGCAAGAATCTGGAGTCTGAAAACTGAAGGGAGTCTTGAGACTACAGCAAATTCCTTTTTGGTAGTCACTAAAACTCTTTAAAACCTTCTTCTAGTCAACCACAACTTTCTCATTGTCTAAAGAAAAACACAAAAACATTCTAGGTGGCCAACATCCTGGTAAGAGTGAGGATGTGGAAGTCTGCACCTGAATCCCAGTTCTTTCACTAACTAGCTGGGGGACCCTGGGGAAAGCACTTCCTTCCCCTCTCTGGGAAAAGTGCATTGGCTTGGGCAGTTAGTTTGGCTCCTTTCCAGCTCTAGGACAACAGTGGCAGAAGAGGCATAAAGACCTTGAGTCCAAAGGTCTTTGGCTATTTTTGGCTATATTTGGCCCCTTTCCCTTCCAAACATGGTCAAGCTCTGGAAAAGAAACCTTCCCAAAGGAGAAAGGGCTGGACCCTGCCTCACAGTGCCTTCTGGCAAAGTCCTCACATGGGTGGCAAAGGGGCCTTCTTCTTACTTTGTAACTAATTCTCTTTAGTACTTCTTCCTTCAGACAACAGAGGCAGAGTGATGACCAAGCTCTCACTGGCCCCTGGGAAGAGCTAAGTCAGCATTGGAGAGATTCTGGCGTGCTGAACAGACAATAATGGGAGATGATTTACATCTTAAATGAAAACATGCTTTTTAAATATCCAAATTTCAATCAAAGAGAAACGAGCATTTAGCACAAGGAAGGTTTGATTCCTGGGAGCGAAATTGGTCTGTAAATTCTTATCTTCGGTTCTTTCATTTTCTCTGCTCCTAAATAGTGCATCTCTACTTGTTATGGAGATGAAAACAGATGCAAAAAATTCCCTGTTTTGTGGAATCGGGGTTGGCTGGTGAGGGAGCCAACTCACGGCTTAGTGGTTGACATGGAATCAATTCGTTTTTCCTTTTCTTGAGATGTGTGGATGATGTATGTGGGGCCCCTGTACCTACCTGTAATCCCAGACCGCTTACAACTGCACAGGAAGTTTTCTCTGAATATGCACACGTGGATGCACATGTGTGTGTGCATGCGGACACGTGTATATGCATATATACTGCGTATTTATTGAGTTTTGTGTATATTCAGGGCATAGCACAGATGTAGTAAGATGAATAATATTTGAAGTTTCCTTGGAGTTCACAGTCTAGAAGAGAGACGAATGTTCATGTACGACATCACTCCCCACAGAGGGCCCTGTTAACTCTGTGGCTTGGGTAATGCTCTCCCCACAACTCTATGAAGCCCATTCATTAGGTCACTGTAGTCATTGCTCAAGGACACAGTGTAATACCCACATTTCCCATCAGGTGGCACTCTGCCTATGCTACAACCTTGTCACTTACTCTATTGGAAAACAAAAGAGATGGACTTTCTCTAAGAGGTCGGAGCTTCCTCACTGGTACCCAAAGGGTGACTGCCCAGAAAACAGAGTCCAGTCTTCCACCAGCATGCCCACATGATGGTTAGAGTACTCAAGTGGCTTGAGTCTAGCCCCTCCCCTGCTGGGTCTCACTATAATCTAGGAGATGGAAAGATTGTTGCCCAAACATTAAACTCTAAAATCTCTCATTTCAGAGCTGGGCCCCCACCCCCAGCCCATCCTTGGCTTCTCCTCTCTCAGTTCCCAAATTCAAAGATGTCCAGTGTTTGGTTAGACAAGTTGTTTTCCATGGAACAGAATGAAGGAAGCCCCTCCAGACACTTCTTCAGAGACGCTTGCCTCGGATAACCTCCTGGCCACTCTGATTCCTCACAGATCTTCAGCATGAAGAGGAAGGGTGACAACACAGACTCGGCCCATAGAAAGGAATGGGTGAAAGTTGTGTGTGCACCTCATCTCCACATCATGGACTGAAAGAGAAAGTCAGGGAAGATGGTGGATCTCCCACACCCCCATCCCCAGGTTCCTCCCCATGCTGGCCCCTGGACTTCCCTTGCTTCTAGCTATGGCTTGTTCATGGATTGAGAAATCATTTCTACCTTGGGGGACTAGAAAACTTCATGCAGGGAGACCTCTCTGGGAGATCCAACCTGCTGAGAAACTTTGTTGGTAATGATGCTTCTAAGGGAAGGAACCTTCTAAGCCCCCATCCTCCTTTCCATTAAGCCCTTTCCAAACCTTCAGGAGCATTTGGCAATAAAGTCCTGGACATAAAGGACCCCCAAGTCTCTCCCCAGGAACCCCAACCTCTCCCTCTATCTCTCTCCTATATACACACCTTCAGAAAGAACTGAAACAAAATGAGTAAATCACAGAGTTAAGTCCAGAACCCATGAACTACTTTGGTGAAATGATGATCCCCAATGAAGCATACAAAGCCAAAATACTTCAAAGCTCATATTAGCATTAGCTCAGATGCATGTGTTCAGCAAAAAGAGTCACAAGACCAAGAATTCTACAAGCTCCCAAGCACGAAAGGAAGGAAACAGAGAGGAGGGGAAATGGACTGATGCCCTTCGCAAGCCTGGGAAGGGAGCCGAAGATTCTGAGAACCAGCTCCCAAAAGATGGACCATAGGAGACATTCAGCACCCAAGACCCCTGAGAGCAGAATGACGTGGACACTTCAGCATCAGCCAGCAGGGAAAAGAGCATGGAAAAGGCCATGGGCCTTTATGTTGGGGGTAATATGACTGCTTGGCCAGACTCCCAGGAAAGAAGAAAAGAGGGAGGGATGTGTCTTTACATAGTACATGGGAGGCCCACGTTCCACTCTCAGCCAATGTCTTTGAGATGGCTTGGTGAAGGGCTTAGAATTCTAGGCTTAAGGTGAGGTAGACCAGTTCAGACTACCTCAGATACTTAAAGCAGCTGCCCAGGGCAAGTCTTCTTGTCCCTAAAGGTATGTCACTGCACTTTTCTGGGCTGGTCCCCTGGTAACAGATACTGAGTCAATTGTCAGACCCAGCCTTGAACCTTCTGGAGTCTGGCAGGATCAGTCAGAGAGTCCTTCCTTCTAGCATAGGCTCAGGAACCCACACCATGATCTAACATCCCAGGAGGACTTGGTGAAAATATTCTCTCAGTGACTGGTACCAGGGGAAAAGCCCTGGAGTCAGAGGAGTGCATTCAAATTCTGCCTCCAACACTAACTTCTTGTGTGATGATGAATGGGCGACTCCACTTCCCTGGGCATCAGACTGGCTTGGCCTGTCTCCTTCAGTTCTCAATCTGAGATTCTATGAGTATCTCAGCTCTGTGCTACTGTCCTTGATTCCCAGGGCTCAGTCAGGGAGCTGCTGAATTCTCTGAGGTCTAAACTCCAAAGGCCACTCTATACTGTAACATCTTCACAGAGAAAGGCTTGGTGACAAATATTTGCTCCTGGATCAATGGTTTCTGTTTGAACTTAGCTGTTTGCTGAAAAGTGGTGACATGGGCCCTGGGCAAATTCAGGGGTAAGAGAACATTGTAAAAGCTACTTTCATCTCCAGGAACACTAAGCCTTGGGAAGCCCAACAGGAAAACCCCTTGGGTCTGGATCCAACTTATATGTCCTAGGAAGAAGGCAGCCATGGAGGTCTTGGTGATAATTACTCTTGCCATGAACATCTGGTCTTGTTCAGGTAGGATGCCTTGAATGGAAGGGGAGGTCTCGTTGTGACTCCCTGTCTTCATGAGGGCTTGGCCTCTTTCCGTGATTCAGGTTTCCCTGTGTATGACTACGATCCAGCCATGATGAGGGAAGCTCTCAGGGCCTCAGTTGAAAAAGTGAACTCCCAGTCTCAAAGCCCAAATTTGTTCCAGGCATACAAGAGTTCAGTTAAAAGAGTAAGTAGATGCTTACGGGGTTTTGTGTTTGTCAGTTTTGTCATCTTTAAAGGTAATTTTAAAACCAGAACAGCCTCTAGTTAATTGTGTGTGTGAGTGTGAGTGTAACTTGGGCCAGCCCTAAGCTTTCCTGAATGTAGAGAGCTCCCAGTGGGGACTTCCTCCACCAGTGCAGATGGGTACCTTCTCTGCAGCTTAGAGCCTCATTGAGTGGCTTGAGTGTGCCCAGGATCACCCAGCCAGTGCATGGCAGAGGCAGGTCTTCCTGATTCAGTGACCAGCTCGCCATCTACCAAGGCAGATGCCTCTCACTTGATGCTCCATGCTGCAGAATTGCAGGCCAACTTAGCTTCCTTGACACTCACCCTTACCATCCCACCACTCATTTCCTCTTTCTTCTCTTCCCTAGCCCTAGAGGTCACATCTCAGTGATCAGACTGAATCTAGGTGGCTCTAGAGGGCAGCTCTCAGCCAAGGGGGTGGGGGGAGGTGGGAGGAATTACATGAAATGGATCAATAGCAAGGTGATACGATGAAGAACTTTTCTTATTATCAAAGGTGCCCAGGGGCACGTAGGTGGCTCAGTGAATTGAGCACCAGTCCTGGAGTCAGGAGGACCTGAGTTCAAATTTGACCTCAAACACTTGACACATTTACTGTGTGACCTTGGAAAAGTCACTTAACTCCAATTGCCCTGCCTTCCCCCCCCCTCCAAAAAGCAAAAACAAAAAGTGTCCACAGATTAAATTTAAGAAATGAAAGCTCCCTTGAGATGATGAGACTCCTGTCATGGGACTTATTGAAACAGAAGCTCAATGACAGATTTTCTGGGATGTTATAGAAGAGATGCACAAAATGGACAGGGGAATGGACCAAATGACCCTGAAGGTCAGAGCTGGGAAGGGCCATCTAGTCCAAGAAGAAGCTGGAGCCAGAGAGGTAGAGTGCTTTGGGCCCAGCCCAGGCCAGGACTCTGGAGTCCCCCATCAATGGCATGTTCCACAACATCACCCCCAGCTCACATGCAGAAGCCAGAGCCATGAGAGGTCACCTTCATGCAGGGACAAACCACCAGCCAGCATCTCTCACCTCCACACCTTTGCACTGGCTGTCCCCCTCCCTGGACTGTCCTTCCTCCTCAGTTCTATCTCTTAGCTTTTCTTGCTTCCTTCAAGAATCAACTCAAAAGCTGCATTTGGCTCCTGGAGGCCCTTCCTGGTCCCTCCAGCTGCTAGTGCCTTCCCCTCCTCATATAGTTACATATGTGTCCATATGTACTGAGATACATTGGATAGATATATTTAAACATACCCATGTATCTGCCTATATCTTGTGTGCACCTAGTATTTACATGTGGTCTCCTCTGTTAGAATGTAAGACCCTTGAGAGTAGAAACTATTGTTTTGGTTTTTCTTTGTATCCCTAGCATTTAACACAGTACTTGGTATACAGTAGGTCCTTAATAAATGCTTATTGCCTGTCTGGCCCCTGCCCTTCAGTTCTTGCATCAAAATCAGGAAGCGTCTCAGGTTACCCTAGTTTCAGATCTTTCAGAAAGACTGAGAAGGAGGCGGAGAGGTCATGGGTAGAAAACCAGCCTCCAAGACAGGAAGAGCTGGGCTTCCATTCTACCTCTGATCCCCTTCTGTGGCATCTGACCCAAGGCACTCACCCAGCCTCTCCATGCCCAGGCAGCTTTGGAAGAGCCTCAGTCAAAGGGCTGGTATTGATCTACGTTGCTGGAGGAAAGTTCCTCACTGGGAGGTCCATGGACCAAGGAAATCTGATAAGACTGATTCCAAAAAATTGTTTCAAATCAGAAAGCTTATAACTAGTGTTAGACCAAACGCTCACCCTGCTGGTGAGGGGGAGAAATTCCTTAATGTTCACATTGGATACAGCAGAGCTACAAACCTAGATGGGGCTGGATAACTCAGGGTGGTTCAAATGACTCCGTAAATGTACAGTTCGACTTTTTTCTCTCAAGGGAATTACAGGCCAACTAGGAAGTTACAGGATCTCCATAATATGACAAGCAGTCAACAGGCATTAATTAAGGACTTTCTATGTGTGTATCAATAATGAGATATTCACAACACCCATGATGGTTATGAATATGTTGGTGTAGTTTTGGATCACAAAATATAGCAAACTCTCCACATGGAAGACAGAACCAAGGTCTTTATTCAGAAACCATAACACTGAGTCCC
>CM053593.1:388374119-388394827 GCA_028646575.1 Pseudocheirus occidentalis | reverse complement strand
TCCTCCCTCTCTCCATCCCTTGTTCCCTTATTTGGAAACACTACCCCCTTCTGTATTGGAATATAGCCAGTCTGTCTGTCCTCTGGTTCAGCAGACATGCACAAATTCAGGGGACCTGCATATCTCCTCTGTCCAGAACAGTAACAGTGTCATTAGATGAATCAGGGATGGGGAAATTCACTTCAATGCATGTCAGTTCCACCAGAAAGCACTAACCAGGCATGTATCACAGGGAGGTCCTAGGCAGGGTTAGGAGACAGAAGAGCCCAAGAAAGAAAAATCACAAACCTGATGGAGTCTCTTCTTTGGTTTGCAGTTTATTCCTCCAATGAAGGCCATGTTGGGCATGATGGGCCTGGGATACTCAAACACAAAATCGTATCTCAGCAGCCAAATGGATCCGTGTCCATAGAGGGTTCTCAGGCTCACCTCTCTCTTGAGGAAGTCAGCAGCAATCTCTAGGTATTTTGTGTACAATTCCTTAAAGATGAGGGGCTCCACAGAACTCACCAGAAAGTTGATCACTCTCTGGTAGAAGGTCATTTGGTCAGAAAAGGCAGTGTAGCACCTGGGGATGACAGACACAGGGTTGGGGGTCCTGCTCATTGTGTGCTCCAAAGCACAGGGAAAGCCTCGGAAAAAGAAGATAGAAGGTATGGACAGGTGCTCGGCCAGGATCATACCACACGGCAAAGCTGGGTCTGTCAACAGAGCATCAAACTGGCTTTCTTCAAGGTATCTGATGGTCTCATGGTCCTTCAGCAGGCTTTTACAGTTGAGGAAGAACATGTCAATGACCACACGGTTATTCTGGTACTCAACCCAGGCTGCATTCAGGAAAGATCTCTCTGCAAAGAGATTGTGCCCAAATGTCTGGAAACGGTTCTCCAGTTCAGCCTGGGGGTAGGAGACTGGGTAGACTCTTCTTTTGTAGAATTTTGATTCTTTAAGGAGCAAATTCACTTCAGGTGCTAAGACCACAACTTCATGCCCCTTCTTACCGAGTTCTTCACTCACATCCCGCAAGCTGAGCCAGTGACTTCCATCTTGAGGGACAACCAGGAGTTTCTTACTTTCAGTCATGCCCCAGAATGTTAAGAAGAAAAGGCTTCCTACTCCCCAATACAAGGGGAGAAAAATGGGAGCCTTCATCTTGGAAATAAAGAAAAATATCCTCTCTTTCCACAAAGCTGCAGAGGAGCTGTGGACCTAAGTCTGCAGATTAATATTTACCTTTGACTGAGCGTGCAGAGTCATATTGTAAACATGGCCCTTGCCTAAAATGATGCCTGCTTCATATCAGTGCCCACAGAGGCTGCAGATCAGCCTTAACCTCTAGAGTGCCAAGTCACGTGGCCTCAGCCACGCCTTACACAATCCTTTTATGGCTAAAGATATATATCAATTTGTTTCACAAGTTTTCAGTGGGCATAATACTAGGCAATGTGGTTAATACGCTGGATGACGACCAAGTTCAAAGAGACTTCCATTAGCTGAAAGCATTGTCTGACTAATTTTAAAATACAGTATTCAAGAGATATAAATCTAAAGTCTTATAACCTTTGGTTTAAAAAAACCCAGCTGTACAAGTCAAACTTATGATAAAGACTTGGCTTTAAAAAGGATCTGGTGATCTTAGTGGACCTCAAACTCAATGAGCGTCAATGGTGGGGAGCAGAGGCAAAGTAATGGAACCATATCTTCTCTCAAAGAAGCACAACAGACAGCTGACTTAGAGCAAGCTAAAAGCCTCCCTTTCTGTTGCCTGGATCAGACCATGTTCTGCAGTATCATGTCCAGTTGTGGGTACCAAAGTTTTAGAAGAGGATTTATGAATTGGAGTAGGTCTTCAGCAGTGGTTCTTCCCCTGGGGTCTTTGAACTTGGACTTTTACCATTTTGATACCTGTACTTCAATACCCTTCACTTGCTTTGTGTTTTATTCCTAGGTGTTTTATTTCACACATTAAGATGATTCTGATTCAGAGAAGGGAAGGCTCCCTAGGCTTCCCTAGACTGTCACCTAAGAGATCCGGAACTCAAAATGAGTGAAGAAACTCCAGCTCCAGGGGATGGTGAACAGTATCCCAAAGGATCAGGACAGCACATCACAGAGGGGAGGAGACCCTCGATGGAATGGAGCTCTTACCCTGGACCAGAGGCTGAAGCAAACAGCTCATTTGGCCACCCTGACTGACAGCTCCTTCCACTTCCCTCAGGATCCCCAGCCAGTGAGAAGGACGTGCTGGTCATCCATGGGTCCCCAAAAGGTAGGACTGAAACTAATGCGTGAACACTACTGAGGGACAGATTGTCCTGGCCTCATGGCATCATTGGGTTCTGTATGGAGAACTAGAAGGGTCCTCAGAGTTTGTGTTCACTTTACAGAGAAGGAAAGAGGGACTCAGGAGGTTTAAATGTCTCCTGAGCCTAGGCAGCCCCTGACTTCCCTCCACAAAACAGCTCTGGAGTAATCATGGCGCACTATCACCCCTTCCCCCTTTCAGGTTTAAACAATAGCCCTGCCAGGCAGCTGGGACAGGTGTTTGACAAATGCAGAGATCGAGGCTCAGACAGGCTCAGTTACTTGTCCAGTGTCACATAACTTTTCATATGTGCTCCTTTTCTCCTCATGTAGCCACCCCTCCCCAGTTCACACTCTCCTCTCCTTTCACCCAGGCTATCCATGATCTTTCTAACACAGAAGCATCTATATCAATGAAGGTAGGTGCCCTGGGCCTGGAGTCAGGAACATCCAACTTCAAATGTGGCTGCAAACAGACCATTACAGATAGAACGTGATTTGTTCTAGGGCTCTTTTCCTCTCAGTCCTCTTAAAAAAGATGAAGAGAATAGATAGAATTAAGAAAAGAGCCACTTCCTCCTATGTAGTGTTTTCTAGGCAATCACCAGGGCTGAGACCACCTTTCCTAGGAAGGGTCTCTGGGTGGGAGTCCACAAAGCCAGGGGAACTAGAACATCCAGCAGGTGGTGCTAGGGAGCTAGCACTTGAGTGAAGGTAAAGCCTCATCCCAAGGAGGATTCTTGGGAATGTCAAACAGGACCACTGCCCCGCCTGCATGATTCTGGATGGAGACAGTACCCAAGGACCTGGGTTCTTCTGTAAAATGAGCAGGTTGGATCTGAGATCCCTCCGACTGGCTGTTTGGCCAATCCCTACAAGTCCTTTTCCAATTCTCTGCAGTGGGATGGTGCCCCAAAGAAAGGACACCCCGAGCCTCTCCCTGTCCAGGAGGCTGAACGGAGGAGAAAGGGAGTGAATTCAGAGGCGGCCTGCAGCAGGGCAGAGAGAGTGATGGGGCCAGGTGGCTCCTCAAGCCTCACCAGCCCGGGCTTGCCAACAGCAAAGCACGCAATGCGTGGGTTCCCAGGATTTTGTGAGCTTATCTCAGCCTCACCCAGCATTCCCACGGCTCAGCTGCTGGCCCCAAGCAGAGTACAAAGCGTCCCTGCGCGCAGGCCCCCAGGCTGAGTGTTTGGGGCCCATCTCAGAAACTTTCCCAGTGCACACAGCACAAGGAAAAGTCATGCTTTACTGCTGGAAGGGCTAAGTCCATCCCTACCCAGAGAAATCAGCTAGGGAAAATGACAGCCTTCGAAGGCTCTGGAGGTAGAAGCCTGTTTTTATTAGGCGTAAATGAGCTCATCTCTATTAAATCATTCCAATGAGCATCTGACTCCAGACAGAACCTACTATGAAAAGCAGCGTAGCCCCTTGCAGAGTGAAGAAAGTGAGAACAACCTCCCCCCCCTCCCCCAGACACTTGCTGGCTGTGTCAGCAACGTTTAGTGCCACTGGGCAGAGGATGCCAGCCCTCAGTGTCCCAGGCTGCTCCTCAGCACCCTAAAGGGCAGAGCTGGCCTTCCTCTGTTACTTGGACTTTTCTCACCTGGCTGGGTCATCTGGCAAGAAATCTCTTCCTTCTGAGGTTCATCTGTAAAGTTGGGGGGAGGGGAGGGTTGGACTCTCATCTATAAATCTGAGTTTTGTGCACAGGGGATACAGAGAGGAAACCACCTTCTGTTCTACCATATACCAAGTGATGTCCAGAGGGAGAGGATCAGGTAAACCTCTGGAGGGTGGAGTGGAAGATGGCTAAGCCCAGGGGGACAGAGACTCTAGAGCTGGGACAGCTAGGGAGGCCAGAGGGGATCAGGACCAGAGCTGGCTAGACAGCAGTGCTCAATGATAGCCATCTTCCTGGTTGGTTTGTAGCTGGGGACATCAGAATGTTCCTTTTGTTCCCCCCCCCTTTGTGATGTAGAGGGTCCTAGGTTTCACAAAATCCAAGTCCTGGGAGGGCCCCCTGGCCTAAAAGGCATCATATACACACATGCCAGAGCCATGGGCTGGGCAGGAGAAGTTTGGAGAGCCCCAGCCACCCACAAGGACTGTTTGCTAGAGCAATGAGGGCTCAGTGAAGCAGCGGTGGCCTCAGACAATAGGGGTCAAGCTCAGCTTCAGATCATCCTGCCTGGTGACCCTGGGCAAGGCCGGTACAACCCTCAGCTCTTCCTGCTGGGCCCAGAAGCTTGCCAGAAGTCCGGATGGCCAAGTGAGGTGGCTCTGCCTCCTGCCCCCCAGCAAACACCCCCCCCTGGCTTCACCTGGGGCTGCTGAGCTGGCCTGGGAAGCTCCCGGCTTATGGTCTGTGCATCCAGACCTCCATTTTCTAATCAGCTCTGAGGCTCCTGAGGAAGGCGCTGTCCACAGACCAACAGAAGGCCTTGGTGTCTGCATTTTGCAGCCCTGCTCTGGCAGCTCCACGGAGCAGATAAGAAGCTTCTCTAGGGACTCAGTGGGGGTATTGCTATCAGCTCTGTATTTAGGGCAAGTCACGTACCCTGAAGAAGGGCGCATGAATGATATTATCCATGGATCCTCAAAGAGGTTAGAGAGCGAAAGAATGCCTTGGATACATAGCAAGCTGGCGGTGTTGAGGACAGAGCCCTGGCCCGGGAATTTGGAGGACCCGAGTTCAAACTCGGCCGCAGACACTTACTAGCTGTGTGACCCTGGGTAAGTCACTGGACCTCTCTGTGCCTTAGTTTCCACATTCATAAAGTGACAATCATTATAACACCTCCCTCCCTGGGCTGTCATGAGGCTCGGATGATGGAATGGCTGGGAAGCGCTTAGTAGGTGCCTGGCACATAGTAGGTGCTGTTGGAAATGTTAGTTATTATTACTGTTAGCAGGAAAATGTGGGGCCAGAGGACCTGAGTTCTGGTGTTTGGGAACCTTAAGCCTGGCCCTTTGCAGGTGCATAATAAATGTCTATGGATTGCTTGACTGCAAACCTTAAAATGCTATGTGGATGCTCTGGAGGGAAACAGAGAAAATGGACATCTTTGTCCTTATTGCAGAGGTGGGGGCCTATGGGTGCAGCAGAGTACACACACTGTCAGCTACAGTCTCTATGTTGGCTTATGTTGCTGCACTCCCCCCCCCATTTTCTGTTGTTTTAAGGGAGGGTTCACTGAGAAAGGACATGGTATGTAACAGCACAAGGTGTCAACATAGGACAAAAATTTAAATCCCCTCTAATCAGCTGTGTCAAGGAAAATTCAGTTGAGAAGATGAGTTGTTTGCCCTTTGCCAAACAAGACCCAGTGAGAAGGAAAAGGAGACGCTTCAGAGCTGGGCCTTGTGGGGGGGGGCAGGGTGGAGGGGTCCAGACCCGGCAGGATTTCCTGGGGGGATGGCCAAAAGTGAAGAAATCACCCCCCATTAGTTTTCCATTTGAATCAAATATTCACTTGATAACTGCAAGTGAATCTCAATTGTTTCTACCTGTAGAAGGAGCCTTCCCAGATATCTCCATTCAGGCCATCTTCACTTGGGCCATTGCCTACAGTCCTCCCCCCTTCATCCTGTATATGTCCCCACTAGAGAGGAAGCTCCTTGAGGGCAGGGAATGAATTGTTCACTTTTGTTTATGTCCTCAGTGCACAGTCTCTGTCTGTCTCTGTCTCTTCCCCTTTCCCTTTCTGTCTCTCAACCTCTTTATCTCTGTCTCTCCTCTCTCTCCCTCTCTCCCTTTCCCTCTGTCTCTCAATTTTTGTGTCTCTCCCTCCCCCCCTCTGTCTCTCTCCCTCCCTCTCCCTCCCTCTCTCTCTTCCCATCCCCCTCCCTCTCTCTCCCCTCCCTCTCTCTCCCTCCCCCATCTCTCCCTCTCTCTCCCTTTCCCTCTGTCTCTCAATTTTTGTCTCTCTCCTCACTCTCTCTCCTTTCTCCTCCCTTTCTCTCCCTCTACACATACATGCACAACATGTATGATAATAAGCATGTCTCCAGATCCTCCTGTTGACTATTTGGATTCTGACCAAAGTCACTGGTGGAATCACCCCAGACCCTCACCATCTCACCAGCTGATTTTTCTTCACATATCTGCGAAGTGTATGGTAGGTAATTTCCTTCTTTCCAGTTACCAAGGAAAGGAGGGGATGGAGATTTGATACGTGATTTCACTACTATATCAAACTCCCAAGTGAGAAAACTCCTGCCACTGAAGGTCAGTGCCTTCTTTCCAATCTATAGTCTTAGAGAGCTGTGGAGAGCCCTGAAAAGGCAAGTGACCTGCCCAGGGCCACACAGCCACAGTGTGTCAGAGACGGGATTAATTCCCAGGTCTAGCCTGACTTCAAAGCTGGTATGTTGTGCATCATTGCACCACCTGGCCTCTTGCCATAAGCACCATCTCTTCGTGGAAGTCACCTCCTTTCTCTCTATGTCTTCGACTTTTCTTACACAAAGACAAACCAACCAACCTGGTCCATCTTGGGCTTGTACTTGGGATCATCTCTCTCCACAGTTTGTCAAGTGGGTGGGTTTTCATAGACACAAAGAGCCGGAACACAAGCTCTCTCCCAGACTCTATCGGCAGAAGCCCACACCGTCAGGCAGTTCTTACCCTTCCCTTTGCAGACCCTTCCTCACAGGTCACAGCTCTTGCCCCCACCTTGTTCCTAACTTTGGGAAAGGGGATTTACCTCAAGCCACTTCCTCTAAGCCTGTGTGTGATTTAATGCATTTAAAAGCATGATTCTGAGACAGGCTCCATCCACTTCAGCAGACTGCCTACCAAATGGCTGCAGGACTTGAGAAGAACCCCTTGGGTCCCCCTGTCTCTTCTACTCAGGCTCAATTACTCAGCAATGGCACCAAATTCCTTTGGGGGAAGTGACAAGTTCAGGAACTACTCACCCAATTGAGTTAGGCACAGATTAACTCATACGTTTGATCCTCGACAGACTAATTGACAGGATAGATTAATGATCAGTGAAGGCTTAAGATCCCTGCTGAACTTCAGCACAACCCTCACAAGTCAGGGATAGAGGCAAACTTGTCCCCATTTCACAGGCAAGAAAACGAGTCTATGAGACGAGGTGATGTGGCTGCTTAGTGTTAGAGGAAAGGCTCACACCACGGATCCTGGCTCAGAGATGAGCACCATCCCTTTCCAACATGCAGCATTGGATTAAGAGGGAAGGCTGGGAATCTCACAGAAAAAATGGCAGCATCTTCTTTTTCCTTTCCATCACACCATGGTTTCAGTCATGATGCTTACAGAGAATCTGAGCCTCTCATTCCAAACTGAGTTAAGCTTGGGAACATGGGCTTATCTCAGCTGGGGGGCAAGAAAGGAACCCTGGAGCCATCAAGTCCAAGTCCTGATTTCACACATGAGCAAACTGAAACCCAGAGAAGCTCAGTGATTAACCCAAGGCCCAGCAGGGGGTAACTAGCCAACAGCATACTTCATCCAAGAGAGAAGACTGAGGAAACCATTCTCTCCTTCTCTAAATCCCATTTCATGAGAGTTAATGAGAAAAAAGACAGGGGCTCTCTCAAGCAAAGCTCCACTTTGGAGACAGTCTAAGGCTTCACCAAATGCAATTGGGGAAGCTGGATGATAGTCAGATCTCAGCAACTAAACAGGCTGGAGTCCCCAAAGGTCTTGGGGCACATCTTCTAGCCAAATGGGAACTAGACAATCTGGATACTTGGCTATTTCCCTGGGACCTGCCTTCCTGTCATCTGCTGCCCTCTGCTCAGTGTACTGATGGTATTCCAACTTAACACACAGAATGTTTTGTTGTTGTTGTTGTTGTTAAAAAGTAACCCGATTGAACTGCTTTAGGCTGAAGAAAAAAAATGTATTGCTTTATGCAGAGTTTCAGAGGTGACTAGCCTGGCTTTGTGAGCCCTCCCAGAGCACTGCCAACCTCTTCCTTGGTCTCACTCAAAGAGGACCCTTGAGAAATGCTTCTTGATTGCCGGCCATCATGTATCAGAGAACAGCCAGGACATTTGGAGATTAACAGGGCCAGCCATTAAAGCGCTTCTCTTCCCTCTACTGCTGCTGAAAGTCTTTTAGGAAACCAGCCGACCAAATGGCTTTGCAAACACAAATCCAGCTTAGCTCTTGGATATCCTGCCCTGCCTCAGGCTCATGGAAAAGCTTGCTCTCACTGCTCAAGGCTGCTGACAACAAGATGGACTGGACAGAGTGACCTGGACATTTTTTAAAAGGCTTGGTATGAATGTAATTGATTGTCTATTGCTGACAAATCAGAGTGCCAATGGCTCGCCAACTCAAAGCCTCTTCTTTTTGCCTTAACTAGTCTGCTAGATGCCTCCCATACAGAACAGTCCACCCTTAGCATCCATGCCTTTACCCAAGTGGAGTTCCCCCACCTCACTTCAGTCTCTTAGAATCCCTAACGTCCTTCAAAGCACAGCTCAAAGACTTATCCTGACTCAAGGCCCTGGAAACCAGCACAGTAGCTCCCATCTGACCTTTTAAAATAGACTGTCAAGTCAGAAACAGGAGAGAGAAATGAACAAAAGTAAATGCCTCATTAAGATCATAGGTGTAGAGCTGCAAGGGGCTTCAGAGGCCATTGAGAAGAGGGATCTGCCACACTCGTACTGCCCACAGAGTGGGACTGTCACACTCCTCAGACCTCACACTGCCATGTGAGAAAAGGAACGTGGCTTTTAGAATGGTGAGGTTGGAAAATGCTCTAAGCCCGATCAACGGCCTCACAGGGCTTATGCTCTCGTTGATGCCATGGCTCCCACCAATGACCAAGGACCAGTCCATCCATATCTACCCATCTCAGAAGACTTATGTCTGTATGTCCTCCCGTAAGTTTTCCAAGCCCATGTGATAGGGGTCTTCCTTATTTATTCATCTATTGATCGATCTATTCATCTATTTTTGGCCATGGCAATCCATGATCAAAGACTCAGAAGAAATCTGAACTGGAGGTAGGACCGTGTAAAGATTATAAAATGCACTCAGAGATGGACTGCCCAGAGATCTCAGAGACAGGCGGAGATAGGCAAGAAAAAGAAAAGATCACAGATATCACTCATCCTTCCCCACAAAGAAAAGCAACCAGGTTGCAATCATTCACTCACTCAACCAAAAAGATCCTCCCTATGTGCAGGGTCCTGAGGCTGTGAAGTTAGGGGTCATCCAAGTGCTTACAAACTAACAGAGGGGTAGGGGGAACAAACAGCCAAACTCAGCCTTGGGAGACTCAAAGGCAGAGCCAGAAGTCATGTAGTCCAGCTCTCTCCCTTTACCATTTGAGTCTCTTGAGCCCTGAAGAAGCTCAAGTGATTTCTCCAAAGCTCCAGGGGCAGCAAAGGCAGATTTGGGCTGTTTAGGAAAGACCACAGAAGCTATCTCCCTTCTCTGTTCCCTCATATCCCATCACATGGAAGTCCCTATTAGACAGGGAGACTCTATTGCACAGGCAGGCAAATGTGTACTTGTGTGGCAGTGTAAGCCTCCAACAAAGACCACGTTGGGCATGACTGGCTGAGGAAACTCAAAAACATAATCATATCTTAACAGCCAAATAGCATCCTTCTTCAAAAGGTCCTTGACTCACACATCCCTTTGAAGAAACTCTGAGGCCATTCTGTCAAAGGCAGAGTGCAAGTAGTAACAGTACCAATGCTCCACTGAGGAGATGAAGATGTTGACCAGCCTTTGTGGGAAGGTCACATGATCTGTAAACTTAGAAAAGACCCTTGGGACATAGACAGGTGGGCTTGGACACTGGACTGAGCTGTAGTGCAAGCTGCATATCAGCTCCCGGGTCAGATAGATGGAAGGCAGAGAGAGGTGCTCAGCCAGAATCGTCCCACAGACTGACAGGGGGTTGGTGAGGAAGGTGTCAAAGTGATTCTCTTGCAGGTCCTGGATGAGCTCCGTGCTCTTCAGCAAACTCTTACACGAAGTCTCCATAAGCTTCAAAAATGACCCTGCACATTGGAAAATCTTGACAAAAGGCAGTGGCCATGGGTGCTTCTGGATATTGGTCAGCATAACGACATTAATGGCTTCACTAAGCTACTCCTTTGTGAATGGGACCTGGTACCTTTTAGTGGTAAAGGTATCCTGGCTCTTCATTCACCAGCTGCTATGGGGCAGGAGGACCACCAGCTCATGGCCCCTTTGGCTGAGTTGCTCCTCCACAGGAAGCAAGCAGAGCCAGTGGCTGCCATCCATGGGCACCACCAGCAGCTTGTCCCCAGTAGCCAACGCAAGCATCAGCAAGAAGAACTTGAAGAAAAGAGACTCCCGCTGGGACATTTTCCTTAGAAACGGAGACACCTTGAGTCCACTGGGCTTAGACTGAACAAGGCGAAACAAGCCCAGATTAAGCAGTTACTGGCAAAGAGATGAGCTCAAACATTGACCCTGGAGTTACTCATTGATGGCCATGGCTCTGCCATGCCTTCGGTCAAAGGGAAGTCAAGCATTCCACCCTATTTACTATTAGCATTTGCTTGCAAGCGCAAAACCCCTAAGGACTTAGAGTTAGACATCATTTAGTCCAGGGGTGGGGAACCTGTGGCCTTGAGGCTACTTGTGGCCCTCTAGGTCCTCAAGGGCAGCGAGCAAGTTCCCCACCATTAAATTGTAGTCCAATTACTTATCAGACGCAAAAATTCCCCCCAAAGCCCCCACATAGTTCAACACACTTTTGTCCACAATAATTTTCGATAGCTCTATTGATGGTGAAGTACCTGGTACATGGTAGATACTTAATGAAGGTTTGATGAATGAAGAAGTGAATGAGCAAGGCAACTCATGTCATTTTTGAATACCTCTAATTGATAGACAGTGACTACCAGGAGGGGCACCTAAGAGGCACAGTGCACAGAGCACTGGACTTGGCATCAGGAAGACTCATCTTCCTGAGTTCAAATCTGGCCTCAGACACGTATTAGCTGTGTGACCCTGGGCATGTCACTTAACTCTGCCTCAGTTTCTTCACCTGTAGAAGAAAATGGCAAACCACTCCAGTATCCTTGCTAAGAAAATCCCATGTGGGGTCTTGAAGAGTCAGACATGCCTGAAAATGGCTGAACAATGACAGAAAACATCTCAAGGACAGTGAGGCTAGCAAATACATGGTAGGGGCAAGTAGACAAAGGAAGACGGAAGGTCAATCAGTGCTCTCTTTTCTCCACCCCTCCCAAATTTCACCTGTCTGACAAAGGAAAGGGGGATGAATGTGGCATCTTCTTCCTCTTTCTGCCAAGGCTTCCAGGACCCATACCTCAAACAGAAGACTTCAAAGATTGAGAGATTGTCTGAGATTCTGTGGACAAAAATAATTCTACTGTGGGCCAGTCCCCTGACAGGAAGAGATATTTAATGTCAGTTTATAGGATCATAGATCAAAAGCAGGAAAGGATTTCTGCCAGCATCCATCTAATTACCACTTCCCTCATTTTACAGATGGGAAAAATGAGGCTCAGCCTTTCGTCCATTTAAAGGGACTTGCCCACAGTCACACAGACAATGAATAGCCGAGTCAATATTCAAATGCAATTCATAAAATCATAGAATTAAAGTCAGAAGGAACAAGAATGAAGTAGTCCTTGCCTTCTGGAAGCTTACATTTTATCTGATATATATATATATATATATATACATATATATGTATGTATGTATATATATGTATGTATGTATGTATGTATGTATAAATACATCCTAAAATATGCACAAAAAATAAAGATCATTTTCTTATAGCAGGAGGGTGCTATCAGCTGTGGACTCAGAAAAGGCTTTGTGAAGGTAGGTAATGGAGCTTGAACTCAGCTTTGAAGGAAACTGGAGATGCTAAGGGTCAGAGATGAGGAGAGGGCATTTCCATCTCATTTACATGCCTAATTACTTCCTAATTATTTAGCCTCCCTGCCTTGACTCTCCCCACTCCAAACCAGAGCTTCTTAACCTTTTTCTGCTCTTGACCCCTTTTTGTCTGAGAAAATTTTCCACGACTCCAGGTATATAGGTATATAAAATAGGCACACAAATCAAACATTTACTGATGATGAATCATAAAGGAATTGAATTTAAAACAATTCTTGGTATATAATTTTACCATTTAGTAAAGACGAAAGTAAATCTGAAGAAGTATCTTTAGGGCCATTTCAGAAATTGTTGGAAATTCTGTCCTAATCCCAAGGCAAAATTCAGTCAAAGATTTTGCATATACAACAAAACCCAACACTTCATAGCACACAGTAGTCTTGACTTTGAGGTAAGGTGTTTCTGGCAGTGTTTGTCCATGTTGCATGGTGTGAGGATATGTGCAGGGCAGAGTGTGCATGATGTGTGTTTAACACCTAGGCTGCAGTGAAGCACTGCCTGAAACACTTCAGGTTCATTTCATGTTTGATTTTGAATTAATTTTTAGTTGTTCCATGTTCAGAAACCTTTGACTGCTGCAAGATTCTTCACTACCTCTACACACAGGAGCACAAGCTGGACTTTAAGAAGGGCTGCTCTAGCTTCCCCTCTACGCATGGGCCAAAGTGATTTTACTCAAGCTGAGGTCTGAGCATTTAACTCCCTGGATCAATGAGCTGAGCTTTGGTGCTTCCCTCTTATCTATTACTATGTAATAATTCCCTAAAGCATGGGGTGCTGCTGAAGCCCTGACAAATGTCTCCATCTTTCTGGAATCATGTCACATTATGGGTTCCACTGAATAGCTTCCAAAAGGGGGCCCAATTTCCTTTTTTTCAGACATGTGGAACTCAAAGGAGATAAGATGCCTGGAAGAACCAAGGGAGACATAGTCAAGAACCTTCATTCTCAGTCATTCCTCCCCTGCTCAGCGACACAGAAGAGGACGCCAGGAGGGATTTAGGTGCCCAGCCCATGGATTGGTAGAGCAGGTAGGGATCAAGCACTCTGTTCACTCCAGGAAGACCCCACCATCTCCAGAGCTTGCCTTCTAGGGAGCTCCCCAATGCCTCCCATATTGGCCAACAAATGGGAAGAGGAATGTGTGAATCATGGGTCCTATGCTTCACCAGGAATAGAACCAAGTTTCACTGGTTTGAGGCTGCAATGGAAATCCCAGCTAAGGCATGAGACCCTACATACCAATTATGCCTTTGTCCATACTCACTCCCAAGCCTGAGGGGGCAGTTGGGCTCTAGATATTCACAGATCCTCATTTGGCCAAAAAGGGACGATCCCCAGAGGGGAGTAAAACAAAATTGCCTTTCTAAGCCACAAAACAGGGTGCATTACTGAGTCACCCTAGGACAGCAGTTCTCAACCTGTGGGTTGCAACCCCTTTGGGGTTCGAATGACCCTTTCACAGGGTCACGGGTCAAATAAGACCATCGGAAAACACCTATTTCTGACGGTCTGATGAACCTCCTCTATCGGTCACCAAGTGGGTGACACATATTAAAGGGTCTCCCATTAGGAAGGTTGGGAACCACTGCCTTAGGGCAAGCTGACTGACCTGCCATTCAGACAGAGCAAGACCTGCAAGCAACTTGGAGATCATTCAATCCAACCCCATCATTTTTTTTTTAACAGAAGAGAATTAGGGACCAGAGAGTGGAAGAGACTAGTCTGAGGCCACGCAGCCCCCTCAATGACCACAGATTCAGCATCAGAAGGCATTTTAGTCATTCTCTAGTTGAAATCTCTCATTTGACAGGGGAGGAAATTAGAGTCCAGAGAGATCAAGTCACTAGTCTGAGGTATACAGGTAGTAAATAAAAGAGCTGGGACTTGAACCTAGGTCCTCTGACACCAAATACAGAGCTCTTTCCTTGCATTATGCCCCACCCCTTCATTTTACAGAGAAGAAAACTGAGGCCCATTTGCCCAGTCACTCAGTGAGTCAGTGGCTAAGCCAGGAAGATAACCAGAACTCTTAGCTCATAGGCCAGTATACCTCGCTTCCATTCATCTCTTCTATCCTTGTTTCATATTCATGGGATATTGGTTAATATTGATAAATCAAAACAGATAAGTAGCCAGGCACTGGGGAGATACCAGGCTGACTTCAGCATCTAGATAACCTGGGATCAGTGCTTGCCTCTGACCCCTCCTGATGGTGTGATACTAGACAATGAATGAATGAATGAATGAATGAATGAATGAATGAGAAAGCATTTATGAAGCCCTTATGACATGCCAAACATCATGCCCTGGGGATCTAGTAATGAAATGAGGCAATACTTGCCCTCAAGAAGCATTTATTCTAATGGGAAGACAGCATATAGAGGGGACCAGGGGCCAGGGAGGCCACCTAACCTCTCAGTGGGCCAGGTACCTCTCCAAGGCTGTAAGTTTGCAGACTTGGTTCACATGTGTGTTGGTAAAAAGAGGGAGGAGCTCCATGCTGCCCCTTAGCCCCTCCACAGCCCTAAGATGTGGTGGATAGAGCAATCCAATCATTTTTAGGCATAGTCAGATCTTTGTTTTTCTCAAGTTTTCTCTTTAAGTATTGCCTAACCCACCAAATTTGGGTCATCTAGGTGGCAGAGTGGACAGAGTGCTGGAACTAGAGTTAGGAAGATTCATCTTCCTGAGTTCTGATCCAACCTCAGGCTAGCTGTGTGACCCTGGGAAAGTCACTTCACCCTTTTGGCCTTAGTTTGCTTATCTGTCAAAGGAACTAGAGAAGGAGATGGCAGATCTCTCCAGTGTCTTCACCAAGAAAACCCCACATAGGGACATGAAGAGCTATACACAACTGGAACAGCTGAAGAATGACACCATCATTAGGCTGAGTGCTTCCTCTTTATCAACACCACAATTTCTTCTACTTGACTGGACTCACTGGTTGCAACGGAGGGTGGAGGAAGGGTATCATTGGGAAGCTAAAGAGATACCATCAAGACAAGAGCCTAAGCACAATGTTCAAAAGGAGAACAAGGACAACAAGTCAGTTGTGCCTCCAACATATGATCCACAGAGCAGGGAGCTGGATCAACTTTGAGAAAAAGTGACCCTCAAGGTCAGTGTTGATGGTTCACCACCTCCAGGGCATCCCCTGACATTATTTTATTGATGAAAGGAATTCTCAGAATGAAAACTCTCTCTGATAATGCAAATGAGTCACACTCTGCTTCTTATCAAGTTACCTGGGGATGCTGAGCAGTCACTTAGTGACACAGCCAGAATGTGTCTGTCAGAGGTGAGATTAAAATTTTTTTACCTCAGAGGCAGCCTTGCCCCCTCTCCACTAATTAACATAAACCTCAACAAAAGAAATAACCATTCATGAGACAGAGCACTGGACTTGGAGTCAAGAAGACCAGGGCTCAGATTCTGCCTCTGGTGTTAGCTAGTTCAAAGACCGTGGGTAAGTCACTTAACTAAACTCAGCCTCAGTTTCCTCAGATACATACATATATATACATACATACATACATATATACATATATGTATGTATGTATGTATGTATGTAAAATAGCTCCTAAATCCCAGAGTTGTAAGGATCAAATGAAGAAATATTTGTAAAGTGTTTTGCAAACCTCACTGCAAGTCCCTTGAGGCCCAGAGTGCCTTTTACCTCTTTTTGTATCCTCAGAACTTAGCACACACAGTTCCTGACACATTGTAAGGCACTTAATAAATGTTTGTTGATTGATCAACATCTTAACTACTTTGACCACTACTATGATTAAGATTATTATGAAGAAATGACCGATGCTCCCAGTCTTCCTCCCAAACCCAGATATCTTATGCCCAGAGAAGATGACTTACCGTGGACAGGGGCTTCTTCTCATGACAGTTGATGCCACCAATATACACCATGTTGGGCATAAAGGGCCTGGGGTAGTCAAAGACAAAGTCATTTCTTATTAACCAGATGGATGTATCTTCCTGCAGTTCCTTCAAGGTCACAGGCCTTTGAAGAACATCAGAGGCAAGAGCCACGGTGCTTCTGAAGAAACTGGGGCAGAAAGACAATTCCTCAAGGTAGGCAAAATGATTCCAGAATCGCTCCATGAAGGTCATGGAGCTTGGGAGCCCCGTAAGCATTCTTGGGACGTAAGACAGGGGGATGGGGTTCTGTGTTGCCTCATCTTGGTAATGACAGAAGAGTCCCCGTGTGAAAGCCACCGATGGGAGGGAGAAATACTTGGCCACAAGATAGCCGCATTGGTCAAAGGGATCAAAAAAGACAGCGTCAAACGCACTGTCCTTTATGTACTGCACCAACTCAGTGTTTTGAAACAGACTCTTGCAATTTGAAAAAACATAGTGAAAGAACAAAGTGGTGTTTGGGTTGTGTGTCAGTAAGAGCAGGCCTTTATTTATGTCGTCCCACTGGTTATCAGCAAATTTCTTGAACGCATTGTTGAGCTCTTCTAAGTCATAGGGGAGTGGGTAGGTTCTCACAGTGTATGGCACCGATGCCGCCAGCATCCAGTTCACCTCGGGAGTGACTAACACTATCTCATGCCCTTTCTGATGCAGCTTCTCCACCACCATACTCATGCTGATCCAGTGGCTCCCATCCATGGGCACCACCAGCAGTTTGCCTGCCTCAGCCACGCCACCAGCCAGCAGGAGAAACATCCAGAGCGGAAGGAGGCCACCAGGCTGAAGGAGAGAAGCCATTAGAGCCAGAAGCACAGAGGAAGCTCGCTGTTCTGCCGGGCTTCTGAGTCCTGGGGAAACCTTCTAGTGAAAGGGAGCAGAAGGGAAGCTGCTTAGATGAAGGGAGGGTGCACATCTTATACAATGAAGGTATTAGTCAATGATTGACTAATGGCATGTGCTAATCAGGGCACACTTACTGAGCACAAACAGAATTAATCATCTAGGAGGAGCATGTTTCAGCCCCAAGTTTGGTCATCATCCATAAATGCCTCTGGCAGGACTGATGCACTGGGTAACCACACCGTGGGGCACCTCGGGAGACTTCAGAGGGAACTTTTAAAGGATCAAAAATTTGGAGAGGCTGTGCAAACAGCATTATCGTGTGTGTGTGTGTGTGTGTGTGTGTGTGTGTGTGTGTGTGTGTGTGTGTGAGGTCCCGAGGCAGGAATGGGGAGGGAGAGCAGCCCAGGCATGGGGGATGGTCAGAGACAATGCTTGGCAGATAAAGGGTCATGTGGAAGACCCAGGAAGGAGGCCAAATCAGCAAGATCAGAATGTAGATGGCAGAGAAAATGTGTAAGCTGATGAGAAAGGAGAGGGGGCGGAGCGGCTCCGCAAGCCCTCCCGGTCCAGAGGCAGCAGCTGTCGGTCCTTAGAGGTGTATGAGCAAAGGCGCCCCCCGCCTGTGTTTATGCCTGGTCCTGTATGTGAGTATGAGCTTGGGAATATGTCTGCACGTGCGCATGTTCTACGGGCAGCAGCTTTGCTGTGCCCGCCCATAAGGATGGCTGGGAGGTGTGTGTCTGCTCTGCGTGGATCTAGGTCCGTTTCTACGTTTATGTCTATGTGTGACTCTGTTTGTGTGCGTGCCTGTATCTACCTGGGTATGTGGCTGTGTCGGTGTGAGAGACTCAGTCTGGCCAGTGCGTCTTCTGCGGGGACGGAGCTCGGCACAGCTTGAGATGATTTCAGGGGGAGGGAGCCGAGGAAGATACAAGCACAGGAAGGGCATGTGTTTCGCTTAATGTCTTCAGCAGGAACCATAGAAAGGAATAGCACTGGGTTATTCCAGTTAATCTGTCATCCCTGGCAAAGTCACCTGGGTATCGTGGCTGGTGGGCAGAGCAAATCCTGCGTCAGACGCTGACTAGCTGTGTGACTGCTGGAGAGTCACTTAACCCCTCTCTCAGTCTCAGTTTCCCATCTTCTGCAAGATGGGAGTAGGAGGTGGATTCAGATTCTCAGACCTTTTTCAGTTCTGAATCAGGAAACCTACAAGCTTCCTCTGTGGTGAGAGGTGGGGCAAGGGGAGAGCTTGCCGGAGTTTTGAGCAAAACCATAGGGTCACAGAAGGGGAAGAGACCCTGCCAATAGTCAAGTCAATGATCCACCAAGGATCAGGAGCCAAGGACCTCAGTGCAAATGAGAGCCTCTGACTTATTCAATCTGGGTCTCTTTTCTACTGCACTGTTAGCTCAACCCCCTCTCCCCCCTCTCCATGTCCGTCCCACCCCCTGCCACCTTGTCTCCAGCGGCTGCCTGGCTGGGAGCCAGGATTATGGTATCTAGGGAAAGAAAACTTCTGACTTGAAAGTCTGGTTCTGTGCAGATTTGGCAACCCTGCTGACAGGAAGGTTCCTCTAGTCCAACCTGCTGAAGACACTCCCAGCTCCCTGCACCAAGGACAGAGGTCAAAGGAATAAAGGAAATGAAATAACTGACATGCAATATAAGCATTACAATGGAATTAGAGCAGATTAAAATCTTGTGTAATTCTGGGCTCAACTTTAACCCAAAGTCCTTTGAATTGTTAGGAAGATTCCACAGCCTATGAAAACTGCCTGAAACCATTGCCAGGGGCCCCTGTAGGTGGGTTACTTAACCATTTGTGTTGGCAAAAATCGGCCTGACTCCCATCTGAGTAGAGCCATAAAGAGTGGGGAATGACTGACCACTCCATCAGTTACAATCTTTCTTTACAATCTGACTAATGATCAATGGGAAGATATTTATAGATCCTGTATCCGAGTGCATGCCACCATGATGGGGAGGGGGGAAAGGGAAGAGGAGAAAATCTGTAACCCAAGGGAGTAGAACTGAAGGTTGTAAACTAAAAATAAACAAACCAATTTAATTTTAAAAAAGGAATGGGGAATGGATGAATTGTTAGGATTGGGTAAATAGATTCAGAGTGTTAGAGACAGAAAGAACCTTAGAGATGATTTAATCCACCCCATCCCCGGTTTACAGATGAGGAAACTGAGTCCCAGAGCCAACTGAGTGACTCTCTGAAGGTCAATATAATACAATTTGGTTCAAGGGAGGCTGTCCTCGGTGTTTTCAAACTGAGTGAAGATCCGAAGTTTGTTGTTTACTGCTTGTATGTCCTTCAACAAAGCATTTCTCAGTTTCCTCTTCTGCGAAATTTCAAAAAGTTGAACTAGAAGAAAAAAAAGCGAATTGGACACAAGCCCAACAAGCATTACTCGAATGCTAAAGATTGATTTTCAAAATCAAATATGAGTGATAGAGGAAAAAGTTAGGCAAATAAATGAAAGCAAAAAAAGAAAATTGTGAAAAGAGAATAGGCTGGTAAACAAAATAAAAGGAGGAGGGGAATACTGAAGAAAATAAAACCTTAATAAAACCAGAATTGGCTGAGTGGAAAAAGGCAAAGAAAAAGTCACTGATGAAAAGAAATCTTTAAAAATCAGAATTGGGCAAGTGGAAGCTAATGACTTCATGAGACATCAAGAAACAATACAATAAAGCAAAAAGAGTAGAAGAGAATGTGAAATGTTTCATCAGAAAACTACTGACTTGGAAAATAGACATTTCAAGAATTATTGGAACTCTATCTGAAAGGTGTGATTAAAGAAAGAGCCTAGACACTGTATTTCAATAAAATAGAAAGGAAAACGGTCCTAATATCCTAGAACTAGAGGGCAAAATAGAAATGGAAAGGGTCTACTGATCACCACTTAAAAGAGATCCCCAAAGACTCCTAGGCATATTATAGGCAAATTCCAGAGCTCCCAGTCAAAGAGAAAGTGTTTCAGGCAATAAGAAAGGAGCCACTCATATCATGGAGCCATAGTTAGGGTAATATAAGATTCAACAGCTATCACATTAAAGCAGCAGAGAGCTTGGAATAAGATATTCCAGAGGGCAAACAAGTTGAGATTACAACCAAGAATGACATACCCAACAAAACTGAGTATAAACCTTGGGGGGGAGGGAGGGGAGAATGGACGTTTAACAAAATAGATAATTTTTAAACATTTCTGTTGAAAAGACCCAGAGTTTAATAGAAATTTTGACTTTCAAATACAAGACTCAAGAGAAGAATAAAAAGGTAAACATGAAAATGAAATCATAAAGAACTTAATAAAGTTAAACTTACAAAGTCCCTAATTTCCTCTAAGATGTTGTTCAACTACCAGCTTTTACATGAAAATTTTCCCCAAATAGCTGACCCTTCCTAAACCTTGTATTTCTTTATATCTATTCTGCATGTATTTATGCTATATAATAACAATGACTAACCTTCATATAATGTGCACAATATGACAAGCATTGTGCCAAGCAAGACTCTCAAATTTTACCTCATTGGATCCACACAACTATCCCGGGAGGTCGTATACCTTTCTATATGAAAAGATAACGCATATATCTATATCAATAATGAGATATTCACAACACCCATGATGGTTATGAATATGTTGGTGTAGTTTTGGATCACAAAATATAGCAAACTCTCCACATGGAAGGCAGAACCAAGGTC
>CM053593.1:388352636-388373619 GCA_028646575.1 Pseudocheirus occidentalis | reverse complement strand
GGTTTTCACAGCTGCTGGAGCTATTGGGGGGGTGCTGCAGCCCCCACCAGCTTTGGCTCACTGAAAACGCACCCCAGGACCACCACCCAAGACCACGATCTGGATCCAGGCCGCTCAACACAAGAGCACTTGGCCTCTGAAAAATCATTTGACCCCCCTGCAGTATGCAGGCTGGGAACTCTGAAGCAGCTACCTGCTACTGCTGCTTCTGCTGTTTCCTTGCCCTGGGGGCCATTTGGCCGGACTGCTTTCTCCCCCCAAATTTAGCTGAATTCTACTGACCTTTCTCTTAGTCCTTATTTCTCCTGGCTTTATAAATGTGGAAACTGCCACTGCTGCTGCCAATCCACTCTTCTGAAGACTCCAGCTGTGGCTCCTCCTGACCACCTTGGGGCCAGGCCATGGTTTCAGACTGGGCTGGTTTTAGCTCCCAGCCTGCTGTGATGACCCCCACCTGCCAACCTACCTTCAGCAAGAGATGTGTGTTTTGTATTTTTCTGAGTTTTGGAGCTCTAAAATTTGTTTAGAGTCACATTTTACAGGTATTTGAGGTGGCCATGTGGGAGCTGTGAAACCTTGCTACTTCTACACTGCCATCTTGGCTCCTGACAGTTGAAGTTTTGAAGCAGATGACAGCTAAAAGTTTTCTAAATATAAATTATTTGTTTAATAAACTTGAGTATTGGTAGCAATGAATTCCATTCTTCATATGATGTTGAAATCAAATCAGCATTTTTCTTTAAAAAATTTCAGTCTTTTATTTAATAAAAACTTGCCTATTTTCTTGTCTTGCTTATTTTTTTTAAAAAGAAAAAGCAGTATACATCTGTGTATTTTGCACAATAATTTCAAGATTAGGGTCTTTGTGTCCTGTCTACTAAAGTCAATTAAACAAAAAAAGTGATTTAGAGTGTTTCTTCATATGTCTATAGATAGTTTTGATTTCTTTATCTGAAAACTCCCTGTTCATATCCTTTGACCATTCAGCAATTGGAGAATGGCTTATGATCTTATAAATTTGATTCAGTTATCTGTATATTTGAGAAATGAGGTCTTTATCAGAGACACTTCCCATAGAGATTGTTTCCTAGCTTTCTATTTTCCTTTTAATCTTGCTTGCATTGGTTTTGTTTGCACAATAGATTTTTAATTTAATGTAATCAAAATTATCTATTTTACATTTTGTAATGTTCTCTATCTCTTGTTTGGTCATGAGTTCTTCCCCTGCCCATTGATCTGACAAGCAGATTGTTTCTTACATATTGTAGGATTCTGGTTTTTGATCCACTCTGCCATTGGCTTCCATTTTATGGGAGAGCGATTCCCATCCACATTCACAGTTATGATTATTACTTGTGTATTTATCTCCATCCTATTTTTCCTCTCTTTCCTTTCACCCTTTCCCTCTTCACCAGTGTTTTGCTTCTGTCTACTACTTCCCTTGAGATGCCTTCCCTTCTATAATTCTATAATCAAGTAAGCTTGATCCCCTCCCCTCTGACTTTCTTGTCACATAAGATAGATTTCTATATTCTACTGATTGTGTATGTTATTCCCTCTTTGAACCAGTGCTGAGGAGAGTCAGGTTCAAGTGATGTTCATTGCTCATGCTCCCATTTTCCTCTCTACTGTGATAGGACTTTTGCACCTCTTCATGTGAAATCATTAGCCCATTTTCCCTTCTTTCTGTGCCCATTGTACTCCTCTTTCTCATACCTTAATTTGTTTATATCATTCACTCAAATTTACCTTATAGCCACACCTTCTATCTACGTATATTCATTCTAGCTGTACTATTAGTGATTCGATTTTTAGGAATTACAAGTATCGTCTTCCCATTTAGGGACATAAACAGTTAAGCTCTATTGAATCCTTGACATTTTCTCTTCCCTTTTTCACCTGTTTATGCTTCTCTTGAGTTCTGCTATTGGAAGTCAATTTTTTTTGTTTAGCTCTGGTCTTCTCTTCATAAAAACTTGAAATCCTTCTATTTTGTTGAATGACCATTTTCCCCCTTGATGTATTATGCTTAATTTTGATGGGTAAGTGCTTCTGGCCTCACAGTGGGACAGAAGGACAGTAGTAAATGACCACAGAGAGCAAGTGTTTGATAGACCCAAAGATCTAGGATTTGGGGGTAAGGACTGAACATTTGATAAAAATTTCTGGGAGAACTGAAAAGCATTTTGGCAGAAACTAATCATAGACTAAGATCTCATGCTGTATAACAAAATAAGGTCAACATTGTAATTTAGAACATAAAGGGTAATATCATAAGTAAATTAAGGAAGCATGGGAAAGTGTTCCTGTCAGATCTATGAATTAAAGCACAATTTATGTCCAAACAAGAGATAGAGGAGATTATGGAAAGTAAAAGAGATAAATGTGATTATATGAAATTAAAAAAAAAACTTTTACCCAAACAAAACTAATACAGCCAAATTAGGAGGAAAACAGGAAACAGAAAAAAAAATTGCACCAAGTTTCTCTGATAAAGGTCTTATTTCTCAAATACTAAGGAACTGAGCCAAAGTTATAAAAATAAGAGACATTCCTCAGTTTTCAAGTGATGAAAGGAAATGAACAGGAAGTTTTCAGAAGAAATGAAAACAATCAATAGTCACATGAAAAAAAATTCTCTAAATAGTGACTAGTTAGAGAAATGCAAATTAAAACAATGCTGAGGCAGTACCTTATAGCCATCAGACTGGCTAACAGGACAAGTGCTGGAGGGATATGGAAATATGGAGACACTAATGCACTGTTGGTTGAGTTGTGAATGGATCCAATTATTTAGAGCAATTTGGAACTACACCCAAAGGGCTATAAAACTGTCCATACCCTTTGACAGCAAATATCACTACAAGGCTGTATTCCAAAGAGATCAAAGAAAAAGGAAAACAATCTATATATACTAAGCTACTTATAGCAGCTCTTTTTTGTGGTGTCAAAGAATTAGAGATCAAGAGGATGCCCATCCACCGGGGAATGGCCGAAAAAATTGTGGTGTAAGATTGTGATGAAACACTATTGTGTTTTTTTATTGTGTGCCTCATCTTTTTTGCTGATTCATTATTCCATTTCTTAGCTAGTACGTGATTGTTCTATTGATATAAAATATAGTTTGTAATACAGTTTGAGATCTGGTATGGGTAGGCCACCTATCTTCACTTTTTTCTCCCATTAATTTCCTGGCCTTTTGTTCTTCCTAATGAATTTTGTTATTATTTTTTCTACCTCTATAACACATTTTTGTGGTATTTTGATTGGTATGGCACCAAATAAGTAAATTAATTTAGATAGAACTGTCATTTTTATTATATTGGCTCAGCCTGTCCACAAGGACTTAATATTTCTCCAACTGCTTAAATTTAATTTTATTTGCGTGAAAAGTGTTTTTTAATTGTATTCATATAGTTCCTGGGTTTGTCTTAGCAGAGAGATTCCCAAGTATTTTTATATTGTCTCAGTTATTTTAAATGGAATTTCTCTATCTCTTTCTACTGGGTTTTGTTGGTAATTCACAGAAATGCTGATGATTTATGTGTGATCCTCTTATTTTACAGATGTGGGAATTGGGCCAAGTGAATTGATCTGCCCAACACCACACAGGTGGTACGTAGACAAGCTGGGTCAGAAAGTGATAGTTGAAGGGTAAGAAGTAGATCTAACAGAAGGGGTAAAAACTTAGAAAAAAGAGACACTATCTTGACCATAGGCTGAAAAAAATAAATGGAAAGAGAAATGGAGCAATTTTGCTTCAGGAATCATGTCTGAAAAATAATTCCATGTATGTCACCCATGGCCATGCTGTCCTTTCCTCCAGTCTTTCCCCACTTGAATTCCCCCTTCCCACAGCTACAGAAATGGTCTTCCTAAAACTCAGCTCTTCCCTGCTTCATGAGTGCCAGAGGGATCACCTCTAGGAGTGCATACAATCTCTACTTTTCCTGAAAGCCCTTGGAAGTCTGGCTCCAGGCCACCTCATTGTTTCCTCTTCTCCTTCAGTTTCAAGGTACAGCCCAGTACAGGTCATTGTGTCCCACCTCTGTGCCTTGACCCAGCCTGTCCTTGCCACTTCAGCCAGGGAATGTGCTCCCTACTAACCTCTGCCTTGAAGAAGGCTTCACTCCAGAGCTGTGTCCTGAGCAGCCACCCATGAACACCCTTCCCCCTGCTCCTTCCAAATGAATTTCTTCACTTTGAGGGTAATTCGTATTTACTTCTCTGTATTCATGTTTTTTCTTCCTCCTCAGTAGAATGAATATATTGGCTTCTTGAGAAGAGAGATTATTTACCACCTGTCTTTGTATCCCCAGTACCTAGGACAGTGCCTGGCACAAGGAGGTCTGTTGAATGAATGAATGAATGAATAAATGAACAAAAGGTCATCCAGCCTCTGCTTGCAGACTTCTGCAGCTGGAGGACTCTATGGATGTTCAATTTTATTTTTTAGTTGTTTCAGTCATGGTGGGCTGCTAAATGTCAAACAATCAGCTCTTTAAAAAAACAAACACCAGTCTGCACTTTTAAGTTTTATCTGCATTATTAATATTTTTCCATCAAAGAAGACAAGAATGAGGACTGTGCAACAAGGTACTAGATTTGGGCATTCACAGACTCTTGGGAATAGAATATGGTGGAGAATAGACTCAGTAACTCCATGATGTCTTAAGAGGTTGGAATTGTAGGTTGAGTGAACTTGGTACCTTGTCATGGAGAAGGAAGGAGATAATAAAGAGGAAGAAGAAAAAGAGAAGGGAAAAGAGGAGAGAGAGAGGGGAGATGTGAAAGGAAGGGGAGAAAAGAGGGAGGGAGGGAGGGAGAGAAGAAGAAGAAAAGGAGAGAAGGAGGGAGGGAGATGGAGACAAGGAGATTGAGGCTGAGCCAGAGACAGAGAGAGTCAAGAGAACTCGAAGAATACATGGGTGACTTCTCCAGGAGGGAAAGGGAGATATCTGTCTCACTAGAGAGAGGCCGAGTGAGGGAGGGAGAGACTCTGTATCAGGAAAAATAGACTCCAGAGAGAAAAGAAGGAAGACGAGAAGTAGGAGAAGAAGAAAGAAAATTAAGCAGACACAAAATACAAGCATGTGTACCATGAAACCCAGGCAGGAAGGAGGAAAGGAAGTATCTTACCATTCTGGGGTCTGTTTCTTCTCGGAGATTCTGGATTTCTGTGATGCTGTAATTCCTCTCTCCAGTTTTATTCTGGCTAGAGGTCATATTTAAAAGAAAACAACAAGGAACATTGACCTCCCTGATCCCCAACCATTTGTCTCATACTAGTTTTTTTTTAAATTTGGCATTTGCAGAGGTTCATATAATCTCACTGTAAAAGACCATGACCTTTGAAGGAGGAGTGACCTAGAGAAAGCCTGATCACCTTGATCAGAATGTGGGGGCAAGAACCTTTTTTAGGAAGGCAGCTGGGCATGTGGCTAGTAGGACAGGAAACATTCTTAAATTGATCCTTGCTTCCTTATTGGTTAATTGAGGCAAAGAAATAAAGATGTAGTGGAAGGAGCTGCCCACCTGGTGGTCTGTAAACGTCTCCACTCTTTCCTCTCCCATTTCCCCTTGGGCTCCCAAACTCAGCCATAGCAACAAGAAGGGGAGCAGGGAAAGGAGGGTTGTCGGAGAGGCACATAGCAGTGAGCAGCTGGGAGTCACCTGGATGAGCCTGACATGGAATCACTTCTGTCTTTGCCATTCTGTTTCCTTTTTTTGAATGTAGGTCAGACTGCCAGTCCTGAGAAAGGGCATTTCCATCCTTGGGAATGACCTAGGGACAGTATCGAGAGCAGGAGCTCTTGAGTTCAGGAGAAGGGCAGCCCAAAGGGAGATGTTCTTAGTGTCACAGGTGGAAGAGAAGAGGACCACCAGCAGCTGGGAGACTACATGGACGTTCAGTTTTGTTTTTAAGTTGTCTCAGTCTTCTTGGGCCAACTCTTCTTGGGGCTTCCTTGGCAGAGATCCTGGAGCGGTTTGCCATTTCCCTCTCTAGCTTATTTTACATGTGAGGAAACTGAGGCAAACAGAGTGAAGTGACTTGCCCAGGGTCTAGGTGGTTGAAGTCAGATTTGAGTTCAGATCTTCCTGACTCTAGGACCAGTGCTCTATCCATTGTTCCACCTAGCTGCTAAATGTTCAATATTATCTATAAATAAAACTTCTGTAGAAGTCACTGGGATCAGGAAGCAGCTGCCCAATGGCTGGGGAAAGGGAGAGGGATGGATGCATGGAGATGGGAGGAGAAAGGAGGCAGGTACAGTTAATGAGATCAATTAGATTTCTTCTTCTTTTCCATTCTCATGGCATCAGGTGCCAACTTTGTGCCAGTGATGTACAACTCTGTGCATCCAAGTCAATGGCCCTCTGCACTCTGCAGAGTCGTGGCCCCCATCGCTGACTACCTTTTTGATTCCTCACTCGACAACCCTCCATGTTTGCCTGATCTTTCATCCCCATCTCCCTCCCCCACCATGCCCCCAGCCACATCGAGTGTGTGGCATGCCAATCCATCAATATATCTGAGAGACAGTAAGAAACTCTTGTCCTCAGGTGGCTGCAGGCAAAGGCAGAGACAGAGGCCCCACACCCAACTATGGATGTTAAACAAGGTGACCCAGGGATCCTCAAGAGCCAAGGCCAATTTGACTGGGGGAGGGGGGACGGAAGTCACAAGTGGGAAGGATTCCTGGAGTGATGTGGCTTAGTTGATGGCAACAGAATAGAGAAGAGCCCTAAGAGTAGCAGTATTTATCAGTAAAACATCCAGGAAAGTGGGGAAGATAGGAGAATGAGCCATCACAAGAGCCCCACACCTCCCAAGATCCATGAAGCTCAGAAGACTAGGACAGGCCCATGGCAGCCATTGAGACCAGCCCCCACCGGGGAAGGACTCTCTTCTACAAGATACCAGACAAATGAGTCCTCTGGGATTGGGGTGAAGACCTCTAGAGACAGGGAGCTCCCCGCCACAGGCAGTACAGTCCTCTTGGGTACAGCTCCCATTGTCTGAAGGCTTACTCCTGGCATTCAGGTTTCCAGGGAAGCAGTGTGGCACAATGGAATGGGCACTGGCTTTGGAATTCTACTCCTGCTTTTGAAACATAGCTTTCTACTTGTGCATCCCCTTGAGCAAATCACTTAGCCCTTCTGAAGCTCAGTTACCTCATCTGTAAAAATGAAGAGTTGTATAATGGCTTTGGGAGCCCTTCCAGTGTTCCTGCTCCTCTGTATCCCTGCCCCCGGCCAGATCTGTCCCTGGGCCCAAGATCTTTGCATCCTCCGCAGGAGCTTTCACAGCCCTGTTGAACCTCCCCATTCTTCAGGCTAACCCTCCTCTGCCCCTGGATGGAAGCATAGTACGGTAGACAGGTCGCTGGATCTGGAGTAAAAGGACCCGGACCAGATCCTAGCCTTGCCATTCACTCCCAGGGATCCTGGGGCAAGTCAGCTTGGGATTCTCCCACTCTGGCAACACAGGATGAGGGAGGTGAAGAGCTTGCCCTCCAGAGACCATGCAAGGGTTGTGTATTGGGGTCAAAGTCTCCATTGCTGCTCACCACAGGGATGCTGAGTCTTTAAAAATCTGAAGCCATGGTGTTCCTGGGTCAGGAGGGGCGAGGTCTGTCTGGGATGGGCAGTGTACCCTAATCATTGCATCCAAAGTCCAGCATTGTAGGAGAGGCAGGAGATGCCTGTAGGAATAGTGGCATGTCAGGAATCCTCTTCTCATTTCTTGATGATGATGATGATGATGATAAAAAAGTAGAGTTAGAAGAGAAGAAGGAGGAGGAGGAAGAGGGGGAAGAGGAAGAGGAGATGTAGTTTGCTGTTACCATGAGACAGAGCTGCAGTCTAATATTGAATCTGTTCTCTGCTGTGGTGCCTAACCCTCCCAGGTTTGTGTCACCCGCCAGTTTGATCAACAAGCTACCTCCTCTGCCTCCATTCAAGCCATTGATAAAACACATCCCTTAGACATCTGGGACCAGTTGGATAACCTTCTGAACTATCAATTGGATTGATTCACATCATTATGTTATGAGATTGGAGTGTCAGGGTATGTGATAATAGTAAGGAATCTCGAATGGGAAGCCTGCATCCCGATGGTCTGAGCCTCCAAAGACAGCTACCCGAGGCACTGAGTAAGGTGCTTGGTCAAACTCACCAGACTTCACAATGCTAAGTGCCTGGATGGGGAATAGCTTTATGGGAACTTCCCTCTCTAACCAAAACCCACCAATGTCATTGATTATTGAACCATCAGCCCTTCAGGGAGGGGGCTGGAGTTCATTATTGGATCTCCAGTGCCAGGACCCAGCACCCTAAGGGGTGATAATGAAAGCTGAAGAGAAGGAGACTGGGCAGGGGAAGGAATGTAGCCTGAGGCTGGAATCTTTTGGAGAGCAGCCCTTTCCTTGGCGAGGCCACATAGCATAGTGGGTAGAGTACTGGATGTGAAGGCAGGAAGGCCTGTGTTCAGATCCCTGCCTTGATGTTTAATGCAGTGATCAGGGGCAAGTTGTGACTCTCTGGGCCTCAGGATTCTTCTTGTAGAAGCAGAGTCTAAATGCACTGATGCTACCATTTTGTGCAAAGGAAAAAGGCCTACTGACTTTATACTCAGAGTGAACGACCAGTCTGTAAGATGGAGGTGAGAATACCTCTAGTGCCTGTCTCACAGCATTGCTAGGGGTTAATACAAGGTATTGGAGTAAAGCAGAGGTGAATCTCTACCTTTATCACAGGAACCTGTGCTCCAGTCAGTGGGGATGCCCTTGAGAGTCATTTCAGAGCCAGAAGACTCCTCCCAGGCCATCTAGTCCCCCACACACTTGAAGAAGAATCTCTTCTACTTTAGGACCAACAAGTGGGCATCCAGCTTTTGTCTGAAGGTCTCCCAGAGGGAGACACTCACAGCTCCCCAAAGTGAGCCATTCCCCTTTGAGACAGCTTGAATTGGTAGGAAACTTTTCCTGACCCTGAGCCTAAATTTGCCTCCTTTCAACTTCTCTGTCAGGTTCTGCCCTCTGGGGCCAAGCAGAACCAGCCTTATCCCTTTTCTAAGTAGTGACCATTCAAATACATCAGTGGTTCTCAACCTGTGGGCTATGTTCAATTTAAATACATCCTGCATATCAGATATTTACATTACGATTCATAACAGTAGCAAAATTACAGTTATGAAGTGGCAACAAAAATCATTTTATGGTTGGGGGTCACCACAACATGAGGACCTGTATGAAAGGGTCAAGGCATTAGGAAGGTTGAGAACCCCTGAAATACATGAATGTAGCAGCTCCAGAAGGCCCAGCAACCCCAGCAACCTCTCCTCCAAATGAAACCTCTCCAGTTTCTTCAGAGGGTCCTTATGTGCATGGAGTGAAGGCCACTAGAACATTCTCAATACTAATTAACAAACAGCAACAAAAGCCTATAAACCAATCACACAAGAGTCTTTATAGCCCCATTATCTATAATCACACAAACACTGAAAGAGACTGAACTTCTCAAAGTAGGAGATGGGCTGAAAAATGGAGATACTGTCCATCAGGGTCAGCAGGTGGAACCAGCAGCTAGACAAGGGGCTCAGAGATGGAGGATAGTGCCGCCTGTGCCAAGGCCTTCCCATGGGCCAGAGCAAAAAGGAATGGGAAAGGCCTCCAGGCTCCCACATTTTAGGTGAAGAAAATGAGACCTCAGGAGAGTAATGGGCCCAAGGTCACCTCTGTCTTGCTATGCCAAAGCCATAGGTAGGATTGTGGACTGTCACTGTGAAGGGGAAGGTCATGGTCTGGGAAGAGACTGCTGCTGGCTGCCTCTGACAGCAAAGTAGCCCCTGGAGCATAAAGTGAATATGTGGTTTTTGTTCCAGGTGATCAGTGGAGCCAGCCCTGGAGTTTGAGAGGGAAGATGTAGGAAGTGTTTTTAAGAGAGAAGGTGAGGAAAGTGTGTGGAAACTTGGAAAGAAGCTGTGTTTTAGCACAGAGCAGATGACTCAGTCGGTGCATGAGAGTTTGAAGAGGGGTTAGAACAGATGTCCTGGCCCCTAGGACGGTACATTTTGAACCTCTGAGTACAGATCAATGCTCAGGGCAGAATAGAGGTCATGGACAGAACCAGCATTACAAGGAGGAGGGGACCTTCAGCCAGTGCCCTGCTGGCAGTACTGAGCTATTTCAGCAACTGTAAAACATATAGACAAAGTCTTCCCTTAGGAAAAGAGAGGGCCTGGCCAAGAACATGCTGGTGATTAAAGCCTTGCAGAGTGTGGGAGGGATGACTAAAGGGCAGATTTTGGGGAAAATGAGCAGACTCATAGGAGGGAAAGCTCAGGCAATTGAGATCTGAGAGGGGGGAACCTCAGTTCCAGATCTCAGAGATTAAAGAATGTGTGGTCATGCCAAGGTCTCAGGTGTGACCGAGGCAGGGGTGAGTGGGGATGGTTTTCTAAGATGGAGGTCATTGGACTTAAGGAAGGTGATGGATTGACATGCCAAAGTCTCTTCCAGCCAAACAATGACCGTAGGAGAGCAGGGCCACATGGGGAGATGAAGGCTGAGCCAAAGATGAAGGCTATTGAGGAAGGTGGGAACATATCCCAGGGCTGCTAAAGTACAGAGACTAGGCCTTGGATACAATGGTGGGGATGGCCAGAGTGAAAGAGGCCAGCCTCACATTCTCTTCAGCCAATCCTGACATTCTTCCTGTTAGCATTGCTTTGTCCAATGGCCTTCACCCTTTTCAACCTGATCAAGAGCTTTTTCTGGACCTAATTGAAATGCTTTGGGTTAATTGATGGATTTGACTGTTTTCACCTCATTAACATAGCTGCTTTAAGTAGAATGCTGATTCAGTCCAGAAGTCCAGATCATCTACAATGATTGTGGTGGGGATACAGGGCATCCCTCTTATGCCAGGTCAATGTTTGGGGGAGAAAGAGAGTAACTCACCCTGGGGATAGTGATGAAGGCCAGGAACAGCTTCATGTAGGAGGTGTATTTGAGCTGAACCTTGAGGGACTAGGGATCCCATGACCCCCTAGGGGAAGTGTAGAGAGGGTACAGCCAGGGCATAGAAGACAGCATGGACACAGGAGAGGAAATGTGATGTGGAAGGAACAGAAAGAGGCCAGCCTGGCTGGAGCAAAGGATGGGGGAAGGAGAGGGAGATGGTGGCTTGGCGCCAACTTGTGACAATTTTCAAGGCCAAAGAGAGGAGCTGGAGGCTCCATTGTGGCTTCTTGAGGAGAGCAGTGACTTCGTAGGACCCAGGTTTTAAGGATGTGAAAGATGGAACTAGACCAGTGGCCATGTAAGAGTGTTGCCAGTACACCCAAGGGCCAGCCTCAGGTGTGTGTGGAGATGTGGGTGAGAGGATACTTCAGGAAAGAACTATGAATTCCGTTTAATGATTGTAAAAGTTTATTGTTAGGCTATTCAGTGGGCAGGGGGACTTAGGAAGCCTGTGAAAGTACAGGAATTAGGGATGCAGGTTATATAACCATAATAACATAAATCAGGCATCAGTTATGCTAACTAGGTGAATAAGGGTGATTTTAGAGAGTTGTTAAGGAGTAGTCAGTGCTTAAAGGGACATGCACTTCTTATATCAACTGTGCAGGTGTATTGTTCATAATTCACTGGGAAAAAGCCCACAGGGGGGCTACCAAGAGGTGTGGTTTTTGCCTTGAAAAGTCACCTAAGTCAACTAGCGGTCAATTCTGACTGAGAGGTGCCCAGTCTGTTCCCCATCAATGTCCTGTTTGACAAGATGAATGTTGAAAGCTAGACTAACTGGGGCCTAATTGGCGAGAAATTATCTTACTGATAGTGCATTAAAAGACTCATAGGTGTGACTGGCCACTAGAAAAAGGGAGCTTTACATTTCTCTGAATGCTCATAGATGGTTGGGTGAAGGATTCATAGTATGGCTTGTTATTTTAACAGGCAGGGTTAATGGCAGCTAAGCAGAGGCTACTCAGGGAAGAGGCAGAGTTAATGGTTTTATGGCTGAGGGAGGTGTGACTTTACAACTGAAGTTGCAACTGGATGTTATAAATATAGACACCCTAACACCCCATCAAGAGGGCCAATAATCTAATGAGAGACTCGTCTTTTACAAGTATCTGAAGTGTGGGGGGGGGGCAAAGAGCCTGGTTGGAGTCAGGATGTCAGACAAGAGTCTTGAAAAGTGTATTCCCCAGGGCACCAGCTTTTTCAGGCTGCAGATACCTGGGTGGACACATCAAAATCTCTACCTGAGTCCTGACCTCTGTTTCTGAGGCTCGGCTCATAAGAGAAAGTAAAAGGAGAAATGGGAACCCAAGGGAACATGGAGGTGAACTGGCAAGGTCTGGCAATGGATTGAGTGAAGGAAGGGAGGAAAGGAAAAGAATAAAAAATCTCTTGCAGGCTTTGAAGCTCTTGGAAGAATAGGAGCAGGGCCAAAGAAAACAGAGAAGGGAGGGGGGGGGAAGGTCAGGCTCTTCAGAAGAGAAGGGGACTCTCATTTTAGATGTCTGGAGAGAGGATGAGCAGACCCTCAGGTGAATAGAATCAGCTGGCAATGGGACATCCTCACTACTGTGCACTAGGGAGAGGTCCCCCCTGGAGATGCTAATGTGGGAGTCACTTGCATGAACCTGGCAGGCATCCTAGTGGGAAGAACGATTGCCTTGGCTCCAGGAAGATCTGGGTTCCAATCCTATCCCAGACAGGTGCTGGATGCCTATGTGTCCTGGGCAGATTACTCTCCTTTTCAGCCTCAGTTTCTTTGGTTGTAAATGAGACAAATACTACTTCAAAAGTTTGTTGGGAGAGAGGGAGAGAGGGAATATGTGAGGAAGGATGGGAAGGAAGGATAAAGGAAGGTTTGGGAAGAGGGAGGAAGGGAGGAAGGGTGGAAGGAAAGATGAAGGAAAGAAGGGAAGAATGAAGGAAGCAAGGGAAGGATAAAGGAAAGGAGAAAGAGAGGGAAGGAAAGGAGGGGAAGGAAGGAAGGAAGGAAGGAAGAAAGAAAGAAAGAAAGGAAGAAAGGAAGAAAGAAAGAAAGGAAGAAAGAAAGAAAGAAAGAAAGAAAGAAAGAAAGAAAGAAAGAAAGAAAGAAAGAAAGAAAGAAAGAAAGAATGGAAGAGGCAGAGAGAATGAGAGGAAGGTAGGCAGGAAGGAAAATCATATATCCAGCACTTTCTATGCCTCAAGCACCACACTCAGCCCCTGGACAATGACTATAAGACAGTGGTTCTCAACCTTCCTAATGCCGCAACCCTTTAAGATGGTTCCTCATGTTGTGGTGACCCCCAACCATAAAATTATTTTTGTTGCTACTTCATAACTGTAATTTTGCTGCTGTTATGAATCGTAATGTAAGTATCTGATCTGCAGGATGTATTTTCACTGTTACAAATTGAACATAACCCGCAGGTTGAGAACCGCTGCTCTAGGAGCTGGACTGAAGGCTGGGCCTGGGTCTGGGGGGCTGCTGTGCCTAAGACCCTTAGATGTCTGGGCACACTGGTGGAGCTGTATGAATGCTGTGCCATCTCAGTGTCAATGATTGATGCTTCTAAGTGCCAGACGAGACTGAGAGCCCCAAGAGGGAAGGGAGGAGAGCATTCAGAGGAGTCCTGAAGGAAGAGAGGCCTTGGAGGGAAAAAGGGAGCGGCTGGCTCTGGGCACGAACACAGACAGGAGGCATGTCCAGACAGCCATGGGATCATAAGCAGACTCAGAAGCGGCCATTGAGCTCATCTAGCCCCATCTCCTTAGTTTCTTGATGATGAAACAGGCCAGGCAAGGGGAAGATCCCTAGCCAGGCCACACAGCCAGTGGGGATCAGAGGCAGGCTGTGAAGCTGGGGCTTCTGACTCCAGGAAGAGAGCTTGATCCAATATGCCACCATGTTTTCTCAAGGAACTGTCCAATCAAGCTAAGAAACGCTCATTAAGTGTGTCACATGCGTCAGGCACCGCGCTAAACCCAAAGGAGACACAAAGGACAGTCCTCGTTTTCTTTCCACGAGTCACAGATGGAGCTTTGAAGCCCCCCTTTCCCTGTGTTTTTCCCCACAGTTTTATTGCCCATTCTCTGCATCGTGGGGTGGTGGTTTTTAGGAACACGTTCATAATGTTACGGCAGAACCGACATCTGGGCAGAGGGAAAGCTGCAGAGTTAGGAGGGGCCAGCCTGTGAAGGGCTACCCAGTGATTAAGGGTTAAATCAAACTTTGTAGCTGGACGGAGGATGGGCCGCAGTGGGGGTAAACTGAGCCAGGCAGATCCCCCAGCAGCTTTTTCGACAGTCCAGGAGGGAGGGGAAGAGGGTGTGCACCAGGGCATATTGAGGGATGGTGCAAAGCCCGGAGTGGCAGGGTTCAGCCCCTGTCAGACTGGGGGGCAGTTAGAGAAAGGTAGGAGGTCAAGGATGGCATTGGGCTTTGAGCCTGAGTGCCTGGGAGGGTGGGGATGCCCTAGCTAAGGGGTAGATCAGAGGGATGATGACTGAATTCATAGGAGTCGATGAGATCACCAGAGGAAAAAGAGCAGAAGGCCTGAGACAAAGCCTTGGGGGCTACCCACAGATGTCACTTGGAGTAAGAGCCACAAGGGAGGCAGAGAAGGAGAGTTCAGAGAGGGAGGAGAACCAGGAAGGAAAAACATCCCAAAAACCCAGAGAGAAGAGGGGATAAAAGGTGTCCAAGAGCTCCAAGAGGACAAGGAGAACGTGGAGTGAGAAAAGGTTGTTGACCCAGGCCATGGAGGTGTCATGAGTAACTTTGGAGAGGGTGGTCTGGGAGGGATGATGGCAGCTGAAGCTGGATTGTGGATAGTTAAAGTCAGGAAGTGGAGGCCCCTTCTTGTGGATGGGCTTCTCCAGGACTAACCCATAACCGGGAGGGGGAGAGGATCGGAGACTGTTTTTGTTTGGTTTCTTGTTTTAAGGATGGGCTTGTGTGTAGGTAGCAGGAAGCAGTCCCAAGACAGGGAGGGGCAATCCGCTGGAGAAGACAGCATGAACTAGATCCCTTGGGCATGTCGGGAGGGTTCTGCTTGGGCAGGAAGGACCATGAGACAGCATGTGAAGGAGAGAAGCCAAGGGCTTGTGGGTGATGTGGGATGAGGCGGAGGGGAGAAAAGGAAGCTTGGGGTGAATGGCCTGCATATATTCAGTGGAACTGGAGGCAAGGGTTTCTGCTATGATGGGGAAGGGGTCACCTAGAAAGGTCTGGAAGAGACACTACGGAGAACAGGAGAAGATTGCCTTGTGAGGGGACCAGGGCAGCAGAGAGGATGTCCCCTAAATTGGTGGGGGCCACAGGCAACAAAGTCCCCTCTTTTTTCCAGCTTTGCTCAGTGGTTGGGGTATAAAGGCTGCAGGGGCGTAGCCAAGGTTGGGGTACATCTGAGCTTGAGCAGGGGCTGGAGAGAAGAAGCTGCTCCAGAATGGGCTATTCACCAATGAAAAAGGGCACGATGGGGAGGAAGAGAGAGTGGCCCAGGGAGCTGCTGAGCTGGGAAAGGTTTGGAGAGAAGAGGCGGGCAAAGAACAGCGAGAGGGAGAGACGGGGTGGGAATAGAGGGTGATCACATAAAGGCATTTCAGGTCCATGGCCGTGAACTGCCCGAGCAGCTCTGAATCCCAGGATCTGCCAGTATGACCTTGGTCTCTGCCTCAGTCTCCTCATGTATAAAAGGGGTGTTGAACCAGGTGACCTGCAAGGCCTTTTCTACATCCACCTAGAACACAGTTCTACATCAACGGTCCCACGACCTTCTCTGGACCTCAGTAAAATGAGGGGGTGGCCTCCAAAGCCCCTTTTAGCTGGCCTCTAATCTCAGCCAAATCCTAATTTATTCACACTGAAGAGTGACTGAATTTTAGTGCAATCAGTGACATAGGAAATGAGAACAGTAAGTGGGGATCGGGCCCTCACCCTGGGATGGGCAGAATCCCAGCCACAGCTTCAGCCCAACCCAGAGCACTCTGCCTTACCCTTAGCCTATATTGCATTATGACAGCTGTTTTCCTTGGCCAGTGAATCTGAATGTGACTAAGTCTTTGCGTGACAGCCCTGTGTAATAAAGGAGGAGTGGCTAGATAAGGCTTGTACCCTTGTACCCTCAGAGGAAGAAACATCCGGGAACTGGGAAGCATCCCAAGGACACGCCTGTGCTAAAGGTTCATTTGATACCTGAAGGAATCAAGGTACTGGGGACAGATGGGGACAAATGGGGGTGGGGGCCTCTGGCAAGCCCCTTCACCCACTGGCATTGCCAGCCTGGCCTTTATTTGGCTCTGGTCAAATGGGCAGCCATATCCTGTATGGTCAATAAAGGGAGCGAGCACCTCCCCCCCCCCCAGAATGAGTCAGCTCTTGCACAACCAGGGGGTCACTGCAAGGCAAGCTGGACAGGAGGGAGATGTGGAGAAGCCAGCGTTTCCCTCCATGCCTGTCTTCTGGAGCCACAGAGTCTCACCCTCTAGAGTACAAATCTAGCCTCAGACACCTGCTAGTGGTGTGACCCTGGTCAGGTCACTTAACCTCTGCTTGCCTCAAGTTTCCTCTTCTGTAAAAAGAAGTGGGGCTAAGAATACACCTGCTTTGCAGGGTTGTTGTGAGATGGTAGTTGTAAAGCGTTAATCACAGTGCCTGGCACACAGTAGGAGCTCTCAGGCTGAAAAGAATTGAGAGCTGGAGCCCTTTCTCAGAGGAGCAGTGAAGAGCCCCTTTCCCCTCCAAAGCCCTCAGGTCAATTTTTCCCTCTAAGCCTGCACCGAACCTCCTGAACCCATTGTCTCATCAACTCTTCATTCCCCATGTTCCAGCCAGGTGGCATAGGCTAGGGTCCTGTTGCCCCTCTGGTGTGGGCTCACTGCACCATTCAGGAGCAGGCCAATGATGCATTGGGGCAGGGCTTTCACACAAAGGCTAACCCTCAGAGGGCTGAGCATAGCCAGTGGTCCCTGGGACCCTCGGCAGGACACCCCTCCCAGGCATTGAGGTTGGAGGAGGCCGTTCCGGGAACTTGGACCGTAAGCCCCTTCCGGCTCCTCCAGCCATGGGGTGAAGCACCACTCTGCAACAGCCTCCCTTCTTTCCCCAAGAAAAGTTTAAGAGAGTGACCAGCGCTGTTTAAACCTGGGCCAGGGTTTCTGTTCCAAGGGACAGTTCTGGGAAGGAGGGAAAGGAGGAGGGGATTTAAGGAAACCACAGGAGACCTCTGAGCTTTACCGGGATGCTTCCTCCTAAGGGGCTGCTTCGGCACTGAGCGGCTAGGGCTGGCCTGAAGTCACACTATACATGCTTGTCCGCTGCCTTCCTGCCTGCTGAGAGGGCCTGTCTCCACTCTACTCCACTGCCTCTCAATGGGCAGGACAAAGAAATCATGTCCCAAGTGCTAGCCACGCCGCCCTTTCTACAGGGCTTTAATAAGCCCTTCCTATCTCAGTTTATCTTTAAAATAGCTTGGTCAGGTCAAGTGATTGTTAGCCCTGTTTTACATATGAGGAAACTGAGGTAGACAGAGGTCAAGTGGCTTGCCCTTAGTCACACAGTGAGTGAGGCTCTGGGGTGGGATTTGAACTCAGGTCTTCCTGACTCCACACCCATGTATGTATATATATATATATATATATATATATATATATATATATATATGTGTGTGTGTGTGTGTGTGTGTGTGTGTGTGTGTAGACACCATCTATCAGTGAAAGTACATCCTGTTAAATACAATGAAAGCTTACAGTTGTGGCAAGACTTTCAGGGCTGCTGTAGGGCGTGTAAATACACACATGCACACATATACACGGGCACACATACATATACATACATGCACGCATACACACAGTACACATACACAGACACATAGAAGGAAACAAAATAAAGGCAAAGCCATTTTTGGGCTGAGGGGAAGCGCTGGTGACTAGGATGGAGAAGCAACCTCTGAGCTGGGCCTGGGCCTCAGAGGGAGGGACTCCTGTAGGGGGAAAGGACACACAGGACAGAGCGAGCAAAGGCCCAGCAGAAAGAGGGCTCGAAGCCCACCTGGGCAGGGCCTTCCATGCCAGTCCAAGGAGGAGCCCACAGAAGCAGCTGGGGGGCCTGGGGCTCTCAGCAGGCACTTTGCGGATGTCTGGGAATCGGCTTTACACATCTCTCTCTTTCTTTCTTCCTTCTTCCTTTTTCTTTCCTCCCTTCCTCTTTCCTCCTTCCCTCGCTTTTTCCTTCTCTTTTCTCTCTTCCTCCCTCCCTTCCTTTTTTTCTCTCTTCCTCCCTCCTTCTTTCTTCCTTCTCTCTCTCCTCCATCCCTCCCTTTCTCCTTTCCTCCTTCCCTCCCTTTTTCCTTCTTTCCTCCTCCCCTCACTTCTTCCTTTTCTTTTTCCTCCTTCCCTCCCTTCTTCCTTCTTTCCTCTCTCTCTTCCTCCCTCCCTTCTTCCTTCTCTTTCTTTTCTCTTCCTCCCTTTCTTCCTTCTTTCCTTCCTTTTTCTTCCTCCCTCCCCTCTCTTTCCTTTTTTCTTTCTTTCCTCCCTCCCTTCCTCCTTCTCTTCCTTTCTCTCCTCTTCCCTCTCTCTCTTTCCTCTCTCCTCCCTTTCTTTCCTCTCTCTTTCTTCCCTCCATCTCTCTCTTTCCTTTCTTTGCTGCTGTTCTTAACCCTTTTCTCCCCTTGCCACATGCTATAAGCCCATGCCTGTCGCTGACAAGCTAGAGCCCTCAGTTTCTCTACCAAGAGCTACCCACCCCCTAGACTCAAATGGCCTTACCTCGGGACAGAGCTTTCCAGGTCTTCCTCCATCTTGCAAGGGCAGATTCAAGGACGCATCAATATTTCTGGACATTGCAGACACTGGAGGCTCAGCCTGCATGGATATGCAGGTAGCATGGCCTGGTTTTGGGTGGCAGTGAAGTCCACTGTCCTTCTCCATTGCCCGAATACAGATCATCTTTGTCTACACCCCAACACTGCTAAATTTGGGGGCCAGAGGTCCGAGTTATACTTCTCTCCTGCCCAACCCTTCAGAAAGGGGGCGCACAAACCCCAAGTCTGGCCACTGTTCAGTTCCTTTTTCCTGTGGCCCATTTTCCAGAGCCCCCCAGTCGAACCCTGGGCACACAGCTCTTCCTCTAGATCAGTGGTTCTCAACCTTCCTGATGCTGCGACCCTTTAATATGGTTCCTCATGTTGGGGTGGACCCCAGCCATAAAATTATTTTTGTTGCTACTTCATAACTGTAATTTTGCTGCTGTTATGAATCTATCTGATATGCAGGATGTCTTTTCATTGTTACAAACTGAACATAACCCACAGGTTGAGAACCGCTGTTCTAGATAAAGTCCAGTTTAACCTGCTGGGCAAAGCTGACCGAGTTGCCTTCCCCTATACACTAGAGATGATGTGCCCCCTCAACACAAATAGGCATTGGCCCCATTTGCTTGAAATCCTGAAAGGTGGGGCTGCCCAAGTTTCAGCTTGTCTAAATTAGAGCAGCCAGCCAGCCTGAGCCTTTTACACTGTCCTTGAGGGTAAGGAAGGTGGAATTCATTAGGTAGATTTAGAAGGAAGAATTGAGAGCAGCCGCACCCAAAGAGTGGTCGTTGCTGGGTCAGTTAACTTAGAGAAAGGTCTATAGCAGAGTGCCCCAGGGCTCTGCACTTGGCCCCGGCCTTTTAAACAGTTTTCCCAGAGACCTGGATAAAGGGTCTCTTGGATAAGGAGTACCTCTTAGATGCTTTCAGGTGACAGGAAGCCAGGAGACATGATGAACGCCCTGGACAACAGGAGCCAGGACTCTGATCATTTCGGCTAGGCCAAGCAGGAAACAGTTAAGATGATGTGGACTCAGAACTCAGATGAGGAGGGGTAGGTGAGGCAGATGGGGTCAGGCAGCAGGTCCCCTGAGGGAGCCCTGGGGCTGGAGGCTCCAGGGGAGCAAGCTGCCCAGAACCCTCCCCCACAGAGAGCCTGTGCTCCCCTCGGCCCTGTCACAGGAGAGATGGCTGTGACGCCTCCTTCCAGGGCTGGGCTCTGGCACCTTTTGGTGGGTGTCTCCCACTCTTCCTTCCAGCAGCCTGGTGAAACCCAAGGCGGGTCTCTGAAGAAACAAGATCCTTCAGCTGCCGACCCCCAGTTAGGCTGAAAGGCGGGTGCTTCCTCCTGCCCTCGAGGCTGACCTCTGGGCTGGACCTGAATGAATGCACCAAGCCTAGGGGGAGCAGGAGGAATAAGGGAAGGAAAAGCCAGCATTGTCCTGGGGGGACCTGCTGAGGCCGAGGCAGAAAGCAGGGGCCAGTGAGAGTCCTACACACCTCGGGGACCTCCTGGGCTGCCTCAGTTTCCCCATTCTTAAGATTTGCTGAATCCAGTTCTATTCAAGAAGCTTGGATTAAGCGTCTGCTCTCCATGTGCAGGACACTGCTGGCAAAGCAGAACAGCTCTCAACCTTTGTAACCAAGGAATGTAACCAAGAAACTTACATTTCAGAAAGGCTAGTTTTGGCCTGGGGGCCTGGGTTCAAATGCTGCCTCTTCTACTTCTTTCCTGGATTGACTGGGACAAGGGGCGGTGGAAGAGGAGGTGACCTCTGACCCATGGTCCAGGTTTCCCCATCTGGAAATCTCAAATCTATGTTTTTATAGAGAAGGATGGGCCCAGGGCCTTCCCATCCCTCATTTTACAGATGGGGAAACTGAGGGCACTCCTTGCGCACCGCCTCAGGTCGCCAGATGGCGAGCCCCTAAGAAGGCCAAAGCCAGGCCTCCCTTTCTTCTGGGAACGCCCCTGGGCCTCCACCTTCCCCTCTGGAATGAGGTTTCACCTTCCTCTTCTAGCCCGGTAGGGGGCGGCAAGGAGGTGTCCAGACTACAACCTCCACAAGGCTCCGAGAGACGGGCTCGTGCTCCACTAGGCGTCAGGCGCGGACGCGCGGCGCGGGGCACTGTGGGAAGTGCGCGCAGGCACATGGGCCGCCGAGGC
>CM053593.1:388320398-388352536 GCA_028646575.1 Pseudocheirus occidentalis | reverse complement strand
TTGGGCGGGGCGTCTCTGGGCTCCTGGTCTGTGTATGTGGGAAGGGGGGGAGGGGGAGGACTGGGGGCGGGGCCGCCTCTGGGTCTCGTGGAGCCGATCTCCTCCTCCCCTCCGTCCCCCCCCCCCACCCCCCGGCGGGGAGTGGACCCTGAATGTTACAATGACTTTGAAACATTGTTGCCAGGCTTTAGGTCTGGAGGCTTAGCCAGAGCCTCAGGACCTCCCCCCTCCCCCTCCCCCTGTCCCGGGGAGGGAACCCAGGCAGGCAGTGAAGCGCTTATTCAGCCTCCCTGTGCTGCCATTTGACCAGCCCTTGCCCTCGGGAAGCTTATGTTCTAATGGGGGAGACCCAGGCCGGAAAGGGGGAGGTGGTCTCTGAGGGGAAGGCACCAGCAGCTGGGAGTACTGGGAGGAGGAGGAGGGAGAGCATTCCTGGCCTCCAGCAGCCACCAGGGAGAACTGACCCAGGGAAATGATTTGTTTTGTGTTTGAAGCACAGCCTTTGGGGGGAAGAGATGGTCAAGTGGCAGTCTGAGAAGGGAAGGGTCCAGACACCCAGGGACCGTATATTGAATCCTGGGGACCGTTGGGAACCACTCAGGGTTACTGAGTAGGGGCTGAGGTCGCATCTGCCTCTTCTAGGAAGAACCCTTTAGGGGCTGAGTGAGGGAAGGATTACATGGGGAGAAACTTGAGGCAGTTGGGGGGGCAGGGGACCTGGGGGGCAGAGGAAGGGAGGGGGCTTGAACTAGGGTGGGGAGACAGAGGAGAGGAGGGGGCCTGAACTAGGGTGGGGAGACAGAGAGGAGGGGGCCTGAACTAGGGTGGGGAGACAGAGGAGAGGAGGGGGCCTGAACTAGGGTGGGGGGCAGAGGAGAGGAGGGGGCCTGAACTAGGGTGGGGAGACAGAGGAGAGGAGGGCGTCTGAACTAAGGTGGGGTGGCAGAGGAGAGGAAGGGGCCTGAACTAAGGGGGGCAGAAGAGAGAAGGGGGTCTGAACTAGGGTGGGGGGAAATGGCAGTTTGGCAGTTTGGGGAAATTGGCAGCAGGGGAGTTTTCTGGAAAAAACAATGAGTTCTGCTCTGGATCAGTTGAGGGTGAGAGGCCAGTGAACCGCCTGCTCTGTCATGTCCAGGAAGCATTTGAGAAGTGAGCAGACCTGGGCCTGTGAGAGCCCATGGGATTGAGTGGGGCTGTGTGGAGGGAGCAGAGAGCTCCATGATCCCACGCAGGGATGTGAGCCAAGGGCCCTGGGCCTCATTTAGCAAAGGAAAAATGGGACTCGGTGCCTGAGGTCTCTTGAGGGTCTAGAACAGATCCATGGCCTTGTCATTGTTTTGGAGGTGGAGGGGGATTTGGTGTGCAGTCTCAGATGGGCCTTCTGTAGGATGTTGGTTGGGAAGGAAGCTTGGAGACACTGCGGCCAGTGCCGTCATTTTGCAAGGTGGAAGGTGCTGATGCCACTGTGGTGCCTCCTGTGCCCGAGGTGACATATGTTTGAGCTCCTGTCCCTGACTTTACCACCCCCTGGCCTTTGGCATGTCCCATCTCTTGTGGACCTCCCACTCCCAGGGCCAGACTTCTTGGATCCTTTCCTGTCTGTCCTGTGTCCCATGTTCCCTTTCACACGGGAGGTTCCAAGCCAGGATTACCATTGGAGCAACCCTGGTCTCTGGCAGCTTGCCCTCACAGCCCAGCTCTGGAAGACTGGTGCCCTCAGCCCAGCCTGGTGAGGGGCACCAGCAGATGCGGTGAAGGGGAACAGCCTGAGGCTCTTTCAGGGCTTTATGGGGGGACTTGAATGGGGTTAGAGAGAGGAGGGATCTTCAGAGCCCTGTGCTCCTGCTTCCTCCTTTTGCCGTTGAGAAAATGGCAGATCTTCCCTTTTGAAGGAGGCCTTGAGTCTGTACATTGTCCTCTGTTGAGGCCTGGGGCGTCTGGGGGAAAGCCTTCGCAGAAATGAGCAGTAAATGGGTCTGTTTTTTTGAAGGGTAGCCTGGTGCCTTCATAATGTTTGGGGACCTGTTTGAAGAGGACTTTCCCTACATCCCAGAGAATCATGTTGAGAAAGGGTCGAAATCCAAGTGCGTGGATCCAGAGCCGCCACCCCCCCGGGGTGCCACCAACCTGAGTGGCATCCAGAACCAAGGCGGGACTTGCTACCTCAACTCTCTGCTGCAGACTCTCCATTTCACCCCAGAATTCCGAGGTAGGATCTTACAGATGTCTTCCCATCCCCATTGAACCATCAAGGACACTGGCCCAGAGAATCTGGTGGCCAGTCCCGCCCAGGTGGCCTTAGGGGAGGCCTCTGAGGCCCCTGCCACCTTTCCATTCAGGTTCCTGTTCCTGAGGACCCCGTCTGCCGAGGCAGAGTGACCATCATGTCTCATTAGTAAGTCAGGCCTTCACTGTTGACACAGGTCAACTACTCTGACATAGACAGTAACCCAGCCAGGACATTGTGGTGGCACCTGTGGTTAGGAGCGTTTCTGTAACCCCAAAACAAAAGGGAAAACAGGCTGTGTCTCATGAGCTTGTCTGTCTCGGGCCTAGGAAGTGTCCAGGCTGCAGCTGTGGCCAGGTGTCTCCTGATTTCAACCCGCCTCATAACTCCTGGGTTATGAGGTCTCTGAGCCCTTACCCCCAGATCCCAGCAGCAAGAGGGTTTAATGTTCAGGGTCGCCACCACAGACGAGAACAAGTCCGGTCTGGATGGAGAAAGGTCTCCTTGTCACTGTCCAGCACTGCCCCCTTCCCCCACTGCAGGTTTGTTCTCACCAGCTTTGTAGTGAACTTGGGGAGAGCCTAGAACGGCTCCTGCCGTGTGTGTTCTGAGCCCACTGTCACCGAGAGGCTTCGCTGGGGAGCCCTGGGGCCCTTCTCTGGATGGAGGAGGACAAGGGAAGCCCTAAGTGGGGTCCAAGTCAGGATTGGCATTGACCTGTGTACACCCACCCCTATTCAGGGCTCCGGGTCTGGCCCACAGGAACCCTCAGGCCCTGCTCACCTTCCTTGTCACAGAGTCCTCTGAGGGGCTGGGCTCCCTCTTGTGCCTCATGGAGTACAGCCAGGGCAGCTGTCCCTAAGGCTTTGGTGGGCTTCCCTCCCCTTCCCCTCCTGACACTGCCATAGCAGTCGTGTGGGTGCTTACACGCATGCACACACACTCACACTTATGCACACACACATACATGTGCACTCACATATGCACACACGTTCATACACACAAATACAGATACACTCATGCATGTGCACACATACATACACACTCACATACACATGCTCTCACTCATGTGCACTCACATGCACACTCGTGCACATACATATACACTCACTTGCATATGCACACATGTTCATACAAAAACAGATGTACTTGTGCATGTGCACACATATACATACACACATACACATGCTTTCACTTGTGTTCATTCGCACACCCACATTCATACACACAAGTACAGATACACTTGTGTGTGTGCACACACATACATACACACATACACATGCTTTCACTTGTGTACTCTCACGCACACCCAGTTATACACAAATACAGATGCACTCATGCATGTGCACACACATATCTACATACACACTCACATGCATACATGTGTTCTTACTTGTGTGCACTCACACTTGTGCACACATATATACATAAACACTCACTTGCATATGCACACACGTTCATACACACAAATAGATACACTTGAGTATGTGCACACATATACCATCATATACATGCACATACTGTCATGTGCACGCACACACTTGTGCACACATATATACATATACACTCACATGCATACATGTGTTCTTACTTGTGTGCACTTACACTTGTGCACACATATATACATAAACACTCACTTGCATATGCACACACATTCATACACACAAATAGATACACTTGAGTATGTGCACACATATACACATATACCCTCATATACATGCACATACTGTCATGTGCACACACACACTTGTACACACATATATACATACACACTCACTTGCATACACACACACATTCATACACACAAATACAGATATACTTATGCATGTGCACACATACACATACATCCTCACGGACATACACATGCTCTCACTTGTGTACTCACACACGCTCACACACACGCACACACAATTTCAAAACCTCCATTTTTTCCTTGGTTTCTCACAGTGTTGTGAACACTCTTGCTGCCGTGTGAATGGCAGGCCGTACTAAGGGGTTTGGGGGGGGGGGGTGGGGAGGGTGTCGGTGCTGTCCATGGCCCTGGAGGCCCCCGGCTGTGGGAGGCCTCCTTTTCCTCATCTGTAGTGATCGCATCTGTTTCCCAGGGTGGTTATGAGGATGGTGGAGAATGAGATGATGTCTGTAATGCACTTGGCATGCGTGCTAGCGGTTAGCATCACTGCTCTTCCCAAAAGGGAGCCCCCATGGCAAGGGCAGCCGCGGCTCTGTCCCGGAGGCTCGACTGTTGTGGAGCTGGTTATTTAAGCTGAAGGTTCCTGGCCGCCTAGAGCTCAGGCCATTTGGGGCAGTCCTCATTTTGGCAGAACCTGAGGCCCGCAGCGGGGAAGGGGCTGGAGGTTGGGCTTCCTCCTTCCCCCGAGGATCCTCTTCCACAAAGAGATTTGGGGAGGGCAGGTAAGAGCTGTCTTAACCCTTCAGGCTCCTGAAAGAGAGCTCTTCATCCCTGGATCTGCCACTTCTCTCAGAGACACCTCCCTCAATAGCCACCTCCCTCCTCACTGCCCTAAATATCATTGTTTTTTCAGTGTTTTATTGTAGAAGTCATGGACGAGGAGACTTCTCCTTTCCCCCTCCCCCAACTCCTGCAGACTGATGGATGGAACAGCCTGGGGCTCAGAGGTGACCCAAGGTTCTTGTTTGCCTTTTCTTTGTAGAAGCTTTGTTTGCTCTGGACCCAGAAGAGCTTGGATCCTTAGAGGATAAGGATGATCCCGATGCAAAGGTACCAGAGTCTTCTCTAGATTCCCCAGGGTCTCTCTGAGTCTGCCAGACAAAGCTCTCTGAAGGAAAGGAGGTCTGAATCCGAATAGAGGACAGGCTGGTCCTTTTCTGAGCAGCCGCATTGATTTCTCCGTATCCCCACAAAGTTCCTCCCCTTTGCCCTCCATGAGAGCTATTGCCACTCTTAATGGACCATCTCTAGATGACTTTTCTAAATTTAATCTGGTTAAACACACCCTGTTCTCCTTTCTTGTCCCAAGCACAGTATCTTCAGATCCTGTGTCTCACAAGTAGGAAAGATAAATGTGTCTTGCCAGTCAGGGTGTCAGAGGCACAGAGGTAGATGCTAAGTTTCTCTTGCTTTTTTGTTAACTTTCAGTCAGTCTGAGAAAGATTCTCAGGCATTAGTCTAAGGGGAACAAAGCGGTGTCACCAAAGGGATCAGAATGAAAGGTCTCATTAGGCTGGGGAGGCCTGGCCGATGACCCTCTGGTGGACGTGTGGCAGCTGATCCCCTAGAGTCTATAAAGGAGAGAGCTCCGTGTCACCAAACAACCAGGGTTGGGTCCAAGGCCCTAGTGTTTTGTGGAGACTTGGTGCTCCTTGCTCATGAGCTGGCTTCATGCAGCCCAGACCCTTAGCCTCTCCTTGACTTCTCTCAGGGGCTTAGCTACCAGAGAACCAAAAGGACTGGCCTTAAATAATCCAGCATAGAAGGCCCTGCCTGGCCTAGCGGCTGGACTTCAATGGGACTGACATAGTCAGTCTGACACAGAATTTCAAAGCTGCAGGGGAACTAGGGTACCAAATACAGCCTGGATCCCCACAAAGAAGCCACTCTTGGACACCCCTGTCAGGTGGCTGGTGAGAGGAGGGAGGCCCGTTTGGAGAGCAGGTCATATGAAAACCACCTGGAGGGGGGGTCTTAGGACTGAGTCAGCAGGGAACATGGCAGGCACAAAGCCACTGTCATTGTAGGCAGCGTTCAGGCTTTGGGACGTGACACTCGATTGTGCCCTGCTGTACTTAGATAGATTCCCATGGAGGACGGATGCTGAGAGACGGGAGCCTCGTCACCAAGGACATGAGTGCTGCCTTCGAGCATCTTGAGAGTCTCCCAGGGGACTTAGCAGGCGGGTACAGTTGTGGTGCCAGCTCATGGGCTCGTGGGGCCGAGGAGGGCTTATGTGTCCTGAGGGAGGCCGGTGCTCTGTTGATGCCCACTCCTGCCTCTGTGTGTGTGTGTGTGTGTGTGTGTGTGCGTGTGCGTGTGTGTGTGTGCGCGCGTGCGCGCGTGTGTATATGTGTGTGTCTTGGTTTATTGCAGAAGGGAGAACCATGGGCCAGGAGAAGCAGCATTTATGGGCGTGAGAACTAATGCTGTTGATAAAAAGTGATAAAAGGCATCTCCTGTTAAGTATGCCTTCAGTCTGCCCTCCAATGGCCTGGTGAACGCATGGTTTGTGCATTGTAGAGATTGGGGTAAGGGCTGGGCCTGGGCTTTCCCTTGGTAAAGGGCACTCTTTCACTCAACACACTATAGGCTTAGAAAGCTGCCCACAGCCTTGAGAGGTCATGTAAGTTGCCAGCAGGCATTAGAAGCAGGGCTGACCCCAGCTCTCTGTGACTGCGAGGCTGACCCTCTGTCCCTTCGGCCTTCCCTGGGAGAGCATGGAGCTACCAAGGATCAATAGCAGCACTGTCACCAACTCCCTTTTATAACTTACAGTTTGTGGCCAGGCATTGTGTTTATTGACTGAGTGGGAACTCTCCTCTCCCCTCCTCCAGAAGACACCCTGATATTTAGCCTAGTGGTATCCATGGGGCCTCTCCAGAGTGCTTTGGGGAAGGGCTGCCTGGTTACACAGGGCCAGATAAAATGGCATTTAATGACTCAGAGACAGTCATTTACTTTGGTTATCGGCTGTGTCTTCCCTGGGGTCTGTCCTCACAGCCCCAAAGCTGCCCCAAGTTTGCCATCTTTATGTGGATGGAGCTGAAGAAGTCACTGCCCCTTGGCTGGCTCTCTGGTGGTGTTTCTCTAGCCTTGGCCTGTGAACAGTATACTTAGCTTGTCTGAAGCCTTGAGCAGGAAGTGAGCCCGATTTCCCTCAATCTCCAGAGGCCCAGAGAGGGCACAGGGGTGGGTTGCTGAGCTCTCCCCAGGGTGACTCTTTAGAGAGTGGAGGGCTGACCAGAACCACATGAGCATTTGATAAGTGACTGTGGGGAGGGAGCAATGTCCACATCTGCTGGTCAGGGCCCTGCTTCATTCATTGTGGTGTTAGAATGACCACATTTGAGGGACAGCCGGTGCTGGCTCCACCCAAGGGAGGTCACTCCTTCCCCAGTGCCTGTTCTTGATGCTCACTTGTAGGGAGGCCTTCTTTCCCTGTTGGTCATAGCTCAGGGTACATTGAATGTCTCTGGGCTCAGACCAGGTTGAGAAGTTTGGATTGCTTCTTTAGGGAAGGACTGAAACCAGTGAAATCAGTCCTCCCTCCCCTCTTCTCCCCATTTTACAAATGAGGAAACGGGAGGTACGTTAGGTGACTCCCTTGCTGGGGTCTCGGCTAAACCCATAACATTACTCATCCATTTCTGAAGCTCAGACTTGATTCTTGCTTGTGACCCCTCACCTAGCATAGGGACCCTTGGATGATTCTGGCTTAGGAGGAGGCTTGTCCTTAGCCTCCCCAACGGATCTGGGGCCTAACAGGGGACATGTGTGTGTCATCCTCACAGGTGCGGATCATCCCTTTGCAGTTACAGCGGTTGTTTGCTCAGCTCCTTCTCTCAGACCAGCAGGCAGCGTCCACCACTGACCTCACCGACAGCTTCGGCTGGAACAACAGCGAGGTAGGCAAGTGCAGGGCACGTGGCACACCGACCTCAGCAGCCTGCTCTAGTGCTTGAGGCACAGTATGTCCAGAAAGAGCAGAAAGGACGGTGTCTGCACACTATGGGGGGCGGGACGTCTTTGACTTGTCACTGGAGCATGACTGGGGCTTCCCAGGTTATCCAGGGGGGCTCCTCTTCAGACCTTGCCTAGGTGGGTGCAGACATGGGTGTGAGGAAGGGCTGGTGGTGTGACGCCCCAGAGGGGCTCAGAAGGCTGGATCCCTGACTGTGAAGGGGGTGGGGAAAGGGCATAAGATGGAGAAACAGTATCAGGCTACTTTCACAGCTTCTAGGAGCTGGGTTTGGTGTCTGCCTTGGACACATACCAGCCAGCAGACTCTGGGTGAGGCTCTGGACCTCTCAGTGTAGCCAAGAAGGTACCACCCGGTTCTGCCATCTGTTGGTAGATAGCACTTTTTCTCGGCCACAGGGAGGGACCTGCCTGAACCCTAGAGAGAGCAGCAGCTGTGGCATTGGATGCCAGGGCTTTGTGTCTCAGACTCCTTGGGTAATCCTGGGAAAGGCCCTTCCCTTCTCTGGTCTGTTTCCTCATCTGTGAAATAAAACGGCTGGCTGCGCAGATGAGCAGCACAGGCTGTGTGGTCCTCCTTTCAGAGGCATGGCATGCTGATGGCCTGTAGACATTTTGGGGGATTTCTTTCTTTTTATAAGCTTCTTATTTGGGAAGCCTAGAAAACTTGTCAGGTATATTCTACCCATCTGATGCCAGCCAGACCTGGGATGTCCCAGATGCAGAAACTCCCTCTACCATTACAGGTTGGCACCCTCTCTGCCAGGTAGGGTGAGAATTGTCCAAGTCCCTGAATGGAACTTGAACCCTGTCAAAGCCCATCCAGGTTTTTGTGGCTCGGTGGCCAGCTCTCTAGCCATTATACCTTATTGTCTTTTGTGGGGGAATAAGCCCCCCACATGCACTATTACCATGGGACTAGTTCATTAAAGCAGGCCCCCTACGGCCCTCTCCTGCATGCACTGTTACCAGATGACTAGTTCATTAAAGCAGGCACCCTAGGGCCCTCTCCTGCATGCACTGTTACCAGGTGACTAGCTCATTAAAGCAGGCACCCTAGGGCCCTCTCCTGCATGCACTTTGTTAGCCTCCTGCTGTTTGGTATAAGTAGTTCAGTAGGAAAGTCGTGATTTTTTTTTCCTCATTTTCTTGGGATTCCTCCTGTGTTGTCCAATTTGTAGCAAGCATTTGTGCATTCTTCCAGGTCTGTTAGGGAAACCACAGCGTGAGAGGTGGTCATTTTGGGTGTGTGGGTGGCTCTCCATGGCTTCATTACTTGTGGAGATGAGGAGCAGGCCAGTGACTTTGTGACTGTCCCTGTTTTGCAGGAGATGAGGCAGCATGATGTTCAGGAGCTGAACCGGATTCTCTTCAGTGCGCTGGAGAGTTCCTTGGTGGGCACCTCCGGCCATGACCTCATTAACCGCCTCTACCACGGCACCATTGTGAACCACATCATGTGCAAAGAATGTGAGAACATCAGTGAGCGGCAGGTGGGTCCGGCCGAGGCCCTGAGCCCGGGGACACCAAAATGCCCCCAGTGTCAGAGGAGTGTCTTTGGGAGCGGCTGGGCAAAGGGAAAGGCTGGGATTCCCAATGGAGGAGCGGGCCTGAAAGGGCTTCTGGGAGTCATGCTGCTGACTGCCCTTCACCCTGGGATGAGCTGATGAACCATCCCAAGGGGCAACCAGGGATGGGGTGATGGGTAGTATGTCTACTTTGTAGCCCTGGGCTAGGCATAAAGGAGAAGCCGCATGGCCCTGGGGTCAAAGTCAGAAGGGACCTGGGTTCTAATCCCACCTCAGGCACATACTGGCACAGTGACCCTGGCCCAGTCCCTGCCACCTCCGAGCCTTGACTTCCTCCTCTGTCCAGTGAGGAGTTCTTTCCAGGCCACCTCTGAGGCCATTTTGGGCCATGCGTGGGGCAAGCTTTTTGCACCCATGTCATCTAGCCCTGGCCCTGCATGGCTGCTGGCAGTGGGCATGCCAGTCCAGTGCCCCTCACAGACTTTTGTCCTCTGAGTGACAGGAGGACTTCTTGGACTTGACAGTGGCCGTCAAAAACCTGTCTGGCCTCGAGGAAGCCCTTTGGAGCATGTATGTGGAAGAGGAATTCTTCGATGCTGAGAACCTGTATCACTGTGGAACATGTGACAAGCTCGTCAGTGCCACCAAGGTGAGGGAGGTAGCGCTGATTGAATGCCTGCTATGTGCCAGGCATTGGGCTGAGGAAGGACTCTGCACGTATTGTCAGGAGGAAAATGAGGTGAAGTGACCTGTCCAGGGTCACACTGACTCAGGGCTGGCAGGACCTGAGAGGTTGTTTGGCTGAATCACGGAAACAGATCCTGTTTGGAAAGTGGGTTTTTGGTTTCTTCTGCTTTCACTGGCATAGGAGCCTTCTTTTACCTGCTCCGATGTGCCTCCTCTCCAAAGGTCCATCCAGGGTTGTCCTGGGAAGACTGGCTGTCTGTGGGTGCCCACGATGTCCTTAGCTCTCTGACATGGTGCCCGGGCTCCTTAAAGGAGAGTCCGATGGGGGTCAGCCCTACTAACTAGCTCTAAGGCTTCCCCTCCCTCCCTTACCACAGTTTAACACCCAGCTAGATTTGAGCCTGTGACCTCTACTCTGGGCCCCATCTGTCTCATCTGAACAGTGGGAAGGGTGGGACCATCTGTAGCTCTGGGATTCTCCTCCTCCTGCATGCCTGCAAACCATGGGTCACTGTTGCGTCTGACAGTGATCATGGAGAAGCCACACAGTGAATGCATGGGACTTTTGGGACTGAATGGGTGGTAGCCCATCTTAGGCCACGGTGTGGACAGGACAGTGTGGAGGAGGCACTGGCCTGTGGTCCTAGATCCCTTAAAGCAGTGGTTCTCAATCTGTGGGTTGAGACCCCTTTGGGGATTGAACTGGGTTGCTTAAGACTATTGGAAAACACATATTTCCAGTGGTCTTAGGAACTGAGACACGGCTCTTCTATCCATCTCCAGGTGGGTCTGCCCACATGCAGATATGAACACATACAAGTATTAAAGGGTCACGGCATTAGGAAGGTTGAGAACCGCTGCTGTAAAGGAGCAAGGACAGAGGCTAAAGGGGGAGGTGGAGGGAGCCGGTGGATGGACAGCTGCATGGAGACTCTTCTGGGGTCCCTTGGTATCAGTCATGGGTCCTTGCAGTCTGTGGCTTTCCCATGGTGTTGAAAGTTGTCTGCAGCCCTCATGGGTACTTGCCGTGAGCATGTGGGCGTGTGTGTAGATGCGTGCTGCTCCTCGCCTATCCTCACAGCACTGGTCTTGTCTCCACAGTCAGCCCGGCTGCGGAAGCTGCCTCCTTTTCTGACAATTTCATTGCTGAGATTTAATTTTGACTTTGCCAAGTGTGAGCGCTACAAGGAGACGGGCTGCTACACGTTCCCTCTGCAGATGGACCTGAAGCCCTTCTGTGAGCAGGTTGGCACCCTCCCATCTCCATGTTGCTCCTTCGCACATTAGCCCAGTCAGGTGCTGGGTTCAGGAGGGAGTCCTGCGCTCTCTTTCAGCCCAGGAAATAGACCATCAGCTGTTGCAGACAGCCCCCTGGCCCTTTGACGTTGGGATTTGGGAGGGATCAGGGAGCTCTGTTTAGTGGAGGAAACTCTACCTTCAGTCCTTGTCCTTCAGATTCTGGATTCCCCAGCTTCAGCCGTCCGCATTCTGTCTGAATTGCTTCTGTGCCTCCCCTCTTTGTGTTCCGCCAAATTCATTTGAAAAAACGTCTTCCAATTGAAACAATCTTTCTCTGAAGTTCTTGGGCAAATATTCTTTTCCCTTAATAGTATTTTATTTTTTTTTCCAATGACATGTAAAGGTAGTTTTCAACATTGATTTTTGTAAAATTTTGAGTTCCAAATTTTTCTCACTCCTGCCTCCCCAAGGCATCAGGCAGTCTGATATAGGTTGTATATGTGCAGTCATGCTAAACATTTCCACATTAGTCATGTGAAGGAAGAATCAACAAAAGGGAAAAACCATGAGAAAAAAACAAACAAAAAAAGAAAACTGTGTTCAGTCTGCATTCAGATTCCATAGTTCATTCTCTGGATGTGGATCACATTTCCCATCAGGAGTCCTTTGGGATTGTCTTGGATCACTGTACTGCTGAGAAGAGCTGAGTCCAGCATGATTGATCATTGCTACAATGTTGCTGTCACTGTATATAATGTTCTCCTGGTTCTCACTTCAGTCTGCATCAGTTCACATAAGTTATTCACGGCTGATCATTGTTACAATGTTGCTGTTACTGGATACAATGTTCTCCTGGTTCTGCTCCTTTCACTCTGCATCAGTTCATGTAAATCCAGTTTTTCCTGAAATCTGCCTGCTCATTATTTCTTATAGCTCAGTGGTACTCCATTACAGTCATGTGCCACAACTTATTCACCCATTCCCCAGTTAATGGGCATCCACTCAATTTCCAATTTTTGGCCACCACAAAAAGAGCTGCTTTAAGCATTTTTGTACGTGTGGGTCCTTTTCCCGTTTTTATGATCTCTTTGGGATACAGCCCTCGAAGAGATACAGCTGGGTTCAAAGGGTATGCCAAGCTAGTCTCCAGAATGGTTGAATCAGTTCACGACTCCATCAGCAATGTCTTAGTGTTCCAATTTTCCCACATCTTCTCCAACATTGATCATTTTCCTTATCTGTCATGTTAGCCAATCTGATAAGTGTGAGGTGGCACCTCAGAGTTGTTTTAATTTGCACTTCTCTAATCAGTAGTGATATAGAGCATTTTTTCATATGATTATAGGTACCTTAAATTTCTTCATTTGGTCCTCAACAACCCTGGGAGGTGGGTGCTGTAGTTAACCCTGTTTTACAGCTGAGGCAGACAGGTGAAGTGACTTGCCCCATTACCCTGGTAGTAAGTGTCTGAGTCTGGATTTGAACTTGGGTCTTCCTGACTCCGGGCCCAGTGCTCTGTGCATGGTGGCACTTACTAGTAACTTAAAAGTGGTATTGACTGGCAGGCTGCCATCTGTGTCCCATCAAGCCATTGATGGTTTTATAATCTGAAATGTATCTTTAAACGACCTCGCCGTGTTATGGACCAGCAGCCCCTCATGGGACCCCTGGGCCTCCATGACGTCTCCTCTGTACTCACATTCTAACCAATGACAAGTGATGGGTTCTCCTCCTTTTAGGGTGAATTGGATGACTCAGAGTATGTGTACGACCTCTTCTCTGTTATCATACACAAAGGCGGCTGCTATGGAGGACATTACCATGTATATATAAAAGATGTGGACCAGTTGGGAAACTGGCAGTTTGAGGTGAGTGTGGACACGGGCCCCCGATGGTCTGCTCTCATGTTTCCAAAGGTCTCCTTGGGCGAGGAGGCAGTGAGTCCTTGTTTTGTGCAGACTGCATTTGTAGGCACTTGGGCCCATGGAAGAAACAGAACTCAGTTCTTGTCAAGGCAGCTGAGGACGCAGGCCAGGTTGGTACCTGCAACACCCAAGAGACGACATAACCCTTCATGGTGCACCGTAATCGTCCCTTGAGTGATGAGAAGGAGGAAGGGGCAGGGAATGGTGCAAGCAGAGCAGAGTGAGGGGAGAGGAGAGGCCGCCCCCAAGGACCAGAAGGCTCCCACCCAGCTGGGACTCCTGAAGGACTTTACACACTGCTGAGGCAAGGCCAAGCTCTAGCTGGGCTTCTCTTCTCCAGTCCTCCCAGGCTCTGTCCTTGTCACTTCCTTCAGGAAGCCGTGGGCCAGTTATGGGGGCTGTGCCTAGGACTGGCTGCATGATGTGCCAGTTCTCACACCTCTCTCCTCTGCACTGCTGCCTGCCGTCTTTGGGGGGCTGGCTTTGCTGTTTCGCCATACCCCTTGTTGCCCTCACACACTCTTGAGACTCTTTTTTAATTGTATTTTTTATTACATTCTTTTTTCGTTCCTTCCCTCCCTTCCCACTTCCACTAGAGAAGGCTGCCATTTGATGCAAATGTTTTTACACGCACGGACGCAGGCACACACACCCACACATACACATATACACACCCACACATACACATATACACACACCCATGCACAGACCCACACACATACACCCCCCACATACACGCATACACACACACGTACATGCATACACATACATACACACCGACACATATACACACATACACACACATGTGCACACACACGCACCCCCATGCCACGCATACGCCTGTCCATCACTTCTTCCTCTGGAGGTGGGCAGCATCTTCTTTCTTAGGTTTTAGTTAATATGAGGATCTGTGATGTGTAAAATCACTCGGTCATTCACAGCCGTTCTTTGCTCACTAAGGCTGTTAGCACAGACAACTTTCTCTTCCTTCTGCGCGTTTCCCTCTTTGTTATTTCATTCACATCTTTCCATGTTTCTCTAAAATCCCGCTTGTCCTCTCTCCCAGCACAACACACAGCGCTGAGGGGCCTCCCTACAGCCATCATACGTGTTGTAGGACACACGGGTTCTTTTCCTTTGTGCTTTTTATCTTTTTAAGAAGCAGACGTGATCGTGGCATGGCTGGTTCAAAGGGCGTGTGCAGTTTTACAGCTCTTGGGGCCTAAGCCTGAATTGTTGTCCAGAAAGGACGGGTCAGGGCGCAGCTCTGTCCGGGGGTCTCAGCGCCCCCAGTTCTCTGCGTCTCCTCCGACGTTTCTTCTGTTGTTTTAGTCAGTCTGACAGTTAGGAGACGATAGCGTAAACTTGTTTTAATTTGCATTTTTCTAGTCGACGATCTAGAGCATTTTTCATACGATTACATATGTGTATCTCTATACATACACACACATATCTTTGATTCTTTTATTGAAAAATTGCCTCTTCATATCCTTTTACCATATGTTAATTGGGGAATGACTCATATTCTTATAGATTAGACAGAGATTTTTATATATTTGAGATATGAGACCTTTATTCAAGAAACTGACTAAAATTTTTTCCCAGTTTTCTGATTTCCCTCTGTCTTGGCTACATGAATTTTTTTTTTTTGTACAAACCCTTTTTAATTTAATGTAACAAAAATGATCCATTTTACATCTCACAGCGCTCTCTGTCTTGTTTATTCATAAGCGCTTCTTTGTGCCACAAGTCTAAGTTATGTGCTCCATGCCGTCCTAATTTACTTGTATCTCCCTTTATATCTATATCACGCGTCCGTCTTGGGAGATGGTGTGAGACACTGGTCAGTGCCCAGTTTCTGCAGGCTGCTTCCCAGCTTTCCCAAACGGTAAAGTTCTTATCTCAGAAGCTTAAATCTTCACATTTGTCAAATACAAAGTTATTACAATCACTTACTGCTGTGTGTTATATGTCTGCTCTCTTCTACTGACCCACCGTTCTGTCTCTCTTTTTAATTGACTTGTTTGTTTACTTTTACTTTACAAGACTCAGTTCCACAATCCCTTGAGGTTCAGATTTTCTCCCCTCCCTTCCCTTTCTCTCCTGCCCCCCACCCATGGCAGCGTGCAGTCAAGTACAGGATCTGCAAATACTTCCATGTTGGACATTGGTCTGGTTTTATAGAAGAGTTGTGACCAATGGAGTGAACGATGCGAAAAAAGAAAGAGAACCAAGCCTGGAAAAGAACAAGAGCAGGTGTTGCTTCCGTCTCCATTTAAACTCTGGTCTTTCTGGATCTCTCTCTGAATGTAGAATCTCCTTCCATCCTGAGACTTGTAGAGTTGTCTTATACCTGTGTGTTGCTGAGAAGAGTCCAGTTTATCCAGGTTGTTTGTCACACATATGATGTGTCTGTGAATGTGTACACATTTTTCCTGGTTCTGCTCTTCTTACTTAGCATCAGTTTGTATAAAGCTCTCCAGGTAAATATGAAGACCATCTCCTCCCCATTTCTTATAGCACAATAGTATTCCACTACATTCATATACCACAACTTGTTCAGCCATTCCCCAACGGATGGGCATCCCCTTAATTTCCAGTTTTTTGCCACCACAAAGAGAGCTGCAATAAATATTTTTGTACATATGGGTCTTCCTCCCACATCTATGGTCTCTTTGGGATACAGCCCCAAAAGTGTCCACCATTCTATTTCTTAGCCAGTACCAGATATTTTTGGTAATTACTGTGATATAATGTAGTTTAAGATCTGGTACTGCTAAACCTTCTTCCTTTATATTTTTAGAAAATTAATTCCTTTTATATTCTTGACCTTTTGTTCTTCCAAATGAATTTCATTCTTATTTCTAGCTCAATAAAACAGTTTTTGGAAATTTAATTGGGATGGTATTGAATAAGTAAATTAGTTGAGGTAGAATTACCATTTTTATAATATTATTGGCTCTACCTATCCATTCACCATTATGTTTCTCCAGTTATTTCAGTCTGACTTTATTTGTATAAAAAGTGCTGTATAATTATGTGCATGGAGGTCCTGGGTTTGTCTTGGCAGTGTGTTCCCAGGAATTTTATACTGTCTATGGTTATTTGAGGTGGGGCATCTCTTTCTGTCTTCATGCAGCGTTTTGTTGGTGATATATAGAAATGCTGATGATTTATGTGGGTTTATTGTATACCCTGTTACTTTGCTAAAACAATTCCTTGTTCCAGCTTGCTTTTTTGTTGAATCTCTAGGGTTTTCCAAGGATGTCATGATGCCATCAGCAGAGAGTGGTGGTTTCATTAGCTTGTTGCCCCTTCCGATGTCTTCACCTTCTTTTTCTTCTCTTTTCAGTGTGGTGTTCAGCAGTCATGGGGATCGTGGGCACCTTAGTTTTCCTCCTGTTCTTCCTGGGAAGGCTTCTAGCTTGTCCCATCACGGGCCATGCACACAGCTGCTGGCTGTAGGTGGATGTTTCTTGTCACTTTACGCTATTGGCTCCTCTGCTTTGTGGTTTAATAGTAGCGAGGCGGCCATTCTCTTCTCACAGACATTGAGAAGGTGGCCAGCCAGCACTTTCAGACTGTGAGGCCTTCACGCCTGCCCTCTCAGATAGAGATGTGGTGGGGGTGGGCCTTGTGACGAAAAGCAGCTCTCAATCTGGCGCTGAACATACAGATACAGGGATGGGAGACGCTTCTTGCCTCCATGGAGTTTCCATTCTAGAAGAGTGGTAGCCAGGGACAGGTGGCCTGGTAGGACTGATTTGATTTGTGTGAAATGTCAGAAGCCTATGACAGCTCGAGAGGCTGGTGTTATGGAGGTAGCCAGAGAGGTGGGTCTGCATCCAGGCTTCTGACTCGATGGCTTTGGTTTGAACCTCTGTCTCTGCACTTGGTCAGTTCAGTAGGGGCCAGAGGAGGTGTCTCACTGTGGGTGGCTTCATGAGTTTGCAGAGGGCTCTTATCCCAGCCCTGCAAGGGTCACGAGGACACAGAAGTCTCATGACTTAATGCTAGTCACATGGCTGGCCTTGGGTTCCTAGAGTCAGAGCTGGAAGGGCCCCTCATTTTCTGGAGCTCTGAAGCTGGCTCCAAGGGCAGCCCCCTCCCCACTCCCTCTTGTGATGATGCAGCTTCTGCTGTCTGGCTGGGGAATGAAGCCACATCATCACGAGAGGGGACCGGGACAGAGGGAGCCCTAGAGACTGGTGGTGGGCAAGGTCATTCTGGCATGCTTGGGACTCTCTGATGACCCACACACAAGCCCAGCATGCGGACCCGGGTCAGTATCAGTGATGCTTTTGTGGGAGATGTCTCTGCCGGTGGTGGGACGTGGTGTGTGTCAGTGGCCGGCAGGGGTAGCCAGCATGTCTGAGAAGAGAATGTGGTGCCAGGCATTGTGCTGATTATTGGGAATGCAAAGAAAACCGGAAGACAGGCCCTGCCTTTAGGGAGCTGCCAGTCTGATGGGGGAGTCAAGCTACAGACCAGCAGGTGCCAGGGGGCCAAATAAGAAATCATTGACAGATCAGAGGTCTGTCTCCCCTCTCACCTTGTGCCCATCCATGGGATGTCGGTAGGTCCCTGGGCTGATGCCGCTTCTCAGTGTAGAGATGCCTGTGACAGTGGCTGGCTTAGAAGCAGCGGCAGCTACATGGCCATTGGCCACTCTTCTTACTGGTGACTCTCTTTGGCCTTAAAGGGTGGTTTTGAACCTCTCAGTTAAGCTGTGGTCTCAGACCCTATTTATTGAGAAAATGAAAAAACATTCTGAACCTTCATAGAGAGGCTGAGTTCAGTGTCCTGGCTTGTCGGCCTCCCTGTCCTTGTCCACTCGGGCCTTTGCTCATGGCCCTCCCAGTCTCCTGGCTGGGGCTTGGTGCCGTTGACCAGGATGTCCTTGTTTTTACCAGGAAGACGAGTCTGAATCAGTTGCAAAGGCCAAGAAGAGTTTAAAGCACCTTCCACGTGTACAAGAGACGGACAATCCGCTGACGGTCCTCAAAAATATCTTGTCGCAGGTATGTTGTGTCTCGAGCCCTTCCTTCCCCCACCCCCCCCAGAGCCCCCAGACTCTGGCGCTATGCCAGGTCTCTGTCTGGGCAGCAGGCACACAGGCCTCAGGGAAGCCAGCCCCGGACTTTGGTCCCCACATGATGGTCATTTAGCAGACACTTGGATTTGTTCCAGCATCAAGTTCTCATCAGGGAAATTCCCCTAGAGAAGGAGGGGCTTCCTGTGTGCCCAGCGCCACGCTGGGTGCCAGGGTGACCAGGAGGACCAGACATGGCCCCTGCCCTCTAGGAGTCCTCCATCAGTTTGTGTGGGCGTGTGCACATGTCCCTGTACCACCTTGGAGGAGGGGGCAGGGGCAAGGGCTCCTTCAGCTGGGGGGCTTGAGTAGGCCTCATGGAGCAGGTGGCCCCTTGGCTCCAGCTGGGGGGCAGTTGTGAAAGTAGCTTCCATTCTGTGAGGGCAGAGACTCTTTGCCTTTCTCTCGGCACCCTTGACACTCAGCACGGTTCCTGGCATGTAGACAGTAGGTTGCCGGACCGACCATACTAGCCAGTATCCATGAAGTGCTTTGAGGCTGCACAGTCCTTGAGAGACAGGCTCTCATCTGAGGTTCCCAGCAGCCCTGGGAGGTGGGTGGGTTGGTGCTGTGTGGTGACTTGGAGGCTCAGGGAGGCTCAGAGAGGAGCCCAGGGCCCCTCAACCAGGAAGGGCCCACGCGCAGGTTCCAGAAAGGAGGTGGCAGGGCCCGCAAGGCCCACCTTTTGGAGCCTAGACCTCGCAGCATCGGAAGGGTTTTGATGGGTAGGGAGATGAGGGTGGGTGACCCAGACAGGCAGCCAGAGGCAGGGGGAGGAGGTGGCAAGAGCTACGCTTAGCTGTCCTCAGGGAGTGACAGTGTTTCATGACTTCCCGGATGAGGGAAGAGCCTGTGATGATCCAGGGGAACCTCGGGGGCTGCCGAGCAGAGATGTTCAGGGGAGTGAAGACTGCTTACCTTGGCGCTACCAGGCCACCATGACCTGGCCGGAGGGAGAAGGGACGGAGTGAGAGTGTGCTAGCCGGCGGCGGTGGCGGTGCTGTTGGCTGGGCGTTCTGGACGGCCTCCAGGGTCCTCTTCTCCCCAGAAACCAGGCCAGGAGGATGGAGCCAGCAGGGAGGTGTCCAGCGGGCCTGGCATTCACTTCCCCTGAGGGGCCCCTGCTGTCTGCTTTGTCACCACGGGGCGTGGTGAGGATGCTCACAAGACGCCCCAGGAGGGCATGTGTAGATAGCTCGGCCCCATGACCCAGCAGATGGCTGATGCCTCGGGCTCAGCCTCACTCCTAGAGGGAAGGAGCCCTCTGGCTTGTGGCCTGGGCACCTCCCCTCCTGACATGGTTCTCTGCTGCAGTGCGTGTCAGTGGTGGAATTGACCTTTGGTCTCTTCCTGCTTCTCGTCTTGGCACACTTTTGTTCTGAATTCTTCGTTCTTTCTTTCTGAAGGAGGAAAACAAGCTGATTCCTGTGGACCAGCTGGGTCAGAAGCTCTTGGGCAGCATAGAAATATCTTGGAACAAGAAGTTTCGCAAACAGCACGGGCCCCTTCTGAAGGTAAGGGCAGCCCCACCCTCCGGTGACTTCTCTCGTCCTCGGTCTGGGGCATTGACCCTGGCTCTGAGAACTGTGCGAGGGCTACCTTTGGCTGAGCATCCGCTCCTTCGTCCTGCAGCGGAACAGCTGGCCTTCATGCCCGTCCCAAAAGGGATGCTTGCTCTCACCGAGCAGGCGGGCAGCGCTGGCTCCCTTCCGTGCCCACCTCATGGGCCGGAGCGGGTTGCTTTGGTTCCATCTTATTCCAGCTTTTTCTGGCCTGTTAGGCTAGATGAACCAGGGATCTGCGATCTTAAATTCAGCCTTCCTGGAGGTCCTGGGCTGGCACGGTCATCAGACCGCTTAAGACCATGCCCCTGCTGAGGCACTTAGTAGGTCAGTCAGACAGTAAATGCTGAGTAAGTGCCTACTATGTACTAGGCACTGTGCTAAGAACTGGGGATACACAGAGGCAAAAGACAGTCTTTCAGTCTGATGGCTGAGACAACAGGCCCACCGCTGTGTACAGACGAGACGTAGAAAGGATACACTGTGGAGGAAAAGGCGCTTGTAGTATGGGGAAATCAGGGAAGGCTTCCTGGAGGAGGTGGAGTTGACGAGGACTCTCACACTCCTCATCAGGGAGCACAGCCAGAGAAAATCCCCAGTGGCTGGAGATGGAAGGTGGCCAGAGGACTAGGGGGGAGGGCATCAGAGGGCTGAAAAGGGAAGAGACCCTTTAAAAGCCAAGCAAGATTTTGTATTAGATCTTGGAGATCATAGGGAGCCCTGGGCATTTCAAGGAGGTGACACGGTCAGATCTGTGCTTTAGGAAAAACCCTTAGACCTGATGGAGGGAAGACTGGAGCAGATGGCCTCCGGGGGGGCGGGGAGAGAGGAGGGTAGTTCTGGGCTTGGCCAGATGGTAGTGCGGGGCGCGGGGGGGAATTGTGGGACCTTCCCTTCCAGAATGATAGCATTTGGTCTTGATTTGATGCTTGTACCCAAGGCTTGCAAAGACAAGCTTGGGATGCTGGCCTTGTGCTGGGCTGGGGGCAGGATGAGCCCTCTGGCCAGAGGGCAGGCAGGCTGGACCGGACGTTTTGGAGGTCTTTCCTGAGAATGCCGCCGTAATCGAGCTTGTTTATTCGGCCCTAGCTCTCCATCGTCAGCGTCCACGGGTAGCTTGAGGTGGCCGGGGGGGGCTCCCTCCTCCGTGGCTGCCACACCTCACAGGTGCTTTCACTTGGCACCTGTCTGTTTTTTGGAGTGTTCTTGACGATGCTTGGGGACGGCTTCTGTGTGTGTGCGCTTCCTTTTGCCACTTGTGTGTTGGCGAATGGCTCTTAGTCTTACCCATTTGAGCCACGATTCATGTTGGGGCCCACGTGAGGCCCCGGGGCTGTGGTCTTGCTTTAGCAGCACGTTCCCATTGTGGTGTTTGATTTGAGTGCCCCACGCTGGGCACACAGAGTCTTTCCTTTTTCTGCGTTGGCAGAGGGCTTGTGGGCACTCTCTTACTCAGGACCCTCCTCTGACTGTGACATTGTCATCTTTGTGGATGAAGGAAATGGACCCGATGAAAATACCTTACGGTGGGCAGAGCAGAGGGTGCTAGGGGCATGATGCCCTGAGCCCCAAAGGGAGCACGATGGAATAAACATGGCCCCCAACCCAGAGTCTGGAGGAAACCAAGCCTGAATCTGCCTTCCCTCCAGATTCTTCATGTCCTTACATGTATTTGAGTCTAAACATATCTGGGGCCCTTCCTTCCCAGCTTCCTCCTCCCCCCAGGCCCCTGCAGCATCTCTGGGGTCCCTGCCTCCTCGGGTGATCAGCATCACCACTGAGGCTGTGGCTCATGGAGTTCTTATTTCTTTCCTTCTCAGTTTTTGCACGCCCACTCCGACGTGTTTCTCCTTAGCTCCAACCCCAGCAAGGTCTGTCTAAGAAGGGATGCCAGCCCTGCCCAGGAGCCCCTGGTTGAGCATGAGGAGCCTGGTCCCATGACCCCTTCTTGCAGTGAGAGCCCCAAGGCTTCTGGAGCCGAGCCTGCTGGTGCTCCGTGGCCGAAGGTCACTGCTCAAGGCCCTCGTTGGTTCGACTTCAATGATTCTCAGGTGGAACCCATCCAGGAAGCAGACATCGAGAAACAGTTCCAGGGAAAAGAGAGCGCCTACATGTTATTTTACCGGAAGACGCAGCTTCAGAGGCCTCCAGAAGGTAACGGTCCAGCATCTGAGCCCCGGCTTCTGTCCAGAACGGTCAAGAGCAGGCTTTGGCCATGTGGAAGGTGATTTCCCTTCTGGGAGGAGGGCCTCTGCACCCTGCTGTGGGCTCCGGAAGCAGACAGGGCAGATCCTAGGTCAGGGTGGCTAACCAGGCTGGTTGTTTGTGTTCCTGTCCTTCGGCTGGCCAGACGAGTCCCTGGTGAGTGACTGCCTGCCTCTGCGGCAAGGTGTCAGAGCTCCCCGTGTGCTGGCCGGGGCTCAGAAAGACCTGAGTTCAAGTGTGCCCTCACATGCTGACTAGCTAGGGGACCTTGGGCAAGTTACTAAACCTCTGTCTGCCTTAGTTTGCTCCTTTGTAAAGCAGGGCTCCCCATCACGCCCCTTCCCAGGGTGGTCATGAGGGTCAGTTGTAAGAATTGTAAAGCGTATAGTGGTGCAGGGCCTGGCACATAGTAGGGGCACTTGAAATGTTAGCTGTTATGACTGTCATTGCTGGGGTCTTTTTGCAGCTGAAGGAGCTTATGGGGCTCCTGGGAGAGTGACTGACAGCCTCGGGCTCATGTGGCTGACCATGGTCAGTGGGGGAGGAACCTGACCCCATGTGGTCTGGTCTTGAGGCCAGCTTGGGTCTAGTCCTTCCCTGGTGCCTCTCATTTACCCCTCTCCCCTCCTTCCCCGGGGCTCAGGCCACATTGGAGTTGTTAATCTGCATTCAGGGAGGGGAGCTTAAAGCCAAAAGTTCATTAGATGAATTCATAGGTCAGGACCAGACAAAAGGCAGATCTCGGGTGTTTCTGTCCTGTTGGCTAATGGAGAAAGGCTCTGTTTGCTGCCTTTTCCCTTAGGATGCTGGGCGTGTATGGTTTGGTCAGTCAGTGGTTCTTATTTGGGAATCCCCCAAGGGCTCAGCATTATGGGCCTCTCTCTTGGCGTGGCCCAGCTTGGCCACGGGAATCTGAATTTTTTCAGTCATCCCCGGCCTGTTTTTCTTCCTCCTTTCTCCCCTCTTGAATTCAAGTCAGGATTTGCCCCCTGGTGGGCCGGTGGGGGAGCGTGGGATCCCCTTGTTCTTGCAGAATTGATGTGAGGCTTCCACAGGACTTGGCGCTTCTCAACCCTCCTCAGGGCACCTGTGGGGTGAAGCAGGGGGTTACGTTTTAAGCATGTGTGGTCTCCCCCACAGGGTGTGAGCTCCCTGAAGGCAGTGCTGCCTTTCTTTTTATTGGGATGTCCCTGCCGCCTAGCAGAGTGTTGGGCGCATAGTAGCTTAGTGGAAGCATGTCAGCTGATTAGTGAAGGAATAGGCTGAGGACTGGGTCAGTAGCGCATTGTTCTTGTGTCCATGGCAGGATGCTTCGGGGAGGGGCTGTCTATCCCTGCCGAGTGATGGGCATCACAGAGGAAGACTATGGGTGGCAGACAATGGGCATGCCCCGGGTGCTTGGGGGACATAGTAGGGCCACAGTCAGGTGGACCCGTGGGAGGTAACCATATGTGGTTACCAGGTGGCCTGTCCTGTGATTCAAGATGGTGCCACAGACTGGCCCATCTCGGCCTCATCCCTGAGGAGCAGAGTGATGAGGATGATCCCTAAAGATGCCGGTCTGAATCTGCTCTGGGGACGGTCCTTTGAGGCCTGGGCTGGGGCTGATGCCGCCAACCTTCTCACCTTTGCCTGACCTTAGATTCATAGGGGCTTTTGTTTGCAGCTCAGTCCAACCCACAGTACAAGGTTCCGATCCACCTGCTCCAGGAGATGCGTGAGGCCAACAGCGAGCTGCAGAAAAAGAGGTGAGTCCACCCAAGCCTGGAGGAAGTCCGGCTGGATTGGCTCCAGGGCAGTGGTCCTTGGGGAGGGGCCTCCCACTGATGCCCCAGATCTTCCCCCAAGGGCTGTGGCAGCCGTCAGCCTCGTGGTTCTAGAGCAGCAGTTCTCAACCTTCCTAATGTCGTGACTCTTTCATACAGTTCCTCATGTGGTGGTGACCCCCAGCCATAAAATTATTGCTCCTTCAAAACTGTAATTTTGCTACTGTTAGGAATCTATCTGATATGTGGGATGTATATTCGTTGTTACAAATTGAACATAACCCACAGGTTTAGGAGTTAACCGCTGTTCTAGTTTTGGGGGGAAGAGACTCTTGTTGTTGGAGCAATGTTGAGGACCCCTGAGGACTGATTCCTTATTTTGCCAGGGCTGACTATGACTCTGTGGTCAACAACCTAGACCTGCATCTGCACCTAGGCCCTTGCTACGAGTTTTATAATGGGGCTTTGCACCCCTCTTCCTCCAGAATAGAGGACTGCATGTTGGACTTGACCATTGATAAACGGAAAACCTTAGGGGATCTTCGGCGGTCGGTGTTTCAGGTACTGTATGTTCGCACGGACTCGGGGCCCAGAGGCGGCTGGCTGCCGTGGGTGTGGGGACAGTGCCAGTGGCCAGTGTCTGTGTCAGAGCCCCAAGGCCCTCTATGAGCCCTGGCACGGCTCCTCCTCCTGGGCCCATTGGTACCTGCAGGCCTGGCCTTCAGGGGGCTGGCACCGTACTGTCTGAGGATGAAGACTGGCCTGGCGCCATGTTCTTCCTTAGGGTTCTATGATGTTGTCAGCTTCATTGGCCCAGGCCTTTGCCTTAGTTATTTCTTCAGTTAGTGTGTCCATTGAGGGGCAGCCTTGGAGGCCGAAAGCCCTGGGTTTGAATTCTGCCTCTGACGTGTTTGAGCTGCATGACAGCTCCCCAGGTGACTCCCTGAACCTCTTTGTGTCTTGGGGAACTCTTTGAAACTGCATGTGGTAGAGAAAGCACCGATCTGCATTGGTCGAGTGGGTTTCCTCATTGGAAATTTGCCCTGCTGGTCATAGGTCTGGACCATCTGTCAGTGTTTTCATAGCAGCAGACGTTGATTGGGTCCAGCCCCTCAGGTGAGGAAACAGAGTCCCAGAGATATGAGGAGCTTGCCTTGAGTCATGGGGTTGCAAGGGTAGAGCCGGAGGTTCAAGTCCAGGGCCTCCAACCACTGTGTGCTTTCCCCTGCGTCCAGGCCACTGTCATTTTTACTAAGAAGGAGTTTTTTCTAGGTCAGATGACGTTTGTCTAGGGCAGATAGGTACTAGCTGAGCTCTTTGTAGTTGGATCCTTTGAAGAAAGACCCCCAAGGCGTCACCTTTCAAACATCGCCCTCCTTGGCAAGCGTCCTCTGCTCCTGGGTGGTCCCAGGGCCTGGTTAGCCTTGGTTGAGGACTCCCAGGAACCAGGGCACTGTCCCTGCATGGCAGCCAGGCCCCTCAGGCTGACACTTGTCCCTCCTGTGGATTTCCAGGGGCTTGTGGAAGGAGGCCTCCAGCCAGTATCCCCAGCTCGGGACTCCGCGAGGCAGGGTCCTTCAGGTCAGCCTGGAGTTGTTTCTGGTCTCTCACTTTGTGTAGCTATCTCTTCCTTCCTTCATCTCCAGCTCCTGGAATTCTGGGAAGGGGATCTGGTGCTCAGCCTTGCCAAGCTCGTGCCTGCAGGACTCCATGTTTGCCAGGCCCTTGAAGGTAGGGCCCAGGACTTGAGTTGGTTGTCCAGCCTCTTCATGTCTGCCCCCACCTCTTAGCCAGAGCCAGTTGTGCAGGGAGCTGGAGACAGGCCGAACCCAGAAAAGTCTGATGGGATCTGAAAGGCTCTGCCTTAACCTGTGCTCTGAGAGCTGTAAGACCACACAGGCCCTTGTCTTCTACCCGCGAGGCAGCCCTTGTCTCTGACTCTCCAGCTGCCCTCCCTCCCACTGTGCTGGGTGGGTTTGGAAGTGGACACTGAGCCTTTGAGTGAGGACATGAGCTTGCCTCCTGCCACCTTGCCCGAGCCGCACTGTGCATCGGTCATGTGACTGATGTGCCAAGAGATCTTGTCCAGCACTCCTTGTCTCTGGCCCTGTGCAGCCCTTGGCTTGCTGCAGAGCTGAGAGCAGGATGCGGAGCTCCCCGTGTGTGCTGCTTTCTACAGGGGCATCCTGGGCCCTTCTGGCCCTGCCCCTGGAAGGGGCCCCGCAATCTGGGGAGCTGGGACGGGAGCCCCGCAGTTCTTGCCAAAGCTTTATGCTGCTTGTCATTTATCCCCTTTGTCTTCTGTCCATCTGCATTGTCCTCGAGCCCTGCTCACAGTGGAATCCAGCACTAAATCCACTTAATGGCATTTCCACCAATTCTTAGGTGGAAGGGGCATGGGTGTAACTGAACTGTCCTGCTCCCCAGTGCTGCCGTGCCCATTCGGGACAGGTGCCCTCCTCCTGTCCCTGGTGGAAGCCTCGGCAGCCGGCTCATCAGCCAGAGTCATTCTGAGACAGAACCTGGGTTTAAAGCCCAGGTTAATAAGGCTATGGATCGCCTTTGTCTCTCCACGGTCCCCCTTGAGTTACACATGCTCTGAAAGGGTGGGGTGCAGAGAGGAGGTGGAAACTGTTTTCCGTCGTGGTGACAAGTGGTTTCACTGGTGATCCCATCTTTGTAGGAGATGAACTGACATTGCATGACATTCACATGACCGATGGGGAAGACATCTTTGTGTGGAATGGGATGGAGGTAAAACATACTTCAGGAAACCTTTATTATGATGTTAAAACTTTAATATCATTGCAATAAGATAACCTGCCAGCAGTAAAGATGTGTTCTGATTGTGCGAGAAGAATGAGAAGCAAGGAGATGGGGAGCGGTTGCAGGGCTCTGGGCTCATGTCCAGGGCTTTGGTTCTGGTCGGTCTTCCAGAACTGGGATTTGGAAGTGATTTGACTGAAAAAGACTGTTTTGTGATGATGGCTTTTCATTTGTTGAGCTTGAAATGCGAATTCATTCATCAGGGCTTTCTGGAGCACCTGCTTTGTTCCTAGCACTGTGTTAGGGTATGTGAGGGCCCCCAGAGAAGTATAAGCCACAGCCTTCCATGCCCTGAAGGAGCTTAACATCTCATTGGGGAGATAAGACTCATGGAGGCACGTAAGTCACCACCCCCCTCGGTGGACAATTGCATGCCAAAGTGACTGTACAGGCAATAAGGGGATGTAATTAGCTTCTAGGCTGAGATCAGTTGTTGAGGAAGTCTTCTTAGGAATAGGTGGGCTTGGACCTGGGCCCTCACATGTGGGAGGAGTTTAAGTAGCAAGGGATTGACCCTGACCAGAGTCTGTCAGAGGAGGACTGTTCAGGAGGTTGTGCCCACTAGAGGGGCTGGTTCACGTAGGGAACTAAGAAACAGAACGTGGGAAAAGTCAATTAAGAAGAGCCTTAAGTTGTAGCCTGATGAGCTTGGGCTCAGTATGGCAGCAAAGAGGACAGGCTCTGAAGGCTTCTGGGCAGAGCCAGCGATGTGAGAGCAGGGTGGCATTTTAGGGAGAGTCGGTCTGCAGTGGTGGCCAGGATGAGCTGCCTGGAGGCCGAGGAGGGCATTCGTTGCCTTCATCTTTGCCGAGGGTCCAGATGAGGATGAAGAGGGAAGGTTTGGCAGGAGGTTTTTTTTTTTTTTTTTTTTGCTTTTTGGAGGGCAGTTGGGGTTAAGTGACTTGCCCAAGGTCACACGGCTAGCTTTTTGTGTTAAGTGTCTGAGGCCGGATTTGAACTCAGGTACTCCTGACTCCACGGCCGGTGCTCTATTCACTGCGCCACCTAGCCGCCCCTGGCAGGAGGTTTTTAAGGCAGGATCTGCTGACTTGGCATCCCAGGGACAGCTAGTCACATTTTCATTGCTTAGGAGTTATTTGAGACTGCTGAACTCCTAAACTTTTACTGTGTTTAACTTTACTTTGGCCGGTTAAGATCTGACCGTCCTTCATCTTGATATTGTTCCACAGGTTGGTGGAGTCAAGATTCCAGTTGGTGACGCTGCTGTTCCCATCCTTTTGAACATCCTTCAGTTGACAAATAATAGTGATGGAGAAAAGGCGCAGCCGTTTCTAGAGATCCGTCGTGTGTTTCCCTCCAATGCTGAAGTAGGCACCATATTCACAGCCTTAGGATTCCCTGTTGGCCTCATCCTGGTGAATGTCACTGGCTCTCGAGTTCTCGAGTTAGAGAACTGGACAGTCATTCCCAAGGAGAACTTTGGAAGGACCTTCAGAGAAGAGGGCCTTCAAGATGGCAGCTCCGTATGGCTAGTGAACTCCAGCAGCTGTGACCAGAGGTAATGACTCGTCAGGAGAGCCGAGGGAGCCGAGGGGCTTCAATCACCAGACCTTTCATCTATACACGTTCTGGTGAATGGGAGTGCTTACTCTTTGAGACAGAAGGGAGATTGTAAGGGATTGGGTCTGAGTGACTCTGAGGCACATGCTGTGTTGAGTGAAGGACAGTGTTGCTGCAGGGTGGACTGAGAAGCAAGTTTCTGGAATGATAGATCTGGGTTTTTGGTTCCAAATTGGAGGTGTGTTCCCATAGAAACCAATCATTTAGTAGAATGAGTGGAAAACTGGGTGAGGAAGGTGTTATATCTCCTGGGACAGCATTGTCATGCTGGCCAGGTCCCTCAGGGCCTGTTGCCTTGTGGCTCATTCCTTCCTTTCCTGGTCAGCATCCCTTTCCTTCCCTCCCTGTCCTTCTGCTTGTACTTTTGGGTTTGTGATGGAATACTTGACTCCTAGGTCCCCCACAAAACAAGGGGCGTGCTCTTCCCTGAATGTTATTGAAATTTTCTGACGTTAGGTTCTTTAAACACTTCAGGAGCACTGACTTACTTTCACTGCCATTAATCTGGCATTTCACGGAGAATGGTAACAGATACACATCAGTTGGCTTAGGGCACTTTGCCGTGAGACATGAGTGATTTGCGGTAGTGACCATACACTGGCCTCTTTTTGACTGTGGCCATCCATAAAGCAAAGACAGATTCAGGACTGGCCCTTGGTCCATTATGATTTTTTTTTTTACTTCCATGTTGATGAGGAAAAAGGGGACAAAGAGTATTAAGAATCACAATTTTTAGACCATTGATAAATAATAAACTTTAGCTGTAGGGGCTCCAAGTGGGAATGCTTTGTTTGAAGACCAGTATTTTCTGACCAGAATTTCTGAAGACATTCTATTTAAAGAGGTGGATCACTCTAATATTGATATTCTGTTTTTGTCCAGCATTGATCTTTTGTTTTTATATCATCTCAGTTTCCCCCCAAATCTTCCCTCCTCTTTCCCAGAGAGTCGTCCCATAGAATGGGAATTTTTTAAATGAAAAAGAGAAAAAGGAAGAAAAAGTAGAACTGTATATAATACAATATAAAAACAGATGAAATGTTCCACACTTGGGGCCCAAAGAATTGGGGGAGATGCCTTCTCACATCTCTTGTTTGTTACACCTCTTCCTTTGGAGAAGGTGGCTGCAGGACCCTTCCCCTTTCCTCCCCCCCTGAGCCCCCCTGCCACTTACCACCATGCAGGTCTCCCCTCCTTCCTCAGTGAGTTCAGTCCCTGGCTTGGAATTTTTGTCCACTCCCCAAGTCTTGCCTGTGTATGTCAGCATATGTACTGATTCTCCTACAAACTCCCTGACCACTCAGTTCTTCAGCTTGCTTACTTACTTCCAAAGAACTGTCCCTCTCCCCGACCCCTGCCCCAAACAATGATGGTTGTACCCTTGATCTTGTCACCACCCACAAATGTATCACCTCTGTGTTTAAGAATACCCAGATCTCCTGGCCATAATCCATTGGCTTCCTACCTCTCCCTCTGCTCTCCAATTCCTTGACCCCTTGATTCTCTCCTAGGCCAACTTGCCCTCACTGACCACTCTCTCCTCCCCATCTTGACTCCTTAGTGATCCAATTTAACTCTATCCTGTCCTTCTCTCTTGAAACCCTGGCCCCCTCATCATACCACCAGTTATGTCCACCTAAACCTCAGCCTTGGATCATTCCAATTATTCATCACCTTTGCACCTACACACCTGCTCCAGAAAGAAAGTGGAGGAAATCACACCTTCATTCTGCTTGGGTCCCCTGCAGATTGATATCACACAGTCTCAGCTGGACCCTCGCTGCTGCCAGGCAATCCTACCATACCTCTCTCATCAGCCCCCTGCCCCACTCTCCACTGCAGCTCTCCGCAACCCTCGGAATCCTTCTCAGATCTCTTCTCTCTTTCCTCTCAGTTGAGAATCTTACCTTGTATTTTACAGAAAAACCGAGGCCATTCATCGTGAGCTCCTTCTTTCCTCTTCCTCATCTCCTTCCACTCAAGTGCCTTCTGTCATTTTCTCCTGTCATTGTCTTTAGCCCTGTCTCACATGATGAGGTGGCCTTACTCCTCATCCAGGCCAATCCCTTTACCTGCTCAGGTGATCTCATTGCACCTTGTCCCCTATCTCATTCATCACCCTCCACCCCTTATTTTCAGTCTCTCTTCCTCTACTGGCTATTTCCCTGTCACCTCCAAACAGGCATGTGTCTCCCCTATCCTGAAAAATGTCTTTCTTTGACCCCTCTCTCCCTGCTAACTGTCATCCTTTATTTCTTCTAATCTTTGTGGCTAAACTCCTTGAAAAGCCTGTCTATACCAGCTGCCTCCACTTTCTCTACTCTCACTCTCTTCTTAACCCCTTACAGTCTTGGCTTCTGACCTCATCATTCCACTGAAACAATCTCTCCAGATTGACCGGTAATCTCTTAGTGGCTAAGTCTAGTCGCCTTTTCTCAGTCCTCATGCTCCTTGCTCCCCTGCAGCTGTGGGTCACTCTCTCCTCCTGGATACTCTCTTCTCTCTAGGTTTTTGAGTCACTAGTCTCTCCTTGTTCTCCTCCCTCTCTGACCACTACTTCTTTGTCTCTCTTGCTGGATCCTCCTCCAGGTCATACGTTCTAACTATATGTGTCTCTCAGGGTTCTGTCCTGGGCCTCTTCTCTCTCTATGCTACTTCACTTGAGGATCTCATGAGCTCCCATGGATTGATGACCATTTCTATTTAGATGATTTCTAAATCTACCCTTCCTGTCCCAGACTCTCTGCTGAGCTCCAGTCTTTCATCTCCAATAGCCTTTCAGATATCTTGAACTGGATGTAGACACCTTAAACTCAATATGTCCAAAATGGAACTTGTTATCTTTCCTCCTGAACTCTCTTCTCTATTATGGCAGAGGGCATCCTCCCAGCTCCTCAGGCTCCTACCTTAGGAGTCATCCTGGACTCTTCACTCTCAGATCCCATATGGTGTCAAGGCTGGTCAGTTTCACCTCTGGACAATCTCTGGTCCATTTCACCTCTGCAGCAGCTTTGGTCAGTTTCACCTCTACAGCATCTCTGGAACACACCACCCCCTTCTTTCCTTTGATACTGCCCCCACCGTGGTGCAGGCCTTTATCTCCTCACATCTGGACTATTGCACCAACTGCTGGTCAGGGAGTAGGGGTGGTGTGGAGTGCTTGCCTCAAGTCTCTCCCCACGCCGGCCCATCCTCCATTCAGCCACCAAAATGATTTTCCTGAAGTGCAGGTCTGACCATGTCATCCTCTACTCAGTAAATTCCAGAGCCTCCCTATTTACTCTAGGATCAAATATGAAATGCTCTGCTTGGCCTTCAAATCCTTTCATAACCCATCTTTTCCCTTTCTTCCCAATCTTGTTATACCTTACTCTCCCCTGTGTCCTCTTCAGTCCACTAACACTGGCCTTCTGGCTGTTCCATGAGCAAGACTCTTCATCTCTGGACATTTTCTTTACTTGTCCTCTATAGCTGGAATGCTCTCCCTCCTCTGTTCCACCTGCTGACCTCTCAGGCTTCCTTTAAGTTCACATTAGAATCCCACCTTCCCCAGGAAGCCTTTCCCATCCTAACTCTGGCACATTTTTCTCTGCTCATTCTCTCCTCTTTATCCTGTGTATAGTTTGCTTTGTGTGTATTTGTTTGAGCCCTTCTAGGGCAGGGCCTGTGCTTGGCCCATGGCCCACTGTAAAGCCAATCAGCAGTAGATTCCTGAGGGAATGCTACTGTGAGGAGCTTTTAAGATTCAGATTACACAGTATTAGTGAACACTCTGTTTATTCCATTACAAATCTTTGTTCAGTACAATGTTCACAGTTTCAACAG
>CM053593.1:388276766-388319898 GCA_028646575.1 Pseudocheirus occidentalis | reverse complement strand
CTTCTCCCAAGTCAACATGGTTCAGGGGAGTGTCTCAGCCAATAGCATTCTTCCAAGTCACAGGGAAATTCCCCCCTTCTCACCAATGGACAGAGTTCTGGGAATTCACACCTTATCACCAATGGACAGAGTTCTATACTTAACACTAGGTTACTAGGATCTACTTAACATCTGATCAAACAAATTAATTACCATTACACCCACATACCCACGATGGCTGCTAGCACAGGTTCTTTGATCTGCTTTTCTAAAGGAAAGGAATTCAAAAAGGGTTAACAGTTTTACTTTAATCAAACATATGTGTGTGTGTGTGTGTGTATATATATGTATATATATATACATATATATAATTCAGCAGATGCATTCATTTGGTCAAGCAGCATTTCAGTTTCATATAAACAAAGCTACCTGTTACCTTGGTGATTATCTTTGGTGAAGAACTCATCTCCCCAGAGCTTTTGAGAGGTTCGTGATCAGTCTCTGCTCTCGCTATTTAATGGCATGATTTTTCATATTCAGGTCATGGAGCTGTGGAGCCGTGCAATTTTGTCTGTTTATGGCATAGAATGTTGCTCTCATCTCCATTTCTGCCAAACTGCTTTCTAGTCATTCCAACATTTCTCTTCATATGGGAAATTTTCTTTCTTAAATGATTTATGTTTTCAGGTTTATTGAACATTTTTTTCTGGAATTCTCTTATTTGTAATTTCCCTGACTGTTCCATCAACAAGGCCTTCAAGGCATTGTCTAATTTGTTCCATTTATTTGTTTCTGTTTTTTAATGAAATGGCTGCTGTTTTATAATATGGTTTGACATCTGGAAGTGCTGTTCCCCTTCATTCCTCCTTCTTTTCATAATTTCCCTTGATAATCTAGATGTATTGTTTTTCCAAGTGAACATTGTTATTATTTTATTAAATTCTGTAAAGTATCCTTTTGATAATTTGATTATTATAGCATTAAAACTGTAAATTAACTTTGGTGCTCTTCATTTTTATTATATTGGTATGGCCCAGGCATGCACATTGAATATTTCTCTAGCTATTTAAATTGTTCTTTATTTCTTTAAGGAGCACTTTATGATAACTGAAACTAGTATTGAATTTACTTTAGTCAATTGATTCCCAAATGCTTTATACGTTTTGAAGTTATTTTGAATGAGATTTCCCTTTATTGCCTCTTGGCTTTAATGCTGTTGAACGTTGTGGTCTTTCTTTTTGACCTGTGACTTTGTGGAACCCTTGTCTCAGTACCTGCTGATTGCCCAGGATTTTCTACATAAAGTGCTGTTATCAGCACATAGGGATAGATTTGTCTCTTTGCCTGGCTTTACACTTTTAATTCTTTTTTTGTTGGCGTTACTGGCATTTCTAGAATTACATAGTGGGGAGAAAGGAGTTTGTAGCTTCTGTATAGAAGCCAAGTCACTAAACCCGATGCAGGTGCTTAAGGAGGCTGCTGGAAAGTTCAAAGAAGACAAGGGGAAGGAGCAGTGTAATGGGAGAGCAAGGTGGGGATCACATGGGGAGTTCACATGTTCTGGATAGACTGTTGACTCTGCGATCCCCAGCCAGTGGGGAAATGGGAGGGAAAGAAGAATTGGGACTAGAGAACAAAAGCTGTACGCTTGTCTCCTGGGGTGAGAAAAGTCCTTCCTGCCTCCTGGGGGGATATTGGGGTGCTTGCCCTGCACTGGGGATGCTGGACAGTTCCTTCTCAGCTCCTTCACATTGCTTGGTTTTACGTGGATCTCTTTCTTCCAGACCCGAAGCAGAGCATTCCGAGGTTTGTCTGTTTGCTTTTAGTGGTCAGGAATCTCATGCCTTGTCCTAGTCTTTTTCTGAAGCTGTCGAAGCCGCCATCCCCGGCCAGCTTTTGGTTTGCTGCAGCACTGGGTCCGTGGCCAAAGGGCGCCCGGTTGGGACGAGTTGGGATTCTGTCGGAAAATTTGGATGTTCTCCCTCCCAGTTTGGCTTTATTCTCTTGTGGTTTAGACAGCAGCTTTGTATTTGCCTCAAGAGAAGGTGGGTAGGGTGCCGTTCTTTCTGTTTTTTAATGTAATTTAATTTAATTTAATTAATCTAATTTTTTAATTGGCATTAATTCCTACACATCTATTGGGCCTCGCAGTTTTTTTCCTTTGGCAGTTCGTTGGAGCTAAACTTGTTTCCTCAGTGAAATTGGATTCTCTGGGATCTCTCTTTGGTCTTCTGTTAGTTCAGGTCTTTTTTTCTTCTTTCTAAACTTATTCTCCATTCCTTTGGTGTTTTCAATTTTGGTGGCATATCATTGTGTTGAGTGGGTTCTGATCTTTTTTTCTTCTGGTTTTATGGTGATTTCAGCTTGATCACTTGCTGTTTTGTCGATTGATTTTTCTATCTGTGTTTTTATTAGGCCTTTTGTTAAGTGTATGTTTTGAGGAATATTATTTGCCCGCCCCACCCCCCAGGACCATTGTTACATGGTTTTGTCCTCGTTCTTGCCTTTTACTTGGTTGCATCTCTTCTCTGACCCACTTAAGTCTTTATTCAGACTCTCTGTGGTCTGTCCTTCCTGAACCACAGACTCTTTCTGTGACATGATAATGTCTGCTGTTTCTGTCACCATTTTTTAGTTAGTTGTCGTCAGAGCTCCGTGGGGGGTGGAGAAGCACACGTGTCCTCCAGTCTCGTTTGGAAGATGTCTTGTCTTTTAGATCGAGTTTCTCCAGTAAGTTCAGTTCTGTATTTTCCGCTTTTTCTTGTTATAGTCTCTAAAACGGGTTAAATGATTTCCTTGCTTGTCTTTTCTCGGTTGTATTTCTTGTCCCCTTTTGTGTTTCTGTTGTATGGGTGATGGCAGTTGTAACAGGCTGCTCTTGTCTCGATTTCTCACGTGGGAAGGCATCCGGTGCTGATGATGAGGTGCAGATCAGTGTGGCAGGTCATTTTGACTTGTGGCTTGAGCCCCTTTGCTTTGGTGAATGTGCTCTGCTCGCTCTGGTACAGAAGAGTTTTGTGTGACTGGATTCTCTCTTCATTCTGTTTGGAAACCGCCCTCCCACCCTCTGTAGAATTTGTTTGCTAACAGAATGACCACATTTGAACCTCCCCCCACCTTAGACTTGTAGCACAGGGTTTTTTCCTGGAGGCTCCCTGTGTGTTCCTTGGCCCTGGGGCTTTATTTTCACTGTTCAGAAGAAGTCCTGGCCTGTTTCCTTGAGGGCCTTCTTCTGTGGCAATGAGGTTTTTGACTTGTCACATTTTGTCATCCCTCCACAGCTGGACTCCAGGATCTCTCAGTCTTGTGCAGGGAGACTATGGACCCTCTTTGCTTCTCTTCTTGAGGGTCCTCCCATTCTGTGGAGCCGCGTTTCCCATTTGTTTTCTCGTTGAAGTCTTTGAAGTGACTTACCAACCCTGGTTCAGGATTTCTGCCTTGAAGCACAGGAATTCTGCCAGTTGGTTCCCTTGGAATAGCGTTCAAGATTCAGATTTTTCTCTTGAACCATTTGGAAGCACCTGACTGTGGTTTGATGTTCTTTTGGGTATCTTCCTTGTCTTCCGTACCACTAAGGCTAGGGTCTCTCAGTTATTAAAGGATACTTGTGGTCAGGACGCCATGGTGGCAGTCTCTCCTTTCCTGTTGACTTATCAGCTTGTGCTCTGGGTTTTTAAATTAGTTTTCTTCCTTCTTTATTCTCTAGTGGTTGCCTGCTTTTCTGAATCTTTTGGGCCTCTTAGGGGATAGGCCTCAAAGCTTCACCTCTGCCTCTTTCTTCTTGGGGGGATTCACTCTTCACTGGCCTCAGTCGGTGGGGGATAACTGACCTGACTAAGCTGGCTGATAGTCACCTTTCCTTCAAACCTGGCCCATTTCCCCAGGTTCTGTAGCTCTCTGCCTGAGCATGGCTGCCCCAGGCTCATTGCAGGCCCTCCTTCCTATACGTCCCCCTTCATCACAGGTGACTGGATGGATTTTAGGTTCACCCGTCATTACCACTGCTGAGTGCATCCCAGAGCCCAGGCTGGTGCTACCTTGTTAAACCCTGGCCCTGCTGGGAAGGCTGGGGAGTGCTTGGTGAGAGCATTGTCTGCTGCTGAGTTCTAAGACTGTTAGCTTGTTGAGCTTGTGGGCATCTTGGCCTGTGGAGACGGGCACATCATTCTTTGGGGGAGTTTTGGAGAGTTGGTGGGATTCATCCTGCTGATAACCGGACTTGGAAGTTCCGCTTAGAGACGTTCTCACAGTCAGTAGAACCAGGTAACAATAGGAAGCTACAGGTAACTGGCAGGGTGGCTCATTCATTCAGCTGATGATTCTGTGCACAGTAGGCCAGGCACTGTATGGAAAAGACACAAGCCCCAATGAGTAAGCGTGGCGTCTTTTCCAATAGGATCAGGGCACACTTCATGTAGAAGGTGGGACTTGAACCTTGAGGGAAGATGGAATTGCTGAGGGTCAGAGGTGAGGAGCGAGAGTCTTCCTGGCATGGAGGGCACTGTGTGCAAAGGCGTGGAGATGGGAGATGGACATTTGTATCCAGAACACAGAGTGTAGAAATGGGGTCAGGGCTGTGGGAGCCAGACTGAGCCTGGAAGAGTGCTGTTGGCTTGGGGCATGACCAGGTGAGCCTTGAAGAATGGCCACTTAGCAGGTGCACAGAGAGGCTGCTGGGATAATCTAGGTGGGTGTTGAGCAGAGAGGGGGACCTGTGGAGAGATGAGGGCAGTCAGCCTGACAAAAAGTTGGCACAGTCAGCCTGACAAAAAGTTGGCAGTAGATAGGCTTCAGAAGGTGAGGAAGACGAAGAAGGTGTCAGAGAGGGGGCATCCTATCTGGGTGATGTAATTGGTGGAGGTTTCTGTAGCAGCAAGGACGTTGGAAGAGGAGCCGGTGTCTGGGGAGAGAGGATTTGTCCTTTGGTTGGTCTGAGTTAGAGTTGAAATGCTCCATTGACAGTTGGTGCTGTGGGACTGGAGATCAGGGTGAGCCTGGGCCTTCGTGTATCTGAGCGTCTTCTCTGTAGTGCTCATTGGCAAGGCCTCAGGAGGGCCCACAACAGAGCCTCAGGGGACATTCACACGTGGGATCAGACATGGGGGTCATCTGATGCTGAAGCAGCCGGGCATGGCAGAGAGTGGTTTTGGAAAAGCCTCTCTGAGTGGGGGGGGGGGGTCAACAGTGTCAGATGCTGGGGGTGTGGGAGGTGGCAAGAAGGATGAGGGCTGAGAAGAAAGTGTCTCATTTCCTTCTGAGAGATCGTTGTCCACCTGGGAGAGCTGTTTGAATTGAGAAATGAGGGGAATGTGATGAGAGCAGAAGGTTCTGAAGGGGAAGAGAGCCTTGGCACTCAGTTGAGGGGGCCGTTGGGGTTGGATGGAATGAGAGCTTGGGCATAGCAGTTGGCAGCTTAGAGCAGTCAGAAGGCTGAGTTGTCTGGAGCGGGCAAGCAGCCTTTTATTGTGCATCATGGTGGGAGGTAGAGGAAGATGAGGCTGTGGGCATGCTGGGGTGGGAGCCGAGTCACGGGAGCATGGCCATGTGCTCTCTGTGGGCCCGCAGGTTTCTGTTTTCTTTTGACATTTTTATAAGGACATTTAAAGTTACGTGTGTAGAATTTGAGAATTGTTGGTTATTGAATTGTGGAATTCACAGTGAACACAAAAGCGTCATTTTGTAAATCTGTCCTGTTGCCTGCAGCTTGTTGGTGGCCAGAGGCAGACGCATGAATTCTCTGAGCAACTTCAACTGGATGCAGGTGAAAAATCTGTTCCAGGTGGATTCTGAGGAGGAGCAAGTGACAGTCTCTGCGACCACTGAAACGGTGAGTAGAGAAGAGCTGGGGCCTGAGCGGGAGAGCCGGCCAGAACCAGCCCCCCATTCTGGAGAGCAATGGGTCTGGAGCTGCCCAGCGAATGGCTCGGGGGTGGGGGGCCCTGTCCTCGGCGTCAGCCTTGGCTCCCTGACTGTGTAGGAGAGCCAGGGAGCCTCAGGGGTCTGGGAAAGTCACAGAAGTAGTCTTGTTTTCCAGAGTCTTCCCCATTTGAAAATCTCCTTTACTTGTCATTAGAATTCTCTAGAAAATATTTAGCTCTTAGCTTCCAGAATCTAAAATCCAGAGTCTTGGTCACGCAAAGATGTTTCTTCATTCATCTGGTTTTAACAAACTGAGGCTGTGAATTTCACGGCCTTCCCCTGTTAAATGAATCATGAAATATTTCATGATTTCTTGGGTTTAGGGGAAAAGGGCAAATTCAGAGACCTGTTGAAAGCTCATGCATTTGTGAGGCTCTAGGAAGCGGATTGTTTGGGTTTCCTTTTCATACTCACTCTGACACTTGTTTCCCCAGATCTTTGTGAAACCAACCCTTCTTGGATAAAATATTTCTCAGAAAACTTTTGATTGGCCTGGATTTGTGTAGACTAGCCAGGTGCTGTTTTCTGAGGACTTGTGCCCTGCACAGTCCTTCCCATACAGTGGGAGGGCTGTCCAGGAGAGAGCGCTCCATCGCAGGCCCTCTGTAGGGCCAAGCCAACTTCCCAAGCCTCAGTTTCCCATCTTGCAGTGGAGGGGTTCAATGGGATCATCTCTAGGGTCCCCTCCAGCCCTTATTCTTTGTCTGTAAAGTGGGGGTTGGGTGGGGGAGGAAGTGTGGGTGAGCCTGCTTCTTTGGGCTCTAGAATTGGGAGATCCTCTCAAGCCGGTGTGAGCCTTTTCTCCCTCTCTCCACCTAAAAATCAATTTCACAGACTCCCCAGTTTACGAGTCTGTGTCCTTTTGTTTGGGATCATAAAATCTTTGAACCTTTTTCTTTTATTTTCTGCCTTTTGGGTCAACGTTAATTCCTTAGTTCTTGATTAAAGGGAGTTTGAGCAGACTCTGCCTAGGGGGTGGAGTCCTGGATTGGCAGAAGCCTGGATTTCAGATTTCAAAGAGAGTGCTTTGAGATGGGCCAGGAATTTAAAATTCCTTAAAGCTGGGCTGACAGCTGTAACCAGGCGTTCCTTCCATGTGCACCTGGGTTCCCCACCATGGCATTGCGCTTTCTGCTGGCCCCATGTGGCCTGGGGTGCCTGGTTATGCCCAGTCTTTCATTCACCTGTTTTTATGTTTCAGATGCTGTTGGATATTAGAATCAAAGCCATCAAGGAATTGGGCTTACAGGAGGAGCTGGGTGGGTGCATTTTTAGATGTGTTTCAGGAAGGGGGGGGCGGGCTTTGACAGATGCAGAGATGGATGTCAAGCCAGGAAGTCTGTTGGGGGAGCAGGTGAGGACCCTGGGAGGTGATGGGAGCTGAGTCTCCAAGGGCATGGGAAGGGGGGGGCGGTGCTCTGACAGTGACTGGCTCCTTCATGTGGGTTCTCTGACTCTTCCACACTTGACCTGCCTTTTTTGCTTTGTCTGCCTCCAGTTAATGACAGCTGCTTGAGGCTGATCGATCGGAACGGGCAGCTGCTGGCTCCAGGTAGGTGGGTTCTCGTTTGCCACAGCCTGGTCCTACAGCTGCTCTTGTGGAGGGTGAAGGTAGGCTGCCTTTATGGTGAGCTGGACGTGAGGTTGGAGGGTAGTTCAACAGTCTTTGGTAACTTCTGGGACACTCTGCCGGCTGGGGAGTCCAGCCCCTTTTTATAGATGAGGAGACAGGTTTCTAAAGTGGGATGTGAGCTGGGCTCTTGCTGAATTCCGATGTAGCTTTCTGCCATTCTCACTTCAATCTCCTGAGGTTTATTGCTTTGGCCCTCCCTGGGGTCCTCAGGGCTCAGGGGACAGGCCAGCTGTACTTGGGCCCCCGTCTCCTTTGTCTTCATGGGGACTAATGGGTCCTTGGTGTGACATCCTCAAGGACCTCTCATGGGGGCAAACAGAAGAGTCCCTGCCTAAGTCCACCTTGCTTGACTTCCAGAGAGGTCTGTGTGAAGTGATGCTGAGATCCACGGCCCGATCTGCCAAAGGCCTCCCTTTCATGGCACTGATTGGCCTTGGGAAGGCTCTTGGGGGCCGTTTCACTTGCTCGTGTGCGCTCCTCTTGGCCGGCTTGTGCCGACCTCTCAGCTCCCTCAGCCTAGGATTTAGGGCCCTTTGTGATCTGAATTGGGCCCAACTCTGCTGCCCCCTCTCTTGATTGGACCTCTGATCCAGTGGGCTTCCTCCCACCTCTGGGCCTCCCCTAGGCCATTCCCTAGAGTGAGAGAATGAGGGCGTGTGGACATGCATGCATCCATGCCCGTGCACATGTGCACATTCATACACGCGTGTGTGCACACCTACTGTCGCTCCTCTCTTTCTGGGAAAGTCCTCTTTGTCTCAGGCCCTGCTCTGTGCCACATCTTCCAAGCCTTTCTAACTCCCTCCCATGGCTGCTTTTTCTCCAATGTCATGTGTGTCACTGCACTGGGTCTGACTCTCAGACTCCCATTGGCAGCGTAAGGAAGGCCCCTCTCACTGAGGCCATTCTGGACCAAGATACCTCCTGCCTCTACCTCCTCCACTCCCGAGGATGGGCAGGCCATCCCTCCTCCTGACTCTGGGCCCCAAGCCAGACACGGACAAACCTTAGAATTGTGGGATGCAGGAGGCTTTGGACCGTCCTGACTGCCCTCATTCCTGCCCTCAACCATCGGTGGCTGTGTCTCTGCCTGCCAGTCTAATGAGAGGCTCAGCCTCCTGAAGGCAGGCCTGGATTTAGCTCCAGGGCCTTGCTGAGGAGCTCTTTCCTTAGCTTCTGATCAAATTGCTGTGCCCTCCAGTCTTCATTTCCTTTGTTCTTCAGTAGAGATAGAGAGACTGTTCTTTTGGCAAAGGACCCTGGGCCTCTGGGCCCTGCCCCAGCTTGGTGTCCTGGGGTACTCCCAGAGCCCATTGCCCGCAGGGCTCCTTCTGGTTCAGTCTTGTGAGTCCCACAGGGTCCCGAAGCTGAGGTCGACCTGCTCACCGTGTCTGTTGGTGTCTTTGCAGTGCCGGAGCATTACACTGTGGCTGAAGCAGAGATGGAGATGGGCAGCTTGTTGGGGCTGTGTCGTGGCAGAGCTCCGACTTCCTCCCAGGTAACGCAGTGTTGCCCAGAGGTCCCACTCCTGCAGCATTGGGGTGTGTGTGTTTATGTGTGTGCATGCGTGCGCCAAAGGTGCGTGTGTGCACATGAATGCACATGCGTTCAGGGCAGGGGGAGGGCACGCCTGTGCCCAGCCCTGCAGACACGTTAATTCTTTTCGGGAGTGTCATCTGCCTGGTTTTTCGTCTCTCCTGGGGCACATTGGTGGTCTGCACTCGCAGCAGCCCCTCGATTCCACTGAGTCCATTTGAACTGTTGTTCTCAGCTTGAGTAGGTGGTTGTTAGTCACCCCGTGTTTTCCCCCTCTCCCTCCTCAATCCTCCAGACTTGTCCTGGACTCCCATGAGGACTCACTCTCTTTCAAGGACCTGGCCCAGGGTCCATGAGAGCTGGGGAAGGACTGTTGGCCACCAGGCCACTTTTCTAGGAGGTCAGGGGGTCACGCCATACATCGATCATCCCTTGGGAAGGTAGCAGGCTGCAGTCTGATTGGCTCAGGCAGCCCCGGGAGCCCTCTACTTCAGCTTGTTGGCCTTTTCCAGCTCTTCCTGTTTTTCCTGGTGGGCAGTGACTTGGAGTCTGGCCTGACCATGGAGATCGTTGTGGAGTCAACAATCTCTGTGAGCGAAGTAAGTGACAGTGTCCCCACCCTGAGGAGGGCTGGACCCTCTGCGCCCCAAAACTAGGGAGAGTGTCCTGGCTTTCCCAATGGAGGGTAGGGGAAGATGGTGGGGGGTGCCTAGGCCAGAGGCCCCGGATGGCTGCGGAGGTGGAGGCTGAGGTGTACTGCCTGGGACTCCAGGGCGCACACTTCACCCCTCTGGGAAGGTGGCCTGCTGAGAAGGCCAACCACATCTTCCCAGGATCCCACTAACCTGGAACATAACTTCTCTGTGCATTTTTTCACTTAGTGTTTGAAGAAGATGCTGGAGAAAGCTGGTCTGCAAGGTCAGTGACCCCGTGGTTTACCACCTTTTCCTCGCTGTCCTTCCCAGGCCCCTTTGGGCCTGTTTCCTGTGCTCTTGGGCAGTGTTTCTTTGGACTTCTTTGGACTCCTTGAAGATCAAAGGCACCCGGTAGATAGATGGTATTTGGGGGGAAAGGACAAAGAATGGGCTTGGATGGCTCCTTGCTGCTTGTCCCATGGCCGTGAAGTGGGAAGAGTAGAGGTGGCCAGTGCGAGTCCTGGCATGAGGGCCTTGTGCTTCCAGCATGAGAGCCGAAGGGAGGGTTAAGGGAGAGAGCCCTGGGAGGCCCACAGAAGTGGCGACCTCGTTTCAGAGATGTCTCTGTCCTCTGCATCTGCACATCCTGTGCATCCCTCGTCCGAGTCTTTGTCATAGAGGACCCATCCAGTGTGCAAGGGGCACAGGAGTGGAGGATTCTGGCAGCTCCTAGGACCAGCTCAGCTTTTCTTCCTAATACACCTTCTTTGATGATGCCCTTGACCCTTGTTCTTCAAAGCTCCCTCTTGGCTTGGTGAGCGGCACCCCACTTGTCCGTCGCCTTTGCCCTCTGAGTGACCCTCAGCCTTAGTTCTTTGGAGATCATGGTATTACACAGCTCAGTGATGAGCAGCAACATGGCAGGCGACTTCATTCATCTTTCTTTCTTTTAAAAATTATTTGTATTTATTTCATTATGTCCCAGTTACTTGTAAAAAAGTTTTAAGTATCATTTAAAAAATATTTTAAGTTCCAGATTCTTTGTCTCTCCTGCCCTAGCTCCCTCCTTGAGAATGCAGATGATTTGAGTTTGATTGTGCACATGAGGGTGAGGTTATGCAAAGCATTTCCATATTAGCCATGTTGCCAAAGAAGATGCGCAGTAACAAAAATAAAGGACGATGCTTCAGGCTGTGCCCAGAGTTACCCACTTCTCTCTCTGGAGAAGGAGAGGAGGACATTTTCCATCACGGGTCACTGGGAATTGTCTTGGTCAGAGGAGCTTAGTCTTTCACAGTCGATCATCCTTACAGTATTACCGATACTGTAGAGTGTTCTCTGGGTTCTGATCACTTCACTTTGCATCAGTTTGTATAAGTTCTCCCAGGTTTTTCTGAAACCATCCTGCAAAATAATATTCCATTACAATCTTATCAGCCATTCCCCAATTAATTAATTGGAAGTTCCCTCAATTTCTAATTCTTGGCCGCCACAAAAAGAGCTGCTCTGAATATCCTTGTACAAATGGGTCCTTTTTCCTGCGCTTTCATGTGTTGAGGGTACAGACCTAGCACTGATGTTGCATCATGCAGCACAGGGTCTGCACCATTTTCTGGCCCTTTTGGCGTAGCTCCCACCCTTGTGCAGGGTGGCTCCTGTGTGCCACACACGTGGCCAGCGTGCAGACCTCCCAGCTTCTCTGCCTTCCTTCTGGCTCTGGCCATTGTCCTCTCTGATGAGTGTGGGCTGCCGGCTCACACTTGCTTTAATTGGCATTTCTCTCATCATTGATGATTTAGGGCAATTTTCAAGTGACTCTTGGTAGTTTTGATTCCTTCTTTTGAAAAACTTCCCATTTATCAAGTGGGAAATGACTTATATCTATAAACTTGATTCAGTTCCCTATGTATTTGAGAAGTGAGGACTTTGTCAGAGAAACTTCTTGGAAAAATTTCCCCCAGTTTCCCATTTTCCATCTGACTTTGACTGTTAGTTTTGTTTGTGCCAAAAGCTTTTTAATTTCCGGTCATCACAATGATCTGTTTTACTTGCTGAAATCTCCTTCGTCTCCCTTCCCTTGTCTGCAGATGTGCCGAGCACATTTCTCTATATTCACCTCATTTGTTTAGGACATGACCCTTGGTGTCTGGATCATTTCCTTTGTTTTTACCTTATCTGGGTGTGTGGTGGGAGATGGTGGTCTGTGTTTGGTTTCTGCCAGCCATTCTCTGGTTTTCCCAGCAGTTCCTGTTAGATGGTTGAGTTCTTACTGCAAAAGCTCAAACTTAGGGGTTTATTGAACTCTAGAGTAACATGGTGATTTGTTGTGGTTGAGTCCTTTTGGTCACGTCCGGCTCTCTGGGACCCCATTGCGGGTGTCTTGGCAAAGACGCTGCAGTGGTTCGCTGTTTTCTTCTCTAGCTAATTTTACAGATGAGGAAACTGAAGAATGGGGGTAAGTGACTTGGGCAAGGTCATACAGTTACTTAGTTTCTGAGGCCAGATTTGAACCCGGGATATGACTTCATGACTCCAGGCCTAGGGCTCTGTCCACTGCACCACCTGTGGTGGTCATTACTTCTGTGCCTTGTGGAGCAGATCTCTTCCACCTCTTCTTCATTCTGTTTCCTAGCCAGTACCAGATTGTTTTGATGGCCGTGGCCTTATAAAGGCTGAGATCTGGTGTGGTCAGGCCACTTCCCTTAACCTTCCTTTCACCGATTCCCTGGATGTTCTTGACTTTTTGTTCTTCCAGGTGAATTTTGTTACTGTTTTTCCAGCTCCGTGACACATTTCTTGGGTAGTTTGGTGTGGCAGTGAATAAGGATGTTAATGTAGGTGGAATCGTCACTGTTGGCAGTAAATTTTTTTCTGATGGTTTAGCTCAGACTTTATTTGTGTGAAAAGTATTTTGTAATTGTGTTCTTGCCATTCCTGGCTTTGTCTTGGGGGGCCGACTCCCAGCTATTTCATGTTGTCTCTAGGAGTCATTTAAATGGGATTTCCCTCCCTCTCTCTTCCTATTGGGTTTTGTTGGTAGCCTAGAGAAATGCTGATGATTTATTTCTGCCCCACGGCTTTGCTGACGTTGCTTATTGTTTTGGCTAGTTTTTTAGTTGGTTCTCCAGGTTTGCCATCGTGTCATCCATGCAGCACAATGGCTTTGTTTCCTCATTGCCTGTTCTGATCCCTTCAGCTTCTTTTTCTTCTCTTATTACCACGGCTGGCATTTCTAGTACAGTGTGGCATTGTAGTGCTTCACCCTGACCTTATTGTTGTAAAATGGCCTTCCAGCTACCAAGTCAGAGGCTTTTTTTTAATCCATGAATAAGCCCAGTGAAATGTGGTCTTCTTCACATCTTTAAGTTAACTGGAAAGCGTTCAGGTTATGCTGGTCCATCATTGTATGTCCCTTGTGAAAGCCTCTTCCTCCCTAGCAGCCCTCATGAAGGACGCCCTCAATTCAGTGAAGGCAAGGGACAGAAGGATTTTGTGGTAGGAAGTCATTGCTGTTCCCTTGATAATGTCTTTATTCCTTCAGTATCCTCCCTTTCCTCTGTCTTCTTTGTATGTCAGCCCCTCGTTGTCCAAGGTCTTTGGGGGGCACTTGTGACCGAGGGTCAGGGGTGGCCTTTATCAGGAAGATTCATTTGAACCCTGCCTTCCAAGGGGACGAGGTGGGGTGGGAGCAGGAATGTTAGTAATGGGAGGCTATAGTGCCGGGTGTATCCAGGGAGGACTGTGTGATAAGCCTGTCAGGTTAGACTGGAGTCTCATTGGGAAGGGCAAGAAGGAAGGAGCCCCTGAGGTTATTGAGTGGGAGTGACACGGTCAGGCCTTTCTTTATGACTGTCACTTGGACAGCTCCGGTGGGTGTTGGAAAGGGGAAAGACTTGAGTCAGGGTGCCCAGTTAGGACTCTTGTGCAGGCAAGAGGTAACAAGTGCCTGTGCTGGGGTGGTGGCTAGACAGATGGAGAGAAGACGTGGGAGACTGGATGGGAAAAGGATGAGGCCTCGTTGAACCTGGATGAGGGGATAAGGGGGGGTGTCCCCAACAGAACAGGGAAGCAAGGATGAGGTAAAGGACAAGAGTTTTGTTTGGGGGGCATCCATCTGGAGATGTCTGGTAGATAGCTGGTGATGGGAGACTGGAAGGTGGGAGAAAAACTTGGGTTGTATTTATAAATATGAAAGTTTCATGGGTGATAGCTGACTGTGGGAGAGCAGTGAGGACCCGGGCCAGATCTCTGGGCTGCACTTCTGCACAGATGCAGATTGGAGATTTGAGGAGAAGCAGGAGAGAATTCAGTTGTGAACTAGGGGAAGAGTCACTCAAGTTAGGACAGGGCTTTTTGACCTTTTTGTATGTCTGGGTCCCGACTTGGGGCAGCGGGTTTGGGGTAGTCTACAGACCCCTTCCTTCCTCAGAATCATTTTGAATGCATCAGGTACATGAAATTACAGAGGAAACCAGTTGTATGGAAGTCCACTCTGTTCTACTATATCTTTTCAACAAAGCTCCAGAGCCCATGGGGGTGGGGAGTGCTGAGCTGGGTGAGATGCTGTGGAGACTTCACAAGGGTGAAAACTGATGAGATGCCAGGAGCAGGTGGGGTGGCCAGGAGGGGCTGGAAGTCACCATGAAAAGCCAGATGCTAGCCTCCTGGTAGCCCAGTATATCAGGGGCTGGTTGTGGAAGGGAAGTTTGCTGGCAGTATCCCAATGAAAGAGAGTTGAGTGGCCTGTGGACACAGGGTGTTTGGGGATGCCATCGAGTACCTCTGTGAGGCTTCCCCTCCATGCTTTCCTGAGCTGGGCTGCCGGCCCAGCTGTCTGTGGGTGGCACAGTCATCTCCTCCCAAGACCCCACGATTCCTCCTGCAGCAGCCAGGCCATCCTCAGTGGTCAGGCAGGTCTGGCATTATTCACCCCGTCTTTTGAAGAGTGAAATGTTTGTGAAGGCAGCTTCCAGATTGAGCGTCTGCTCTGCTTAGGCAGGAGCATCCCTCCTGGGAGCAGTGGTGGTGCCAGGCTTCCCCAGATGCCCTTCTCAGGTGCTGGGTTTCTGCCTCCATTGATACTCAGTAAATGTTCTTCATTTGCCCATCTGGTCTCTGGGTTTTTCACATACTAATGATGATGAAGGCAGCATTACGACGGTAACCCCACTCTAGGCTTGCCACACATGATCTCATTTGGTTTTCACAACCAGCCTGTAAAGTAAGTAGCCCCATTTTATAGGTCACTGGTGCCACAGCCCCTCAGTGGGAGGCTCGATCCAGCAGACAGGGCTCTGGCAGAGTGAAGCTCCTGGAGGGCAAGGATTGGTGCTTTTGGGCCTTCAATCCCCGGGGCAGAGTAGTTGCTTACCAAGTGTTTGTTGACTGACTCAGAGCTCAGGCCTCGGTTTTCTTCCTGTGGCAGGCTGGCTGGATGTCAGCCTCTAGTCCCATCTCTGCACATCGTGATGTTATCTCTGTGCTCAAATTCCCTTCTTGTATCAAGAGGTCTGGCTTCCCTCGTTTGCCATTTTGTATAGATCTCCGACGCCAGGGTTTAGGTCGGGGTCTCTTTCCTTGGGTCAGATCTCCTGGAAATAACACCCATTTCCTTGAGGTGGGCATTCTTCTCCCAGTGTTAGACCCACGTCTCTCTTTGGTGTCCGGCATGGCTCACACCAGTGGTTTTTCCCTTCGTCTTCCATTTTCAGATTAAATTCTCCATGGCCATGTTCATAAGATGTGCACACATGCTTTTCCTGCTCCTGGCTGTGTCTAGAGTTCATCCCTGGCCAAGAGCTTGCCATTCTTCTTACCTGTGACCCAGAAATCCAGATCCTGCCCTCAGACTGGCTTAGCCCAGCTCCACCTTCTACTTCGGGCCGTCTTTCCTCCTTGTCTCTTTACACGGAGATGAGCTCACTGCCTTCTCTTGGCAGTGAGCTGATTTCTTAGAGGCCCAGGTGCCAACGAAGGCTTCTCTAGCTGTTGTCCAGAAGCCTCCAGCCTTCCCAGCCTCAGCCACTTCGCCCCCTCCCTCACCTTTCTGTTCTTCCTCCTCTTGCCTCTTGCCTCTCCCCAGTGACTTGACTTACCTTCCACACTGATGTCTATTCACATGTAATTCATTAATTTATAGCATGCAGCAACATGTGTGGCATTTGGTCAGAGGCCTGGAACTCCCTGTGAAGGGGCCTGAATTAAGTACTGGAAGGACACGCACGGACTCTTCCTGCTCACTCGTTTGTGTTGGAGGAAAGGGGATGCGTTTGACAGTCTAGCCAGGGCCTGGTGTGCCCGTCAGCGTGCCAGCTGGTGCCCCATTTGTGCTGCGTTCGAGCAGAAAACGTTGCCTCTTGATGAACGCCCTTATAACTTATGACCCTCTAGAATTCCTTCATCCAGGTTTTTATTTTGTCATAGGTGATTCATGGCATTTGCGAAAAGTCGATTGGTGCTTTGAAGCTGGAGAGCCTTTAAATGAGGAAGTAAGATGTTTTTCTAATTAATTTGTATCTCCCCGAATGGTTAATTACTCTGTGATACAAGTGTGGCTTTGCCCTCCTTGTGAGCAGGGGGCTGTTCTACTGGCACAGGGGGTGGTCGCTGGCAGTCGGGATTTGTCCTCAGGGCTTAGCTGCTCACTAACTAGGGGACCTTGGACATGTCCCTTAACATCTGCTTAACATCTGCTAGCCTGTTTTCTCATCTACAAAATTCTGTTGGGGATTTAATGCTACTAATCTAACTAACTGATTGCTGTAGTACTCCGTGTTTCCAAACCTGATCTCCTAGGCTCCTCCTGTCTCTCAGATTGGGTGGTTCATGGTTTTAGAGGTGCTTAGGAAAAGAGAAGCTTTGAAGTATTCTAGAAGCTGCACAGTTTAGAGCGTTCCAAAGATCTCCCTTGTGATGGTGCTCACTTCAGGGACAATCTCAGCCAGTCCTCCCAGTCTTCTTTTGACATGCAGGGCACGTCTTGGTCTTAGACCCAGAAAGGCAGGAGGCATTTGAGCCACTAATGGAGGAAAGGGACAAGGGAGCCAGCATTTCTGAAGCTCCTACTGTGTGCCAGGCACTCTGGGGAGAGCTTTACAGATGATATCCTGTGATAATTGATGAGCTGGCAGAAGGAGTGCATTGTCAGTGTCTGCAGGCCAAGCCCTCGATCCTGGGGCACGGGACACATCCTCTCAGGCCTGGCAGGAGTGTTCGCTTCATCTAGCAGGCCACAGAGGCGGGGGCCGGCTGTGCTTGAGGCACCTGAAGAAGTGATCTTGTTTCTTTGGGGTCTTTAGAGTGATGATGCGCTAGATTGAAGGTCATTCTCAATACCATTAGGGCCCAGAAACCTAGATGGCCATTCATTCCCACCGGGGCTTTCCAAAAGCAGGTGTCCAAGGGTTCCCATTCTCCCCAACCTTACCCTGACAATCTTCTGCTTGGCTCATGCTATTAGATGACCTGCTATTAGAGATACCCAGTGCTCCAAGCACCTTGCTCTGGCTGTTGGGTAAGAGCACAGAGTTCCCTCACAGGCAGAGCCATTTGACCCCCACTCCCCAGAGGAGCAAAGGGATCTTGTTCTGAGGCTACTCTGCCAGGACCCCACAGCCTGTATTATAGGGATACTTTATTCTGACTCAGGGATATTGAAACAACAAAGGCTTGGGCATGTCCATGCTCTGGCCTGTCTCCTCCACGTTGATGACGCCTGTGTCTGTCTCCTGTTCTGTCTTCTCATCTGAGCTTTTGACCCAAGGGTCCAGCTGTCTGCTGGAGATGTCTCCTTTGGTGTCCTGGTGTTGCCTAAAGCTCGGGCTGTGTAAAACTGGACTTGCTTCTCACCTCTGAACAAACAAACAAGAGCCAAATGAACAAGGTTTCCATTCCTATCTTTCCGGTTGGTAACGGTGGCACCAGACTGGCGTACACATTTCCATCACTGTTGGTTCTTTCTTCCTTTCTCATCCCCCATCCATCCATTCCCATCAGTTCCTTTTCATTTTTTCCTATACAACATTCCTCTGTTTGGCCAGGCACCACCCTGATCCAGACAGGTCCAGACAGGTCCTGGTCTTACAGTCTCTTATCCAGTCTGCTGCCTCAGGGCACTCCCATCTCTGCCGGACTGGTCTTCTGTAAACCCCATTTGCAAAGGTCTTGTTGGTGGCCAGTTTATAACCTCTTTCCTTTGACTTTCAGAATTCTAGCCTCATTCTCCAACCTCCAGGCACAATCCTTTTCCTGGCCCTCAGAATGGGCACTCTGCCCTAAGTGGAAGAAAAGTAGTTATCATCTAAGTAGCCTGCTCTCCTTCTCTGCCTGTGTGCCTTTGCACATGTGCTCCCTGAGGCCCAAGTGGCCTTACCTTCTCCCTAGCACGTATCCACGTTGCACCCCCTCCCCTCCTCCATCCCTTTCTTGAAGCCTCCCTCACTACACTGGCTCTTTGGGTCAGTCCGGCCCATCAACATTTGGCTTCTAGTTCTGTGCTGTTTTCTTTTCTCACGTCTGTGAACCTCATCTTCTTAAGCAGAGGTTAAGCTCCTGGAGGGCAGGATCCCTTTCTTAAGTGTTTCCATCTCTCTGTTCCCAGGGACAGAGTCGATTCTGAAACCACTACCACCAGTTGGCTAATTGAATGTTGGTTAGTCCTTGTCAGGGCTGTGCTGAAATGGTGTTGGTGACCCAGACACCACAACAAGTCTGTTCTCTTCTCCTAGAATGCTTCCCTGAGCGAGCTCATGGTCAGCAGTGGGGACACTCTGGTCTTATCTGAAGGGAAGCTCCCACCCAAGGTAAGATGGTGATTCTGAAGGGATTCTTGTGGCGGAATGAGGGAGGGAGCAAGGGAAGGAGTGAGGGAAGAAGTTTGGTGGTGCTTTCTTTGGCAGGGCGTCAGTGCCCTGTCAGATGCTACAGGCAACGTCCCTCTGGCTGGGCCGACGCTCAGCCCTCCGGTGCTCTCTGTGGGTGTTGTGGTTCCCCAGCAGTGCAGATGAAGGGAGCCCTCAAAAGAAATCGTCTGAATGGATTACAAGGTCCTTCTCTGTAATGATCCCATGTTTATATTAGCCATGTTTTTTCCAGGGTATTGGTGTTGCCTAAAAACAAGTTACTTGTTTAACTATTCCTAACATTCTTCCCAAAACTCATGTACCCTCGGCTTATGTAATTTGCTCTTGAGTTTAAAAATTAAGTTTTCTTCGGCACCACCTTGTCCCTCTCGTGCAGCTTTTTCATGTTTCTTTAATGAGTAACAGTGTTCTGGTTTAAAATGGTGAGCACATTATGCCAGGGGGCTAGACCTAAAAAAAGAAGGGGCAACAGTGTGAATCTGAAGGTCTTCATCTGCAGACTGGCTGTGTGCCAAGTGCCAACAGCTAGTGTTCAAGGGCTCCTTCATGCCCCCTGAGGAGTGACAACACAGAACAGGAAGTTGGGAGGCGGAGGCAGAGCAGAGCTTGGCGAGGTCCCAGGGCTTCAGGTCGCATTTGGAGGTCAGAGGACAAGGCAAAGTTTGGAGGGCTTGGAGGCAGGAAGTGTGGGAAAGCCCGGTGGGCTTCCATGTCGCTGGGAGGAATGGAGCTGGGGACCCTTCCTCTTTTGGGCCTGATGAACAGCGGAGCGGCCTGAGAGGATTCTGGGATGGGTCTGGCTGGAGCAGGTTGAGGGAAGGTGCCCCAGTGATTAGGGCATCGCTTCTGCCTGAGCTCATGCGCCTTCCTTTCCATTGTAATGGTTGAGAAAAAGGTTTCACTCCTCAGGGTTTCTTCAAAGTGCCTATCTGGTGGTACCATCCATCAGTTCCCTATGGATGGCAGGAGAGCTCCCAGGACCAAGTGAACCATATCGCTCACCAGGTGGAGGCTTTGAGAACTAGCTCTGAAGGAGGTGGTAAGTCCGAATGTGCCCGTGGCCTTAGAAATGACACAGAAGGATGCAGAAGGCCAGCACGGTCAGTTCTGCTTTTAAAAAGTTAGCAGGGCAGTTCATTAGTAATGTTTTGGAAGGGTCCGCAGGTCTGTCATTTGCAAACCACGTAGAAAGTCGCTTTTTGGGTGGGTGGGCGGGCAGGGTTTCCAACTGCTAGTAAATACTAGGTGATATTTCTAACCCTTCCCACTTCCTGCGGCCCTCCCTTTTAGGCCAGGGTCTCCCAGCCCGCTCCTCCCTTGAGGCTGTGCCCCTGAGTCAGGGACAGACAGGAGGCTGGTGTGGAAGAGCGCATTCCTTGGGGCGCCAGTAGGGCTGGGGCACTGACTTCCAGGGTTTCCGTTGCCATTCTGGCGCTGTGGTTTTTCAGGCAACGCAGGGAAGGAGGAGCGTCCCCTGCACAGCAGTGGTCTCCCGGCCCCACTTGGGAAGTGGGGGTTCCATCTTCTCCTTTCTTCCCCCTCTCTTGTTTCTCAGGGTTTTCACTTTTCTCTCCTATTGTGCACTTGTTGTCCCTTCTGGGTAACGTAGTTGGGAGGGAGGAGTCAGACTCGCCTTCTGCCTTTCTTGGGAAATGCAAGAGCCTGGAGGTGACCTGTTTTTAATTTACTACTGTCTGCCCAGATCTGCATAGAGACGTCCAGCCTGCAGTTCCCTTTACTTTTGTGGGGGACGTTGAGATCTCTGAAGAGGCTTCTGTGGCAGATCTCAAGAGTCAGGTCAGGCTTTTTTTCTCAGCCTATTTCTAGGGGGCCCTTCCTTTCCTTTCCCCTGAGGTGTGGCACTATCAGGGTAACCACCAAGAGGGGGTACAAGCACAGGGCGTGGGTGTTTTCCTGGGCTAGGGTTCCTTCAGCTGCTGGCCTATGGCCCTTCTGTCCGAGCCAGAGCCAAAGTCAGTCAGCAGGTGCCAGGCAAGCGCGGTGTTGTCTGTGGGGCATTGGAAAGCCACTCCCTTTCCTTTCTGATACATGGTAACATTTTTGCCTGGGTGAGCCAGGTGGTCCCCAACTGCAGATCCCCTCTGTGGCTTTTCCAGGAACCCGTGGCCATCCAGCCTTCCCACGAAGCTTGGCCCCCAGCTGCTTCTCAATAGTGTTGATGGCCAGGAAGTCTTTCATCACATTAAGCTCAAATCTGTCTCTGCCTGGCCCACCCTTCACCCCAGCGACTGAGCAGAGCTTAAGTATCCCTCGTCGTGGGGCAGCCCTTCTGAGATGCGAGGTTCCCTGTTGGGTCTCCCCTCAGTCTCCTCTCTGGCAGACTCCCAGCCAGTCAGCATCTGACTGCCATGTTAGGGGCTCTGGTTTATTTGTGTCCTTCCTAAAATGGGGTGCCTAGGACATCAGGAGCACCTTCCTCCCGTGGGGCCGGGCCCAGCCAGGCCCAGGCACAGAGCAGCCCCTCGGCCCCTGGGACAGCATTTGCTCTTTTGGTGTCCTTTGGTGGAGTTGAGGTTTTGGGTCCAAGAGTAAGACTGCGCAGACTGGGCATCCTTGTCCAGAAGGCTCTCATGGGACAGTAGCCCCCTCTGTTAGGAGCCCAGCTAAATCCTAGGCCAGGCCTTCCTTGGGAAACAATCGGTCAGATAGGCAGCTGGAAAAAGCAAACATCTGGCTGTTCTCTCCTGGAGCAGATAGTGGCCATCGGTGATTTGCCTTTATAACCTGGCAGTCTCACAATGGTATCAAGCAGTGCATGGCAAAGATAGGGCTTCTTCCTTTCATTCCTGTAGCTTGAAAGAGCCCGGCCACTTGTGAAATTCCTGTGTGAAGGAACGCACAGTAGGACTTGGGCCGCAGAGAAGGGGCAGCCCCCTGCAGCCCAGAGTCTTCACTGCTAACGCTTCCTTCCAGTTGTAGAGGGGTGATCCCCTTTGTACACACGTACACCAGTTTCAGAAATTTGTTTTCTGAACCAAGCTTGACTGTGTGGATTCAGATTGGCCCAAAGAAGGTTCCTTCTCCCAGTGGGGGAGGGGGTGTGTGCCCTGTCAGGCAGACTCAACCCCCTGAGAAGTAGGAGCTTTTTCAAGAGGACTGCTTGTTAACATCTGGGGGATGTTGTCTCCTCCAGGCCATGACCTTGCCATCTTTCTGGGACTTCTCTTTCCCATCTGCTGACTTTCTCAGAGCCTGGACCATGGAAAGTAAGCGTCCAGGCAGGCTTTTACGAAACAGCCAGCAACAACTCAAGTAGGTTTCCAGTGGAGCCCTCCACCTTCAGTCTGTTCCCACTCTGCAAAGCCAGATTGTGAGATGAGTTGATGGGGAGACCGGTCAGTGCAGGCCAGTTCTGAGGGGGGCCCGTTACTAGCCATTTCACTTTGAGTCATATGCTCACCCTTGTTTGGAGCCACTGAGGCTTACCATGCCATCGGCCCTTCTGTGCCCTGGCTGATACCCACGGGTGCGTGCTTGATGGCCTGATTGGGCACCCCAGCTTTGACGGGCTTCAAGTGGCACAATGGGAGATGCGCATGGGTTGGTCGAACATGACATGATCTCCCTCTCCCTCTCCCTCTCCCTTTTCCTCCCTCCCTCTCTCTCTCTCTCTCTCTCTCTCTCTCTCTCTCTCTCTCTCTCTCTCTTTCTCTCTTTTTACCAGGGACTATAAAGTAGGAGGCAGGACTCAGATATGCATCGAGCCTCTGCAGAAAAGAGAAACCTTGGGGTAAGGATCGCCTCTGCCTTTGCCCATACCCACAACACAGTGTACAGATGCCCAGTGGTGCTCGCACGTGTATGCAGACATGGCCTGAGTCATCCACACTCTGGCCATGTCCGGGGATAGGTGCTCATGCATGTACACACATGCATGTACACACAGGCACGCACACGCGCACACATGCCTCGGCACAGTTTTCCCCACGTTCTTCACCTGGCTTCACTTTCATACAACAGATGAGTCCCTCATAGATTGTTTAGCGATCATCCCGTGATCTTTCCCCAGCCCAAAGGCAGGTTTTGCTCACTCTTTTTCTGAGTTGGTCACTGTGACACTCAGAGCACTGTTGTTCATCATGGGTACAGCTCAGGCAATAAGTTACATTCCTCTAAGAGGCCCCGTGGATCGCGGAGCTTCTATGAGAGGAATCCATCCTGGTTCTGACCAGAAATATATGAAGCCTATCTCCTTCCTGTTGGCCACCGCAGGGAATATTATGGCAGGGTTTGGGGGTCAGGCCTCATCCTAAGCGGCTGCCCAATATCAGCCAGCTAGCTAGTCGGTGTCAGAGGTGGAATTCGAACCCAGGCCCTCTGACTTCAAAGCTGTCCATTGTAGCACAAATGGAAGCCCCTGGGACCCCACCATGTCCCCGGGATGCAGGGCTCCTTAGTATGCCCATGTGGTTCCAGCAAGCTGTGCAAGTAGAGGAACTTGAGAAAGAAGGCCTGGGAACCCTCTTGTGGACCGGCCCAGTGCCTGGTGTGGATTAGGTGCTGGCTCATGAACTGGGGCAGTGAGCAGAGACCATAGCTCCCACGAGGAAACCATGGGCACCAAAGGCTCGTGGTGAACCCATGGCAGATGCTGATCGCTTCATGGAAGATGCCCGTGGGCATGGTCAGGTGGTCAGTGTGGGAGTCTCGTGGCCACAAGCTCAGTGGGGACTGGCTAAATGCAAGCTAGCATCAGGCTAGAAGACTGGAGAGCCAGGACCCTCCGACCCATCATTGGACTGCGGTCAGCCATTAGGATCGGAAGCGGAGTGGCGCGGGAGGGGACAGATCTTGTCTTGGCCTGCTGTGTCATGTCTGGAGGAGGAGGATAAAAGGAGTGGCCTCTCTGGGCCTCCCTGAGGAGGAGGGGCATGTGCATTGAAGGCATGCCTGGTGAAGTGATGGACAGGGCAGAGGCCCCAGATGACCCTCCCTGAAGACTGGGGCGGCCCCCAGTATGGCTGAGCGGGGGCAGGTACAGCACCAGCACTGCTCTTGGATGTGGTGGAACACACAGTTGTTCAGTCTTTACTTTCCTGGGCCTCAGAAATATGGCATCTCGAACAAAAGGTGCAGGGGAGCACAGGAGGGCCTGCCATGGGCCCAGCCATGGTTGGCTTCCTGTTGGAGGAGGCACCTGGGAGGCAGAACCTCAAGTTCAGACACTGTCCTGTAGACTGACTTGGCTGGGGATCAGGCTGCGCAGGGCATTGAGGGCCAGGAGGAGAAGGGAGGGTGAGTCCCATGTGCTGGGGCTGCCGTCTCACAAGAGGACCTGGGAGGGGAGCCGAGCATGAAACCGGCATCCTGGCCTGAGAGGAGGAGAACCCATGCTGAGAGTGGCCGGGTGTGGGGAGAGAGGGACATGGGCAGAGGCAGCTGGGTGCACAGGGAGCAATGCCACCAGTGCTGCTGACTGCCTGGCAGAAGGATGCAGGGGGAGCTTTATGGGCCCTCTCTCCATCCATGATTGGTGGGGCACTGTCCGTGGTGGCCCCAGGTAAAAGGGAGAAGAGTTGGAGGAGACTGTGCTCAGCGTGGGCCTGGGAACACAGCGGTGCAGGAGCCACAGAAAGGGTAGGGCATGAGAAGGTGGGTGTCAGTAGTGAGGGGCTGCTTTAGAGTGTAGAGAGGGGTCAGGGCTGTAGAATGGCCGGGGGCCCCCAGGGCATGCTGCTCAGCGTGGAGTTGTCGGACCTTGGCTGGGGGTGGCCTCCCTCCGGACTTGGCCTCCTTTTGGCAGATTCTCCACCTTGAAGCTGACCTAGATCTGTTTGCTTATTTGAGCCTCACTGCCCCCCAAGGGAAGGGGGGGTTAGTATTATTTCCAGTTAGTAAAGAAGAAGACTGAGGTGAGGAAAGCATGTGCATGTCGGGAGGTGGCTCCCCACTCTGGACGTCCCTGGCCCTGGTGCCTTGTTTATCTTTCTCAGGTTAGCTTTAAAAATGACCTCAGCTTCCCTTCTCTCACAGCCCCAAGGACATGCTGCTCAGGATCCAGATGGGCATCCCTGGGGAGAGGGCCTATTACCCTCCTGTCGACTTCGTGTGGGACACAGCGAGCGAGTGCACGGCGGCATCCCTGCGGCATGGCGTGGCTGCCCACTACAGCCTCCCTGTGGACAGCATTGAGATTGCCAAGTACTTTGCTGAAAAGTTTGAGTGGATGCCCATCTCCAGCTGGGTAATGCCTCCTCCTCCGGGGATGGGGGACGGGGGGGGGGAGGGGGAGCGCCTTGCATCATCTTAGCAGCTGGGCTGAGGAGGGGGGCCCCCGCTCGCTTCCCCAGTTCAGTCGGCTTTCCTTCTTAATAGGACCAGCAGGTTTCCAAGAGGAAAAAGAAGAAAAAGCAGGAGAACTTGCAGGTTGCACCATATTGCCTGAAAGACGGAGATGTCATTGGTGTGAAGGTGCGTGCAGAGTGGTTTGGTGGCTCTGGGAGGGAAACAGCATTCCCCCTTTTTACTTCTGGCATGCAGCCCTGACGTGGTCAAAGTTTGCTCTGAAAGGAGGAGTGGGCCCTGGGGAGGCTCATAGGCTCAGCCACAGTCAACGTCCCGCTTGGCAAGAGAGCTGCTCTTGGAGTGGGGAAGACCCAGGCTCTAGGACCCTGAGGTGGATCTTTCTCCCCAGGACCACCACAGAAAACCATAGATAAAGAAAATGTGGGCGAGACCCAGAGGAGGAGGAGCAAAGGGGGTGGTCACAATCTGCTGTGCCCAGAGTCTGAGAGGGAGCATGGGTGACAGGCCCTGGAGTGGTGGCAACTCCAGCAAGGACCCAAGGAAGGCAGGATCCGGACTCCACCGAGGACGAGCTGGGCACGGCCTTGGCTGCCTGGTCTGTGTCCGTCATGCTGCCTTCCCCTCCCTTAGTCTGGAAAGGACGGAACCAGAGAGAGCTGAGCTTGTCCCTGACCTCGGGGGCAGAGGCTTTTAGGCTCTTTTGGACCAAAGGCTTTTTTTTTTTCACGTGGGTATTAAAGATCCTAAAAGACTATTTCCTGTTCTTTTTCCTATTATCTGAATTCCATGTGGGGCTGCTAAGGGGTGCCTCAAGTACCAGCTAGCTGGGTGACCCTGGGCATGCCACTTTACCTTCCTTGCCTCAGTTTCCTCATCTGTAAGATGAGCTGGAGAAGGAAATGGCAAAGCACTCCAGTCACTTGGCACAGATGGAGTCGGACGCTACCAAAAGGACTTCAGAATTTGGCTTGTTCAGTTTTTGTGATTCCTGCCACGCTTCGGTCCTCTGGTCTGCCCCTGGATGGGGTCAGTCACCCCAACCAGGCTGTGCTGGGAGATCAAACTGTCCCTTGCTTTGATCCACAGAACCTGCTGGTGGATAGCAACAGGGACTTCAGTACTCCGAGAGACGATGTTGGAAGAGAGAATCAGACCCAGCTCTTTGCAGGGAAGAGGAGAAGGTGAGGGGCTCCCGTAGGGGAGGCTGAGTGCACTGCCCAAGTGTTTGGGGTGGTTCTGGGAGGTCACTCTTAGGGAGCTTTTGGACTCTTTGAAGGGCAGCATCCCCTACAGGGCAATTGTTAGAGGGTCATCAGAACTCTTCCCGTTAGTTCAAGTAATGGTCTTCATGAGGCTTAACCAAAGTCAGTTTTCATAAACTTCTACCAGATTATGGGAAGACAAGCCCATTAAAAGCCAAGTTTTCTCTCGGGTGTCAGTGCCCAAGAGGTAGTTTGTGTTTTTGTCCCAGGCGCCAAGCTGTCCAGCTGCAGAGCAGCATCCATCTGGAGAGCAGTGAAACTGAGGCTGGCCTACACATGCAGGAGAAGCCACACAGACCAGAAGCAGGACTTTCCATCAATGTGGGTGTTTTCAGATAGCACCAGAGCAGGGCTTTGCAAGAGGCCAGCCATGACCCACCCACCCACAACCCAGTGACTGCCGTGACTCAGTGTTAGGTCCAAGTGGGAAGGAGGGAGGCCTTTTGAGTGTGGGACCAGGAGGCAGTGGGGAAGCGTGGCAGGGGTCATCTGCCCTGTGTTCATCCACCCGGGGCTCCTCACTGAGTCAGCTCAGGGACAGAAATGATAGCCCATTCAGGGAAACCAGGCCTGGCTGGCAAGGAAGTTGGCCAGCCGTGTAGATAGACCCAAGCCCCTGAATCTTCTCTCCATGGCCAGGGGTGAGATCCTTGTCTGCCTCAGGAGAGGTAAATGCACTTTATCAGTAATGACCCATTTTGTGAATTCTCTCTGAGGGCTGGAGAGCTGAGCCCAGACCTGGGGCTTGAGACCTTGCAGTTCTTGGAGGCCCAGCCCCTGTAACACCTTCAGCTTTGGAGAGAGTTTGGGATGTCAGTGTCTTTAACTTGTGCAGTGAAGGTTGGAGCTCCCCACGAGCCTGTCACTGGATGGATCGGCTGGGCGGTTCTTGGCTCCCTCTTCCCCCACGGTTTCTCGGCCCTGATCCCTGTCTCTGCAGACAGACTTCTTGAGGCAGAGCGCGGTAGCAGCAGCAGCCCTGACCTCCTGCTGCCAGATACAATTCTGTCCTGTTTCCCATAACATTTCTGTGACACATTAAATGGTTTCCTTTTGAACTTAGTTAATCCATTGTCCTAGAGTCTCAATACTGTAACCCCTGACACGCAAAAAGAGAGTGTAGCCTGGAAGAGAGCGTGACCTGGATGGTTTTTCTGGCCCCCCGGAAGCCTGGGAGTGGGGCAGCTGTGTTCCCCAGTGTGGCTCCCCTCCTGTCTCATGTTCTGAACACCTCCGTCTCTGCTTGTCCTCTGCTCTCGCCCTTCTGGAAGGTTCAGATGAGCCTCGTGTTCGGCTCATTTGGGTCACTCAGTCGCCAGTTGCTTGACGTTTAGAATTCTGCTTGGCTGAGGTTTGACGTTATTCTCTCATGACGATTGGGAAATAAAGAACATAGGAGATAAGCCTGTTGTTTTCTTGGTGTTGCAAAGACTGTTGGCAGCTCTGGATAAAGGAAGTGGTCATTTAAACCATGAGGTGTAGACCCTTCCTGGGCTGATGCTGGCGGGGCAAGTCCTAGGGGATGTTATCCCTGATGTCCGTGATGATGCTTATACAGTGGTGCGCTGCGGCGTGGCGCCGCGTGGCCCGGCGGTCAGATGGGCTTCTCTCAAGCAGAAACGGGGAGTTCTGCTTCCAGAGGTCTTTAGGGCTTCTTTTTTGGAGAGAGTCTAATTGTAACAAATAGGGAATGATATGTGTGACTGAGGGGAAGCAGTGCTGATGAGTTAGCAGCCCAGGAGCCATAGACAGGTCCCTTGTTAATAAGCATGTCTCATCCTCCCTTCCCTGCCTGCCCTTCCCTCAACCCTAGCAAAGTCCAAATTGTCCGTCCTTTAGGAACTCTGGCCGATGGCTAGTTGGTCCCTTTGACCTTGCAGTGACTGCTCAGTTAAGAGACTGGATCAGCTCTCCTTGCCATCCAGCCGTGGCTGGAAGGATATACAGTTTTGCTGTACAAGTGCAAACGCTCCAGAAGCCTCTGGGATTGGAAAGAGGCACTGGAATTTCCTAACCAGGGAATGACAAAATTCCTTTGCGTTGTCCAGCTTTCCGTTTGTGCGGCCTTCATGACTGGTGCCAAGTCCCAGCTTTCTCCTGAACTCAGTCTGCATCTTCTTGCTGTGATATGGTCTGATGAGAAGCCAGGGATCTCGCTGCCTTTTCCCCCCATGTGCCAAGACGGGCACTTAGGACGTGCCTTTAAGGTGGAGGCAGCACTTGCTGCTCTGATGCCTTGGAGCTGGCTTTCCTTTGGGGCAGTGAGTGCTATGTCATGGGTGACTTTCCTTTTCTGAAAAGTCATCGTGGCAGTCACATAAAAGGGGAATAGACCACTTTGAAATTTGTGGCCTTAGTTTCCAGTGCTCATTTGCTGGAGCAAAGGAAGCTTTGTGATCCCCCCCCCCCCCCCCCCCCCCCAATGTACTTTGGAAACTGAATAAAAATGGCTTCTGTGAAGAAATGGTGTTTACTTTTTGGTGGTGGTTCCAAAGGGCTGGGCCTAGGTCCTGGAATCCCAGGGAGGAGCATCAATCCCATCAACCCCACTGGCCGAGGCCCCTTCCACCCTCTGCTTGTTTCAATCAAAGGTCTTCCCAAGGAGGTCGGTTCTTAAGCTCTGCACAGACCTGCAGCTGTTGGAAGGCAGCTGCTGGTCTGGCCTCTCCATCTTCTGTGGGGCCTGGAGAACCAGTCTTCAGCAGCTCACACACGGAGGGTGGCCTCAAGCCTGCTGCTTCTCTCCATCTCCCTGCACCTTTCCAGTAAAGCCTGTGGAAGCTGGTCATCTGTGGCTGTGTGATGGGGGGCAGCAGGCCCTGGGGTTCCGAGGACGAGGCAGGCTGCTTGTTCCATCTGCTGGCCTCAGGCAGCTCGCTGCACCCTCCCATTTGTTTTCCCACTCTTATTGGCCCAGCGTCTCTGGGGGGCTGGCCTCCAAAGGTTGTTTGCCACAAATCAGCCCTTGCTGAAGCTGCATTGCTCCCGAGCGGTCAGATAGAGTCCTTTGGTTCTGGGCACAATCAGGGCCCTCCCCCACCAAAGCTAAGGCTATTGGGGGTCTTCCCTGCCTTCCTCAGACCTCCCCTACCTAGGCCCAGACACTTGAATAAGGTGGGGTGCACAGAATGGGCAAAGCCAGAGTGCATGGCATGGGGGAGTCAGGAGCAACTGGGGGTGACCCTAACCCTACACACTGGAGGTCTGGCTGGCCAGCTTAAAGAATTGGGAGGGTTCCCCTGCGCTCGGCCCCTCCCGCCCTCCCCCTGCTCTCGCCCCTCCCCACTCCTCCCCATCATGTTCTCAGCCTCTCCCCTCCCCACCATGCTCTTAGCTCCTCCCTCCTTCCCCCAGCCCCGCCTCTCTTCCCTTGGTGCCTCCGCCTCCTGCGGCGCTCCGGTGGCGTCACTTCCGGGCGACACCGGAAGGCACCGGCACGGACGTCTCCATCACCGGACAGCGGAGGATTCCCGGACGGTCGGGCCGTGAGGACGCGATGGCTGGAGTTCTGAGGCCCCACGCGGCCTGGGCCGTGTCCCTGGCGGTGTCGGCGCGCGGGCTCGGGGCCGTGGGCGCCCTCCGCGCGGTGAGTGGGCAGGTGCAGCCGGGCCCCCTGTGACCTTGGTCCCCGCCTCAGCATCTCCCTCTGCCTGGAGTCCCGGGATCTGGGGGACCACAGAGGACGGGCCGTGCGCGGCGAGGGAAGAGCCTAACCACGAAGGGCGGTCTGTGGGAGGCGCGGCCTGGGGGGCCCCTCCCCTGGCCCCCCGGGGCTCTGGGCTCAGCCCCAGTGGTGCTCCACGGCGGGCACAGCAGGGGCTCAGTGAGTGCGGGGGAATGTGAGATCTTCCCCCGTGCTCACCTTTGACCGCCGGTGTCCCCAGGCCGGCCTTCACACGTGCCCGCAGCGCAGCGGCCGCTACGGCTTCCTGTCCTACGTCCTGGGCGAGAGAATCACCAAGAGATTCACCGAGAAGAGCAGAGTGGTGACGGTGGACGGCAACGTGTGCTCGGGGAAGAGCGAGCTGGCCCGGCGGCTGGCGGAGAGCCTGGGTACGGCCCCTCCCGCTGGCCCGACACTCTGTATCCTCCAGTGATACATTGTATCCCCAGGAGACACTGTATCCATCCTCTGGCGATACTTGTATCCACTGGCCGGGGAGTAGGGGCATCGCCTCCCGGCCCCACCCCCCCATGTGTCAGAGCCCTATCTGCTGCTGACCTCACGGGCCGGGAGCCCTGGCCAAGAGTGGTCTGTGGGTCCCATGAGCTCACAAGCCCTTCCCAGCTGTGTCTCTAGCCCCGCCAGTGTGACCCCGCCTAGACCAGGGGCCTGACACTGTTTCTTCCTCTGCCCCAGGTCTGAAGCACTTTCCAGAGGCTGACATACATTATGCAGAGAAAACCTCCGGCGATGGGAGCATCTTGAGTCCCGAGCTGGGAGGCAACTGCAGCTTGGAGAAGTTTTATGACGATCCCCAGAGCAATGATGGCAATGCTTACCGCCTGCAGTCCTGGCTCTACGCCAACCGCCTCCTGCAGTACTCTGACGCTCTGGAGCACCTGCTGAGCACAGGTGGGAGACAGGGAAGGGGCCTCGGGAACCTGGGGGCAGCCCAGCTTCTCTGTCAGTCCACTCCTTTGGATTATTGGGCCTTTCACAACTGGGGGGGGAGCTCTGGGCTCCAGGTGGGCATGGTGCCCCTCCCTTGATGTCGCAGCTGGCTGGTTGTTGGTGACAGTCACCCCTGCTTAGGTGTGGTCAACACTGGATTCTGAGGATCTCTGGCCTCAAGCACTACTCTTCTGAGGGCTGAGAAAAGGTCTTTCTTTAAACCCAGGGTAGTGATGGAGAGGCTCTGTGGCTTAAGGAATGGACAGCTGGTCTCTGAGCCAGGCTGACTTGGGTCCAAGTCCTGCCTGTGTAACCCTGGGCCTTTTACTTCCCCCACCTCCTCTTCTTTCCCAAATCTCTTAAGGTTGCAGAGAAGGTGATAACTGCACTAGAGGGGGGTATTTCCTCCCCGAGGGAGTCACGGATACAGAGCCAGCCAAGCACTTCTTGTATGTGTGCTATTTTAGGGCTGACAGAGCCCTTCACCTCTTTTCTGCTCATGGCCTTTTGAGGGAGGTTGGCTTAGGGTAAGAGAAGTCATGCTGGGGTACAGCAGCAGAGGTGTCAGGGCCAGGAGGCTGAGCCCCTTCTCTGGGCTCCTCATTGGAAGAGGCCGGCCACGTCCTGCTGGGGAGGCCAGAGACCCTCGTGGCTGACCTTGTCAGTGGCCCTCATGGCACCATTTTCTTTGTGACGACAGGACAGGGCGTAGTTCTGGAGCGCTCCATTTTCAGTGACTTTGTCTTCATGGAGGCCACGTACAAGCAAGGATTCATTCGAAAACAGTGTAAGTCAGAACCAGCGTGGGAGAGCTTCCTTGTCCCCAGCACCGCATGGCTGGCTCGCAGCACCCTGGGGAGGCGCGGGTGCAGGTGCGGGAGACGCGGGAGTGGGAGGTATGGGTGCAGGCATGCTCAGCTGTTTTACTCCTTGGCCGTCTCTGAACCCTCCTCAGTTTTCTAGCTCCTCTTTCTTTCTCGTTGCCCGCAGCATCCCAGGCTCCGGGATTTCTTTATGTTTGCCCTTTGCCAGTGCTCAGACCCTGGGCTCTGAGAAGGGGTCCTTCTGCTGTGCCAGCTCCAGGACGTCAGGAGCCCCTGGACTAGAGCTTCATGCTCATATGCTCATGTTGTGTGTCTGGCATGGTCCCAGTAGGAGCCAGAGAAAGAAGGGCCATTTAGGGCAAACGCGTCTGTTCTGTCACTGCTTTGGGGGGGGCTTCATTCTTGTTTCTTTTGTGAGGAGTGAAAAGGGGAAGAGCTGGGGTTGGAGGAGGCTGGCCAAGGCCACAGAGAGCTCCTCCTCACGTTGTCGGGTACTTTCTCCCCAGGGTCTGGGCGACCTTTTCCCATGATTATTTCCACCTTCCTGGATCCTTCTTTCCAGGCCTAGAGTTCTCCCATCTGTCTCTGGAGCCCCCCTTTGCTCCCTGCTCTGCCTATGTCCATGTCCTATCCCCATCCCTGCCTTCACTTCCCTAGTGCCTTGTCAGTTGATGAAGGGCAGCAGGAACCTGCCGTTTTTGTTTTTGTAGAAAGGGCTTAGGGCAGCTACATGATTCAGTAAATAGAGCAGTGGCCCTGGTGTCAAGAGGACCTGAGTTCAAATCCAGCCTCAGATACTTGACACTTAATTAGCTGTGTGACCTTGGTCTAATCACCTAACCCCAATTGCCCTGCTGTCCGTACTCCCTCCCCCCCCCCAAAAAAAAGCCATTGCCGTGTATTTTAAAAAAGAAGATAAATGGCTTCAGAGTTTTCTTTTCCCTCTCTTGGTACCCAACTCATAAGAGCAGATTCTCTGCCCACTACACTTCTCCTGTGGCTCCTGACCTCAGGGTTCTGCTCTCTTGCTCCCATTTCATTGTCTCCTATGTGAGTATGTTCTCGTTCCCAGATCTAGAAGTGGACCTTATTATATCTGGAGGCTCAGGTCTGACTGGGGAAGGCCTTTTCCTGTGAGCCTGGAGCAGCCCTTTGGTATCGTCACGGGCCACAGAATGAAGGGCAGTGTCTGCCACCTTTCAATGCCTGTGCTGGTATCTGCTGAACTGTTTCAGCTGAGGGTGGGAACCTGCTACCTCCAAGCCCTGCAGGTCTTCAAATGTAGTGGCCCTTTGACTGAATCCAGACTGCACAGAATAAATCCCCTAAATAAAAGGACTTGTTCTGTAAAACTTGGACTCAGTCAGAAGGCCATGTCTGAGGACCCAGAGGGCCACATGTCCATTAAGGTCACAAGGTGCCCACCTGTGGCCTAGCCCTTGAAAGTTTGATAAACCTTGTGCCTTTTTGTAAGTGAAAACCTGAGCCTTCCGGTCACAGAAATCAGAAACAGATCTTCCTGATTCCACAGCCAGCCCTCTGCTCCTGGGCCAGGCCTCTGGGTGGGATCTTAGAGCCAGATGGGCCTTAGAGACACTAACAGGTGTGACCACCTCATTTTACAGCTGAGGAGAGCTTAAATGGCTTGCCTCGGCCTCTTCCCAGAATTCTGTCTCCTGTGGGTCATGGCAGACAGGCTGTGCACCAGAACCCCAGAGTCAGGGGTGCCTCATATGTGAATCAAAATCCAGAGCGTTAGCTTCCAAGTGCTTGGCATAAAGTGCCTCTTGCTACTCAGGTGAGCCTGTGAGAAGCCTTCAGGTGTTTGGTGACGACGTGTTGGCTGACTTTGTTGATGTCTGCCGACCACGAGGGAGTCTGGGGGGTGGTGTGGGGGTGGGGCTTGCCTCTCATTTGTCTGCAGCGGCTGATGCGGCCATGCCTGAGCGCAGCACGCTTGGCTGATTCTCTTTCTTTGCTAGTTCTGTGTGTCCTGGAAAACGGCCCACTCTTCTCTCAGCCTGATGTTTCTCTTCCCCCAGGCGTGGAGCACTATGAGGAAATCAAGCGCCTCACCGCCCCGCAGTATTTGCCGCCTCACCTGGTCATATACGTCGACGTTCCTGTTCCCGAGATCCTGAAGAAGATCCAGGATAAAGGAAACGTAGCCCAGCCTTTCTGTCACTGTCTTGTCTCCCTTTGCTTTGCTGTTGTTTCCGTGTCTGTGACCGTTCAGAAGTCCCGTGGCCCCCTCACGTTCCTTTGCGCACCCTCTGCCTCTGGAGAAGTGCCCGCTTGGCACCCACCAGCACTGGGGGCAGGGGATCCCTCCTGGGGGCACGGGATCCCTCCTGGGGGCACGGGATCCCTCCTGGGGGCGTATGCTGGGAGTTGTCTTCACGACATCGCAGAGCGTGTGGGCCGGTGGGGTCTTGTCTCCCTGCCATCCCTCAGGTGGCAGGCGGGCAGCCCCTCAGCCTTTTGTTTCTAAGGCATCTCTGCACATTAGCCTTATCTTCTATTCTGGCCCTCTCACTTTGTCTCAGAGGACTCAGTCCCAGAGAGGTTAAGCCGTGAGAGATGGCCGTCTTGGGTCACATGGAGAACTAGGAGGGACAGTTAGAGGGTCATCCTCTTTTCAGTACTTTCCATTCCCCTTCGTACTTCTGGGGTAGGTCAGGGTTAGGGTCCTGATGTGTAAGGTGCCTGAGAATGCAGACGTAACAAGCAGTCCATTGACCTCTGTGAAGGTGTCTCTGGGCCTTGGGGGAGCTCTGGCACAAAGCCACTGACAGCATCCATCTTTGGGGCTATGTGACCCTCCTTTCCACTTGCTGTGGCAGAGGTGGGCTTGGATTGACACTAAAGGCAGGCCCCTCGTAGGACTTGGGATTTTACCCTGTCAGTCAGTGACTGGAGCTTCATGGGCTCCTGTTCTCCTTCCTGGGCCTTTTCTGCGTGCCTTCTGTGGTTTACCGACATGCACCCCCAACTAGGGTTGGTGATAGAAAGCGAGCTCTGATTATACATTGGTCCTCTGGGGAGACTTGGCTCCCTTTATGTGACCGTTCCTAGGACCACCTGCCTACCTATGTGTACCTGTATTAGCTGGCTATGTATGGCCAGTGAGAAGGCTCCCTAGCACGTGCCAAGCAGTCGGGGCTCATCCTGCTGGGAGTGGCCTTCAGTGGCCCCTCCCCTAGCTCTTAGCTTTAAATGTGGGGCCGAGAGGCGGCGGGCCTGTAACCCACACTGCCCCACTTTGGGAGCATGGGGGGGCCTAGCCGTTTTTCTGGTTTCTTCCAGCTCTGATAGACTGATCCCAAGCAGCCCAGCAAATGCCCAAAGACCAAGGGAGGAAGAGAATTTAGAATTCACCTTCTCGGCATCTTGGCCCTGTCCTTCAGGATGGGCTTCTTAGTGACCGGGCAGGCTTAGATCAGCCTGGCATGTTTGGACTTTATGGACAGATGGCTGGTGGACCGACTTTCCTGCTTCATGTACTGTCATGACATGTCACATCTCACTTTTGTTTGTTTAGGCCCATGAAAAGAAAATCACAGCCGCCTACCTACAGGACATTGAAAACGCTTACAAGAAAACCTTCCTTCCAGAAATGAGGTCAGTCACCAGCTTGATTGCCCACCCACCCTGGAGAACACCTTCAACTCTTATTTAAGCCAGCCTTGCAGACGAATGCCCCTGGGCCCTCACCCTCACAGAGCTGGTGTTGTCCCAAGTGACCTGCTGTCTGTTGGCCTGACTGGCCCTGGAACTGCTTCGATTGACTGTTTTGACAGTTGCGTTGATAGCCAGGATTCCCCTGGTTTGGGCCAAAAGGATGAGCCTGGCTAGGTGGCTTGGCATTTGCTTTGCTTGGACATCAATAAGCTCTAGCCAAGTTCTGGGCTGGAGCAGCAAAGGCTGACTTTCTGTGAGCTCCACCTTGGGTGAGGGTTTCTGTGGAGAACCCTCTCATCCCATCCAGCTCATGGCCTTAACAGAAGGGTCATAGCTGGCAGTCTTTGGTGCTAGGGCAGCTTTGCAGCCTCGCAGTGGGTGCAGCTGCGATATCTGTGGTCATTACTGTTGGCGTGTGATGCCCAAGAGCATTATTATTAAAACAGCTTGGGTTAGGGCCTCCCAGCATGGGCATCTACGTAGAAAGGTCTGGGCAGGGCTGGATGGCAAGAAGCTCAGCATTCTTTGAGCCTCACATGTGGCTGGAAAGGAAGGTTTTTAAGGAGCATCTGTCTCTAGGGGCCATAGCCTGTTCCCAGTGTACCAGTGGTCAGAGCTTTTAATCTGCTCTTTGGGACTCAGAATCTTCTTTCCGAGATGCGCCTCGGTGCCCCACTAGTGCCCTTGGGGGCCAGCCAGAGCCCTGCGCGTGGGTTTGCTTTCACAGTGGCTGCCCGTGGCACTGTTAGCATTAGTAAGAAGACACAGCAGCAGCGGCCACAGACACACAGTTGCCTCTTTCTCTCATGAATGCTGGTTCTGGAGAAAAGTCCTTTATGTTTGAGGAGGCCGAGACAGGAGTGCACAGTTGTGTGGGTGTTCCGAGCAGGGCCTTCGAGGCAGAAGGTGCTGCCTGTGGGGGCACTGAAAGATGTGAGCGTGTGGCCCTTCCACACAGGCGCCACTCATCCGTCGGCCACTTTCTCCTTAGCTGTAATTAAGCTACTACAGCACCCTGGTCCGAGACCTAGGGCAGGATGGACTTCTCAGAAGCTGCCTGATCTGATCTTCCCATAGTACAATTAAGGAAACAGTCCTAGAGAGCGGAAGTGAGGGACTTGTCCAAGGGCCTCCTGCTTGGGTGGAAATTTGACCTTAGGTCTCCCAAGTCCGTCAGCTGTCCTCTGTAACTTTGGGTCTGGGCTGTTGCCTAGGGCTGCTCTCCCCCAAGTGGCTGTGGGGCGTGCTCTCGAGGGCTCTGGGATGAATGAGTAGGAGGCAGGAGGATGAGGTCCCTCAGCCTTCCTGTGATGAGGCGGCCTCTCGCAGGATGCGGCTGTGCCTGCCCTTCCCACACGATGGTGCCGCCCTTTCTCACCTCCTTCTGACCCAGACTTGGAGGGGAGGCGTGCTTGGGCTGGACCTGGCAGTGAAGGGAGCCTCATAGGTTGTGAACTTAGCCGCGGCCTTTGACAGAAGCAGCAGTGTGGTGAGGAAGGGTGGATTTGGGGGGAAGGTAACGAGTTCTGCTTTGGGCCTGCCGAGTTTGAGGTGTCTCTGGGATACAAAACTGGATTTCAGGGGGAGATGAAGGCCCTGCATTTAGGGTTATCTGCATGGAGATGATGGTGGAGTGCCAGGGGAGGAGGGTGGGGGCCCATGCCCAGGTGAGGGATTCCCGTATTGTCTCAGGGAGAAGTGAGTGTCCAGGGGAGGGTCTGGTCGCTTGGTGGCAGGAGGGCAGATAGGAAGCCTGAAGACTAAGAGAGGCAGGTAGGCTCAGACACATAGTAAAGGCGTTGAGAGAGGAGAGAGCTCGCTGTCAGAGGGTCTGGGCAGCTCTCCTGTTCTGATGCTGGGGGCTTGGGTTCTGAGCCTGGCGTGGGGCTCACCCCTGGATCAGAGGGGGAGGGGGAGGGGGAGGCTTCTGGCAGGAGGACCTTGTTGGGTTGAACATCGTCAGTGCTTTCATGGGATTGGAAAGAGTTTGAATTGAACCGAATTTCTCTGATTTTTTTTTTTTAGTGAAAAGTGTGAGATTTTACAATATACAACGAGGGAAGCGAAGGACGTGGACAAGGTAAAATGGATGGAGAGGTTTTGTTTTCAGTCTCATCCTGGATCACTTCATTTTGCCTTGTGTGGTTAAGTTCTGAGGTACCATTTGCAGTGCTCAGAGGTCAGATAAGCCCCTTTCCTCTCCCACAGAGCAAGCCGCTAACAAACAGTGCCCCCAGGGTCAGGCTCTCCTGCCCCGCAGACTGAAGTCGGGGCTGGTCCTGCCTCCCCCAGTCTCCTCTGCCCTCCGATTGGAGGGCTGGGGGTAGACCCCAAATTCTGAGGACGAAAACCAGCCTTTGGCCCGTTGTGCTCCATCAGATTGAGGGTTCCCCAAGGGCAGGGCCTGGCTTCCTTTTTATTAGCTGTATCTCCAGTATGTAATCAGTGTGTCTAGGCCCACACGTCATGACCCGGCTCAGGTCAGACTCTCAGCCAGTGTGAGACCTTGTGATGGCCAGTCCTGGGCCACCCTTGCTAGAAGCCAGGGCCAGGATTCTCTCTGTTATTGTACAGAATTCACAGTGAATGGTTTTAGGAATCGTTGCTCCTTTTTATTAAAAAGGAGTGGGTACAGCCACTTACTGTGAGTTGGTGTCTTTCTGGAAGAGCTAAGCCTGAGGATGGATGGGGTTGAGCTGGGGTTGGCAAACTAGGGTAGAGACCAGAGACGCCGTCGTCTCCCTCTTGTCAGAAGCTCTGGGGCGCATGATGCTCCTCGAGTTGGGCCAGGAGATGCGAGTGCTCGCTGGGGTCATGCGCCAGAGAGGACTGAGCCACAATTGGGAGAGAGAGGTGTCAGTAGCTGCCAGATCGCCAGGGCCCGGAGAGCTCGTGCAAGAGTGAGGTGGAAGGTGTCCTCTTCTTTCCAGAGGTTTGGCACCAAAAGGGAGAAGGCGGAGACCTGAGTGTGTTTGTAAGGGGTGGAAAATGGGGAATTCAGTTTGAACGAGGGTCCGGCTTTGTCCTGATCTTTGATTAGAGGTAAGCGGGAGAGAGTGGGTGCAGATTGAAGGCCTTGGCACGGCTTCCATCTTCTTGGGGAAACAGGCTGTCACAGGAATGAATGAAGCCTTTAATAAGCACCTAATGATACACAGAGCACTGGAAATCCAGGGCATTCCCAGCTGACCAGGAGGTAGAACGGTCCTGAGGGCCAGAGCACATGGTCTGGTCTCTAATTTCATGTCATTTCCACTGCAAAAATGATAGCATTTTCTGATGCTGAACCATTTGGCAGGGCCAGGGGCTTTGGGGGCAGGAATTTTCTGGGGCTTAATTAACTACAGGAGCTGTTGCTTGGCCTTTACTAGAGGATTTTGAGGGCACCAGGCTGGGAGCTTGGCTTCTCCCAGGGATCTTGGGCTCAGGGTCCCGGGCTGTCTCCAGTGGGACTCGAGAGGAGAAGAGGCTTAAGGACGTGGCAGAGATCTGACTTGTCCGTACCTGCTTTCTCTCCCTCCTGTCTTTGCTGCCTTAGCCAGGCTGACTTGCTGACCCTGGGGCACTTGACTGGCCCCCTCCCCAGAGGTGCTTCCCTGGATCATCTGCTCTTAGCAGGGAGATTGTGGGCAGAAGTGCTGAGGAACGGATTTGGACCTTATGTGAACGGGGCTTGTCACCAGATACAGACAGAGCCGGGCTGACGAAGCTGTTCATTCTCTCAGGCTGATGAACAATGAAGCTGTCTGGGACTCAGGGACCTGACTTTGTGGCGGTTTCCCAGTAGTTTCCTCCCTTGTGAAGGGGCCCCTCTTTCCCTCCAAGCCCTATCTCTGGGACCTCTCCTCAGAAAGTCTTTCCTGACCCCCCCCCCGCCTTGTCCTGGCACAGAGGGATGGAAGGTCCTTCAGGACAGACAGTGTGTGCGCATGCATATATGTGTGTGTGTGTGTGTGTGTGTGTGCAACTGGCTCAGTACCTTGTCCTTAGGCTCTTAATACATATTTGTTGAGTTGAGCCCAGTTTAATGTGTAACGTTCTTCTAGGTTTTGGAAGATATCGACTATGTCAAGTTCGATAAGGGCCCTTGGCTGGAGCAAAATGACCGTTCTCTCCATCACCTGAGGATGCTGTGAGTCTATTCTTGTGCTTTTGGGAATGGCCAGGGAGCCCAGCAGCCTTGGGAGGGTGTGTGCCCCAGCCCCTGAAAGAATCACCTGGTGTGGGGAGGCCCCAAGGAGCAGAGCTTGCTTGACATGTCTCCATCACCTACTACGACATTTGGGTTCCAGGCCGCTCCTTGATTTACATAGCATTTCTACGTTCCAACCTACTGTTTAATCCAGTTAGCCATGGAGTGACCCTGGAAATCCTACAGTACCTGTAAGGTGGCCTGCGGCCTGCTGCTAAACAAGGACCTAGAACCCGCTGGCCTCCCTTGTTCTCCCCCTCAGGATCCCCCTATCCAAGCCCACATCAGCTTTGAAGCTGGGGCATCTTTGTCCTTCAGATCTATGGAGCCGCCACCCCACGGTCACTGTTGGTGGCCCCAGATGGTGGCTGTTGGCCAAAAGCAGAGGCAGCGTGGACTCAGGCCTGCTTCCTGGCGAAGCTGGTTGGAGTCTAGGGAGCAGGGGCAGAAAGGGCTCCAGCGGCGGCTCTTGGACTGGTGCACACGAAGGCTGCTGGGAACAAGCAGAGGGCCCTCTGTGAGATCGGTAAGGATTGTCCACACTTAGTGGAGATCAGGCTGACCTTGGGAAATGAAAGCAGGCTTTATCAGAGTGGCGTTTCATGAAGATTCTCGTCTTTGGGATAAAGCTGGTTTTGTCTTTGGCGCTTGCTCCTCTCGTAGTGAAGCTCTAGGTCCGGTGACCTGGGGCAGCTGGGGAAAACTGAAAAGGGGCTGCTTTCAATCCATGGCCCATCAGATGAGCAGTATGCACATGTAAGCGGCGGCCTGGGAGGGTCGAGGCAGAGCTCTTCTTTCCACGTCCCCCAGGAAAGGGCCCTTTAATTGGGGAAATGAGGACTCGGGATGTGCAAGGGCCCCTGGTCCTCGGGCTCCAGCAGATGCTTATATTCTGGAAGGATCTGCGAGGCCCGAGAAGCGAAGAGAGGTGAACTTGGGAGACGAGGAGTGGGAGAACTGGGCTCTGTCCTCCTTACCACACAGACCTCTTGGCAGCTCCAGAGACCCCGCGGGGAGCTCATCTCTCCTGAAGGCTGCCGCATGACCTTGAGCAGATCCTTCCTGTTCTTGGGTTTCCCCTGCTCAGATGGAGAGAAGAGAGCACTGGAACAGGTGCTGTCCGTGAAGACCTGAAAAGGGGCCTTGTTAGGTTAATCAGGAAACTCAGGAAGAAGGAGAGGAGCTTCACCGCTGTGGCCTGGACTCTTGGCCAGGCAGTCCGGGGAGGCCTGAGGACACCGGCTTTATGTATATCAGTGGTTTTGAATCATCCAGAGGAGGAGGCATTGACCAGCAAGAGGCACGGCCTATGCACATGGAAGCATCCAGCTGTGCAGGTTCAGTCCACAGTCTCTGCAGTTCAGCTAAAATGCCCGTGAGGCCCCGGGTAGAAGCATTGGCTGATTTTAAGTTTATATGGGCAAGGAAAACCAAGCAAGAAAAGGCTCGCCCTGCCAGACTTTAAAAAAACTTTGGAGTGATCATGGTTGAAACCTGGCTTGTGATTGACAAAAAAACAGAAAGAAAATGAATCAGGAATAAAATATCCTGGAAATAGAATGAAATTACACAGAAGCAAACGTTGGCCAAAACCTCGTTCTCTGGTGGTAGATGAAGCATCGTTTATTGGAGGTCAAGTCCGGTGGTTAGGCCTCTGCCACATGCCCCTGCCGTGCCAGGTGCTAGAGGTGCTGGGACACTAAGGACTGGCCTTCACCTTCAGGATACGCCACTGTATCGAGGTACCAAGGCAGTTGTGGGGAGTCCCAGAGGACAGAGGGCTGTGCAGGCATCGCATTCTGAGCACGGCAGAGAGCCATGGGAAAGTCAGGCAGATGGGGAGGCTACTTTAGCGAGGCCGTGGCCTGCCTGCACGGGTGACTGGAAGGCTGGACAAGCTTTACCTCCCAAACAAGCACCAGGTCGCTGCTGGGGTATCTGGAGCAGGGGAACGGTGATAGGTTTGTGCTTTAGGAGTACGGACTGGAGAGGGGAGAAACTTGAACAGAGTGGAGGTGTTTGGGCTTCCCTTTTCCGAGCTCGCCCAAGCTCTTTCTTGGTGGAGGTGGGCAAGGAGAACATCGGCAGAGGAGGGACTCCTTTTCTCATGTGTCCTCCTGACCTTGTTCGGCCGCCCCGTAGGCCTCATCACAGGTATCTGCTTCTGAAAATCTCCCACCTCTTTCAGTGGAACAATGGACCAAAGAGCCCTCTCTCTTCTTCCCAGGACTGTCTTCTTTGCTGCATCTGACTGGGAGCTTTCTGCCCTCCTACTCTCAGATGGTCTTTAAGCATCTGCCAGAATTGACCTGGGCCCGGATTCACTCAGTGGCTCATCTGTCCAGTTATGTGCCATAATTTGTATGTATTCGTAGGATTTCTTTATCCTCTGTATCTGCTCGAGCAGATATGTAAGTGACCTTCTTATCCTCGAGAAGGCCCTGCATGTTCTCAGACCCCACAACAGGTGGGTCTGCAGATCCTTTCTGCCATGAAGATGCTGAAAATGGTGGGTTGGGTTTGGAAAAAATGGGGCACAGAGCCTTGGAGAATGCTCGCCTTCTGCTAGGAGGCCGTTGGGTGAGCACCTGGCAAGCCAACCAGAGGTGAGGTGTCCTCTGGGGGCTCTTTCATGACGTGGGAGAGAGCTCTTCCCCTCCCAGGTCACTCATGGTGTGTCTGCCCTGCTTGTCCCAGAAGATGGCCAAGCTACCTACCTTAGCTGACTCCTGGCGGGTGCGGCCATCTGTCTCCTGGACAGCCAACCCTCTCTGTCCTTTCAGCTGTCTCTTGTGGGGCATTCGGTGGGTGTCTCCAGCTCTGTCTGCCCCTGCAGATCCACTGCTGGGTGGTGGGTGCCACCCTCAGTCCTCCTGTCCAACCGACTTCCTTCTCCACAACTTCTCTTAGCCACGGCCCCCTTCTCCCCTTTCACAGCCATGGCCTGAGGCCCTATCCTCCCCCTCTCACCAGGACCTTGAGCCTGACCCCTCTCAAACTCCAGGGCCTCCCTGTTACTTGTCTTTGGCATTTGAGGCCCTTCACAGTGGGCCCCTTTTCCCACACTCCTCGCTGTTCTCCTGCCCAGCCACAGACTTTGGCTTCCGTACCCTGTGCCTGGATTACCCTTGTCACTCCGTCACATCCATCCCTGGCCTCCTTCCTGACCTGACGTCTTTGTCCATCCTGCCCTCCTGTGTCTGAGGAAGAGCCCCCGGCCCTGACGGTCTCCCCATCGATCGTTCCCTTAATGGCCCTCACCTCCACGTGGGCTCCCGCGGCCTCTGGCTGCCTCCTGTCATCGCCAGGCCCTCGAGAGAGCCTTGTCCATGCTGCGCTCGGCCCTCCACCCTTACTTTGTAAGCCTTGGCCGGCTGGTGTCTTCGCTGACCCCATGCTCTTCTCTCCAAGGTTCTCAAAAGTCTTAGAATTTTTCCACCCTTACTTTTGTTTCTCTGCCATGATGCTTCATTTCCCTAAATGCGTCCTTCTAGCCGTGCCCTCATTTGGATAAAGGAAAACCGACCAAGGCCCTATCCTTCAGCAGTGCTGAGTGGGCGGAGTATAGGGCCATTGGCCCGCGCGGGGGTGTATCAATAATGAGATATTCACAACACCCATGATGGTTATGAATATGTTGGTGTAGTTTTGGATCACAAAATATAGCAAACTCTCCACATGGAAGGCAGAACCAAGGTCTTTATTCAGAAACCATAACACTGAGTCCC
>CM053593.1:388238661-388276266 GCA_028646575.1 Pseudocheirus occidentalis | reverse complement strand
ACAGTTTCTCAGCCTGGTCTTTGGAAGTTCTCAGTAGAAGCTGTAGAAGCAGGATCTCAGGAAAAAGGTGCAAGCTCCCGGTGGTGTCTGTCTTTTAGCTTTATTTCTTCTGGCTTTATAAATGAGGAGATTGCCCCAGGTGTTTCCAATCCACTCTGCTCTCAACTCCAGCTGTGATTACTCCTAAGGAGTTAACTGGAAGTAAGGAGCTAAGCCTTTGAGGTGCCAAGTGCCTTCAGTAGGTGCCAATAGAAAGGGGCATGGAAGATCTTCTGATTTCATTAACATTACAGGGGGATGTGCTCTCCCCCCTCCTCCTGGGGGCCATCTGCCGGCACAGGAACGGCAGGGCGTGGATTGTTCCAGATGACCATCACATGGGGGCGGCTAGGTGGCGCAGTGAATAGAGCACCGGCCCTGGAGTCAGGAGTACCTGAGTTCAAATCCAGCCTCAGATGCTTAACACACACACAAATAAAAAAAACTAGCCGTGTGAGCTTGGGCAAGTCACTTAACCCCAACTGCCCTCCAAAAAAAAAAACAAAAAAAAACAGATGACCATCACATGGTGCCTCTGACACCCGGCTGCTTTGCCTCAGTTTCCTCATCTGTAGAATGGAGAGAGAAGCCCCTTCCTTCCAGAGCTGCTCTTTAAGCAGAAGCCGCCACCCTGTGTTGGAGCACGTGGGCCGGTGACTGTCTGGCTCTTGAGCGCCCATTCCATGGCCTTTTCTTTCCGGGCCCTTGACCCCTTTAAGTGCTCTGGCCTTCCTCTGGCCTAGTTGTTGCTCATTTTGTTTGCCTGGCCCTGCCCCATCTCCTGGTCCTCCTCCGGCCCTTTGGGTGCCATGTGTTCCTGCGCCTGGTCCCACGTTCCCCTCTCGTTTCCGCCCCACCTTCCAGCCTGCTCTGTTCTACACTGACACCCCATTTCCCTTTTCTTGGTGAATGGCTCTGTCTTCTCCCTTTGTGTCCACGGGTTGTTTGCTGTGATTGTAGTGGCACCTCTCGGGAAGCTCTCCCTGTGCTTAGGCCTTGCCCTCAGTCCTCCTGAAGCCTACCTGGTATCTGGTACAGGTGAGGCACTTGGGGAATGTGTTTTTGGCCGCCGCCTGGGCATCCCCACCCTGCAGAGGCCCTCCTTGCTCTTTTCTGGGTTTGCTTCATTTTCTTGTGTTGGCATCTTTTCGCGGCCAGCTTCCAGCTACACCAGATGCTGTTGTCCGGCAGGTCCTTTTCATCACTACACCACACCCTGCTCTGAGCCCCACACCGAAGATGAACTTGTCCTCTCTCCCCCAACTTTGCTGTGACCTCTGGCTTTGGTATGAGCATCCAGCCGGGCGTGGTGGCTGTTCTTCATGGGACCCTTCATCCTACCCAGCCTGGTGCCTTGTGTCCAGGCAGCCTCTGCGTTTCTGTGCCTCACCGCTGCCCGGCTACTTCCCATTGAGCCACACATTCCTTCCTGGCAACTGTGATGTCATTGGCCTCGGGGTGACCGGCCAGGCCATGAGAGCAAGAATTCGGTTCTTGGTCTGTGGGGGAGCAGCCCCTCTGGCCCCAAGGTTTTATTTTGTGTTCTCCAGCTTCACTCTGAGTTTTAGAATACGTATGCCCAGTGAGGAGATGCAGCTGAGCTTGTCCCAGGCATTTGGGTGACATATTGGGCTCTGGCTTCCAGCGGCAATTTGCTGGCAGGACTTGGGAGAGAATGCTGCCCTTCTGGGTAGGCACCTGAGAGAGAGAGCCACCCCTCCTGGTCCCCTGGGCTGCCTGGCCCAGACAGCGCTGGGCAGGAGTGCAGGCGGATGCTGTGGGGCATCCCTGTCAGAGCCAAAGGAGGGAGATGGTTAAATCGACAGGATCTTCTCTGCCACGCGCTCCCCGGTTTCCATGTAGATGGAGCTGCGGGCCTTCCTGTAACGCCCCAAATCCCCACACATTTCCTAGTCAGTTCTTCTTGGGGTTGTTTTTAATTATTTGTTTATTTATTTTTTTGTTTACATCACTCATTTTCACAAGATTTTGAGTTACAAACTTTCTCCCTGTCTTTCCCTACCCCCAACCCCAAAGCAGCCATCCCACTGCATAGCCCCTCCCCCAGTCTGCTCTCTCCTGTGTCCTCCCCCTCGCCCTTCTGACTTTCCAGTAGGGCAGGATGGGTCTCCCTACCCCAGTGCCTGCATATCTTAATTTTGGGTTTGTTTGTTGAATGATTGGGACGGGGTCTTCATTTTCAGTGCAGATCACCGCGGTGCCACCCTTTAAATCACCCAGGCAGATTTTGTGCAAGGGCTGGTGTTGTCCTGTGACGATTCCCTTTGGAAATGATTCTCAGGCAATATTAGCCTTCTGTCTGCCTGAGTTCAGCCTGTCCCAGGCCTTCCCTTTTGCCTTAGGGTTTGGAAAACTGCCCTTTCTGCACAGTCCTTCAGGGAAGAGGGAGTCAGGATAAAGATGGTGTGCTTGAGGAGGAGGGGGGAGAGGAGAGAAAGGGGAGTGAAGGGGAGGAGAGGGGAGGAGTGGGGCCCGGGCAGGTTGGGACCACAGCTGGGGCTGGGCTGGGCTGCTTCCATGGGCAGGAGGCCCCCTGCCACTCCTCATAAAGCCTGGCTGGGGCCAGGGCTGGGCCGGGGCTGGGATGGGCCAAGACTGGGGCTGGGCTGCCTCCTCGGGCACAGGCCCTCTGCCACTCCTCATAAAGCCTGGCTGGGGCCCAGATGCAGACATGTAGTAAAGGTCTCTGACCAGCAATGCCCAGTGTCTTTCAGGCCCCTAGTGACGGAGCGGGCCTGGTGTATTTGCATGGTTTTGAAATCCTAAAAAAGGAAAGGCCCTTTAATTGTATTTTTCCCCCAGCCTTTAGAAGTGTTTCTTAAGTTACTGTTCCATGCCAGGCTCTGTGCTCCGTACTGCAGACATGTAGTTGTGTGACTCTGACCCTGGGGACCGTCATGTGCCATTACTTTCTTGGCAAAGATCCCGTGGCAGCTTTCCATTTCCTTCTCCAGTAGATTGAAGAAAATAGTTAAGTGACTTGCCCAGGGTCACACAGCCAGCAGGGTCTGAGGCTCCAGGGCTGCCCCAGGGGAGAGTCTGGAAAGAGGTTAGGGAAGACCAAAGAGTTTCTGTTTTATCCTGGAGGCAGCAGGAGGGTGACATGAGGAAGGCCCTGGGCTTGGGATAGAAACAGGGCCAGTGGGCCAGGCTCTGGCCTCATCGGAGCATTGTGCTCAGGATTCATCTGGGGCCATGTTCTGTGAGGGCCGTGGATGAGCAGGAATGCCCAGAGAAATCTCAACAGTCAGAATTGTACGGGGCCTGGAAACATTGGCCCATTGAGAGCATCCTCATCCTGGAGCAGGGGCTGCGTGGAAATACTGGGAGGGGTTCAAGGCGCTGCACATCTACTAAGCGCCTGCTGTGTGCCAGCATTGCTGGGAGCTGGGGCTGTAAAGGAAGGCTTTCAGGGAGGGTAAATTCGGCATAATCAGGAGAGAAAGCACCAGCATTTGGGGGCATCGGGAGGGGCGGCCTGGGGATGGCCAGAGAGGATGCTAAGTGCCACGTGGGAGGAACAGCCACTAGTCTGGTGCTGCTGGTGGAAGGGGGTACAGGAGAGAACAGAAAGGCAGGAGGGGGCTGGGCCCTGAAGGGCTTTGAATGCCAAGTGGAGCATTTTCCCTTGGATCCTGGAGGTAATAGGGAGCCCCGGGATGAGTAAGTGGCTCCAGGAAGGCTGACTTTGGGAAGGGCTTGTGAGGTGAGGAGATCTGTCAGTGATGCTGCTGAGAGAAATCTGGCCTTCTAGCAGGCCCCTGCAATGGCATGGCAGGGAAGACCTCGTGGGTCATCCAGCTGCGTCCTTTGTTCTGTCCTAGAATCTGGGCAGTGACCTGCATGTTTCCTCTTTGCTGCTCAGGGTCCAGAATAAATACGAAGTCCTGAATTACACGACTGTTCCCATCTACCTCCCGGAGATCACCATTGGGGCCCACCAGTGTGATCGCCTCTACCGCCAGTTCAGAGAGGTAAGGCTTTGGTCTGAGATCAGAGTATTCCACAGTCTGACGCATTTGGGCTGCGGGGAATACAGCAGCGTGCGTTTCTTGTTCCAGTAAAGCAAAAATGATTCATTTTCACTTAGGTGATTTTCTTCCAAACATTTGTCCCTGCCCCCACCAAGTTAGTTATTAAAACTCCAAGCTGGTGGTTTATCAGCTTCTCAGATTCTGGTCTTTGTTCGTGGCGGCGTTGTTCTGCGGAGTGATTTCCAAGGAGTTCCGCCCCCCTTGTTACTCCACTTACCCAAACGTACAGTGGATGTGTTAACGTATTGCACATGCTGGCCCTTGGTCTGATGCAGGCTGGGCTTGGCGGCCTGACGTCTTGGGGACCCCCACCCCTGCCCCCCATCTGGATGTCTTGTGTGTCCTGCCCTCCTGGAGAGTGTCCTAATAGGACAATGGGGTGGGAGCAGATGGGGATCGAAGAGGGGAGTTTTACTGATGCTGCAGCCTCATGGGATCATCTATAACTGTTCGTGTGGTTGTAAAGACTGTGGGAATTCAGAAAATTCAATAGAGTTCTCATTTGGAGGGCATACAAACACTTATCCAATATACAGTATGAGTGACTGGTTCATTTAGGAACCCTAGAATTCCTGGTATAGTGACACCTTGATGCATTTTTTGTTGCTATTTTTAATAAGCCTGAAATAATTGTGTGTAAGTGGAGAATTCAGTCCGTCCTGTCCCCAAAGTCTTACTGCTGTCCTGGGCCCCAAGTCCTGGGCCAGCCTGAGAGTCAGAAGCCCCGGCTCTCATTCATGGGAGTTTGCCCTCTGACCTAGGCCAGGGTTCTCCAGCTTCCTGAGGCTCAAGTCCTTCCTTGTCAGATGCAGAGTCTGGGCCATCCTTGAGGCTCCAGGAGTCCCTTTGATTCTGGGCTCGGTTCCTGACTCCTGGTCATTGGAAGCGAGTATGAGGTGGGGCTCTTCTGGGCTCTCACCTCCTTCATTTCCTCTCCTGGTGATCAACTCCTCCCCCCCCCCCCCGCCCTTGTAGAGGTCAGTCACATTACTGCTGGGCTTTTGAGGAGAATTCTCTGCTTTTTGTTGACTTGGTTTTGTGTTTTCTGCCGTCTTTTCTAACAGAGTAGAAGAGATAGCTCAGCCAAGTGCTCAGAGCAGGAGAGGAGCCGGGTCGTGGTGTGGGTGTCCTAAGCAGTCTGACAGACCGACATTGGTCACTCAGGTGGTGGGTGGGAGCCTGCTTGGGCTCCCCCACATCGGGCCTTCACGGAGCTCAGGTGTGGGGAGCAGAGTGGAGGGGACATGGGCAGAAGGGGCTCGGGAACACGGCAGGGACTTCACAGCCTGGCTGTGACCACCTGCTGTTAACTCTGTTTCCCCAAATGCACATGGGCAAGACATGGGGTGCAGACCTCTGAAGGATAAGATAAGTCAGAACCCCCCCATCCCATGCCAACTCACTTCATTTGTAGGTGGGTGTGCTTCCCTCTCCTGAAGTAGACTTAGAAAGTCCTCTGTGTGATGTTACTGGAGAGGCATTGGCTCCCTGCAGGCCGCTGCTTCTTTGGTGTCACCAGAGGTTCAGGGGCTCCCCTAGGATGTAGGAGGACAAACAGCCACACCGTCCCCTCCCTGTGCAGCCTTGGGGTTTCTGTGCTTGGCGCCCTGTGGTTATAAGCAATGGAAATAGCTTTTTAAATGGTTTTATTTTTTAAACAAAGATCTAAAAATGAGGTTGGTAGGAAAGGATTCGGGTGATGTGCGTGGCTAAGAGTGGTAAGGGATCCTCTGCCATCTGTGGGCACTGAGGCTAGATGGGTGAGACTCCTCCCATACCCCCGGCTGGGCCGGGCAGCCACAGAGAACCAGAGTGTCCCGGGCCTGCATGCACCTGGGTGGGACAGAAGGAGAGCTGACCGGCCCGGTTGGGCTCCACACATTTCAGGTGACCTCAGTTCTGTCAGCATGAATTTAGGAAAGTTAACTGTGAGGGAAAGTATGTCATTGCTCTAGAATTTTGGGAAAGGACACAAAAAGCACTCCCTGTGGCCCCGTTTCCCAGCCGGCTCTCCCAGCCCTCTCTTTCCAAGAGTCACTAAATCAGAAATTCTATGATCACCCAGGATCCTCCCTCCATATCCCTGATCCAGCCTCTGTGGGACCCCCCTCCCCCCCAGGCCTTGCCCGTGGCCACCCAGTCGAGCAGGACCGCCAGTGCCCTGCATCCAGACTTGTGTCTGAGCTTCTCTGTCCGTCTTCCACTGCCCTTGGCGTTTCTGCCATGGTTGAAGACCCACCTCGATCTCATGGCCTTTCCCCATCCTCTTCTCTTGGGCAGCCTCCCTCTGGCCTGGCCCCATTCGGACAGAGCCTCCCTCTGGCCTGGCCTCGTTTGGATGGAGCCTCCCTCGGCTGGCTCCCTGCTGGGAGGCTCCCCTTATGTATTTCCTGGCTTCCATGGGTGCGAGCCCTGCCCTCCTGGAGAGCGTCCTGATGGGATGAACAGTAGGAGGAGATGGGGATCCAATGGGGCTGTCTCACCGACCCTACACTAGCTTTGGTTTTCAGCAGTCTCTTCCACAAGGTTTAAGTTACAAATGTTCTCCCCGTCTTTACCCTACCCCCATCCCAAGATAGGGAGCCTACTGAACACCCCTCCTCAGATCTGTTCCCTCCTTCACCCTTCCCCATCCCCCCTAACTTTCTGGCAGGGCAAGATGGGTTTCTCTACCCCAGGGCCTGGATATCTGTTTCTGAGCTGCGTGTGAAGAAATAGGTTTTAACATTTGTTTTTAAAACTTTTGAGTTCCAGAGTCTTCCCCTTCTTCCCACATTGGGAAGGCACGCCGTTCACCATGAGCCATGCACATGCAGCTCCGTGGAACATTCCCATGGTGGTTACATTGTGGAAGACTGACTGCGCATCCCTCCTTCCTGTGCCACCCCTACTTGTGTTCTCTTCTCTGACCCTTTCCCTTAACAGAAGCATGTGCTTCCAACTGCCCGACCCCCAGCCTGCCCCCCTCCGTGCTCTCCCCCTCATCAGCTTCCCCCCTCCCCTGCTCTCCCACAGGCCCAGATATCAGATTGAATGTGTGTGGGACTCCTTCCTAAGGCACATTCAATGGGAGCGAGGGTGACCCCTGGCCTCTCACCTCCTGCTCTTCCCCTCCTCACTAACTGCTTTATGTGAGATCATTTACCCCAGTCTTTCTCTCCCTTTCTCCTTCTCCCAATACATTTCTCTCTCACCTCTTTATTTTTAGATATCGTCCCTCCCTATGCAGCTCATCCTGCACCCTCTGTGTATGCATGTATGTGTGCGCACACACACCACCTCCTGTATATACATGTACATGCATGCATGCCTACACACATGTGCCCTCCTATATACACACGTGCCACCTACTGTACATACATGTGCATGTATACATGCCTACACACATTTCCTCCTGTATACACACGTGCCACCTCCTGTACATGCATGTACACATATACATGCCTACACACATGCACCCTCCTATATACACACACCACCTCCTGTACGTACATGTACATGTGTATATGCCTACACATACATGCACCCTCCTGTATACATACATGTGCCCTCCTATATACACACATGTGCCACCTACTGTACATACATGTGCATGTATACATGCCCACACACATTTACTCCTGTATACACATGTGCCACCTACATGCATGCATGCCTACACACACGCACCCTCCTATATACACACACACCACCTCCTGTACGTACATGTACATGTGTATATGCCCACACACACACACCCTCCTATATACACACACACCACCTCCTGTACGTACATGTACATGTGTATATGCCTACACATACATGCACCCTCCTGTATACACACATGCCGTGTAACGGGAGTCAGAGAGGCAGCCAAGAAGCCACAAAGACTTAGCAGTAGGTGCATAGGCAGTGACTGCCTGCTGTGTCCCAGGTGCCGGCATCAGGCCGACAGTCCCTACACTGAAGGAGCTTACATTGTTGAAGGCGTCATGAATGAAATTGGAGAAATAGGCAAACTAAGGCAATTTCCTCAGGGGTGGGACAGCTTTTTAATAGATCTACCTTCATTTGTGCCAAGAGACCCTGAGTGAGAGCCCGTCTTCCTCAATGGCCTAACACTACAGTCGTGAGACCTCCCCTGGCAAAGGCAGTCCTGGTCACTTGGGCAGGAGGAGGGGGGTCACTAGTTCTCATCTTCACCTTTTTATTTCATCATTGGAGGGGGGCAGGAAGGAGGAGGAAGCCAGGGAAAGTGGGCTGGCCTTCACTCATCCCTGATGATACCCCTCTCTGACACCTCAGCAATGCTGGTCACTTTTTGAGACCCAGCTGCCACTAGCAGTCTTGGCCAGAAAAGCATAAGCCATCTCAGTCAGGTCACCCCTAACTTTGATTAGGAAAATCAAGGACACGGAAGTCATCCCCTCAGGACAGCCTCGCTCAGGCCGGCTTCTGTGCTTAGGGGGTGAATGGGCGAAGCTGGTGAAGGGATTAAATCCCAGGCTGGAAGTCGTGGCCTCATTCCCTCATGCCCTTCAGAAGTGGGATCTGTCAGAACGAGGAAAAGGCTGCATCACAGAGAATACTGGTTACTAACTAATGCGGCACAGTTTTATTTTCCTCATAGGGAATCAGCAGTTATGTGGGTGTGTGTAGTGGGGAGGAGGGTGCCAGGAAAGGTTTCATGTAGAAGTTGGTGCTCGAGCTGTGCCTTAAGGAAGGCACAGGCTGTCCGAGGTTACAGTAAGGAGATGATCATGGCTAGCATGAAGGATGAGAGCAGGCCGTGCTGACCAGAAGGCCAAGTGTGGGAGGGAGAGGCGTGCCCCTGAGCATGGAAGGATAGGTTGGGCTAATTGGAAGCCTCATCGGGAGTTGAGGAAAGGGTCCGGTGGTCAGATCCATGCTGAAAGAGAATGAATTTGGTGGTGGTTTGTCAGATGAACGAGACTAGGGAGAGACTTGAGACAGAGAAACTGTTTAGGAGGGTATTACAATCCATAATGAGAGTGAAAGGTAAGTGAGCGGAGAGGACGGCTTGCGTTCAGCCAACTCGGGTACCCGAGAGACTGAGCAAGGGAGAGCGTTAGGGTGTGTATGTGCGGTGCTGAGAACGCAAGCAGGGAGACCAGCAGGCGGTGCTGCCTCCCACAAGAGAGGAGGCCGCCCAGGTCCTTTTTAGGAAGGCGCCAGAAGGAGATGGTGGGGTTGGCCTGATTCTACATCCAGAGACAAGAAGGAGCATCATTTCGAGGGATGCCAGTCATCTGAAGCTCTGGTGACAACCCACAAAGATGATTGTATTGTGTGGAACAACAGCATTTATTGCAGAGCATGAAGGAATGAAGAAACCCCAGAAAGAGCTCATTGTTCCTCCAATTAAATAAGCAGCTTGCTTTAATATTCTGTAGGTTCAATGCAAATTGTTCATGGCGAAGGGAGGCCTTCAAACGATGCAGGAGAAGATACGGCCTGAATTAGGACGTGAAAGAGGAAAAAGACCTGTTGGCTGCAGAAAAGTCTTGGTGTCAGGAATACTTTCCTAGGAGAAGTGTTCAAATCTAGTCAAGTGTCAGCTTCTGTAGATAAATGGACTTGCTTGAACTGAGTGGAGAAGAGAGTTAGGAGGGACTGGATTTGGTGAGCACTTAATAGTAAGTGCTCCAGACAGTAATAGTCAGGAAATGTCTGACTCCTGACTTGGGGAAACATTTCCAAAGCACTTGTTGCTGTGTGATCAGACCACCAACCTGTCTGAGGCAAAGACCAAAATCAATAACAAATTGTAAGATAGAATAAAAAAGGAAAAATAGATACAGCATGTAATTTCAAATCTGGCATATTTAAACAAGCTGTTAATTCTGAAAAACTGGAAGTAGGTAAAAGAACAGACTTTTCCTAAGATTATGGGTTTTGGGGGTAGGGAATGCTAGTGCGTCTTGATAACTTGTTGGTAATGTGTTGGCCTAGACAGTTGCCCAGGCCCCTGAGGGATTAAATAACTTTATTTAATCTTTGTGTCCACAACTAGTATGTGCCTGAAACAGATCTTCCTTGTTCCCACTCACAGTGCAAACTCAGGGGTGTGTTTTAATCAGTGTAAACCAGCTCCTACAACGAGGAGGCCAAAGGAAACTAGAAACCACTCCAGCTAGCAAAGGTTTGATCTCCTTGACAGTTTATAGAGGTTCAGTGGTGAATAGAGCATAGATTTGTGTGAAATGTCTCGTGGAAGATTGTGAGCGTTAGTGTTTCATAAAACACTGGGAGACAGTGGAAGGGGAGAGAAATTGGAGAAAATCCAGAGAGACCAAGAGCATCCTGAGAACATTGAAGGCTGGCCCTGTAAGGACCAACCAGCGAGCTCTCTGCTTTCCATAACTGACCGTGAAGGCTGCTGTGTTAGAACGCCTGACTGTTAGCATGGTCTTCTCAGAGCCCTTCTGGCAAAGGCTGGAGGTCAGTCATGTGTCAGGTGTGGACACCTGTTGGGGGTCCTCTCCTGCCACCTCATTTTGCCTTCAGGCTTTCCCAGCGTCAGTTTTTCCCAGTGAATCCTGTCGTCTTATGTGGCCAAAGTATTTAGGCTTCAGCTTCAGTATTTAACCTTCTAGTGAAGAGACTGAATTAATGTCTTTAAGGATGGACTGATTTGATCTCCTTGCTGTCCAAGGGACTCTCAGAAATCTCCTCCAGCCCTATCATTCAAAGGCGTTGATTCTGTGGCACTCGGCTTTCCTCATGGTCCAGCTCTCACAGCTGTACGTTGCTATAGGAAGGACCATAGCTTTGGCCTTGACCGACTGAGTGATGTCTCTGCTTTTTCAGTCTGGTGTCCAGATTTGCCATAGTTGTTCTTCCAAGGAGCAAGCGCTATTTAATTTCTTGGTGGCTGTCACTGTCTGCAATGGTCTTTGACCCAAGAATGTGAAATTGGACACTGCTTCCATTTCTTCTTCTCCTATTTGCCAGGAAGTGATAGAACCAGTTGCCAGGAACTTAGTTTTATTTTTTTTTTTCATCTTAGGCTTCAAGCTTTTACATTTTCCTCTTTCACCCTCATCAAAAGAGTTCTTAATTCTTCACTTTCTGCCATCAAAATGGTATCATTTGCCTATCTGAGATATTTGCTATTTCTCCTAGCAACCTCAGTTCTGGCTTTTTATTTGTCCAGCCTGGCATTTCACACCATGTGCTCTGCATATACCTTAAATACAGTAACAACATGTAGCTTTTTCATAGTCCTTTTCCAATCTTAAACCAGTCAGTTGTTCCATCTTTGGTTCTGACTGCTGGTGCTGAGTCCGCGTACAGGTTCCTCAGGACACAAGATGCTCTGGCCCTCCCATCTCTTCCAGGACTTGCCACATTTTGTTGTGACCCACACAATCAGAAGCTTTAGTGTGGTCAATGAAGCAGTGAAACATACAGAAGGTGTTTTTCCGGAACTCTCTTGCTTTCTCCACAATCCAGCCAATGTTGACAATTTGGTCTCTGGTTCCTCTGCCTCTTTGAAAACCAGCCTGCTCCTCTGCTAGTTCTTGGCTCACACAATACTGAAGTCGAGCCTGCAGAGTCTTAAGTACAGCCCTGCTGGCCCGTGACATGAGCACGGTTGTTGGGCAACTTAAATATTCCTTGGCATTGCCTTCTTCGGGCCTCGGACATAAACTTATTTCTTTTGCCATCCAGTGCCCGTGTTGAGCTTTCCAAATCTGCGGCACACTGGGGGAGGCGCTTGAGCAGCATCGTCTTTTAGGGCTTTAAACAGCTAGGCTGAAACTCCTTCCCCTCCACCAGCCTTAATGTTACCAGGCCTCCTGAGCCCACTCAGTTCATCCTCCAGTCTGAGTTCAGCACATCCTCTGTTTGCCAAGTGCTCACAGGATCAAATGAAAGATGATTCCCAGCGTGCTTAGCACAGCTCCTGGCACATCGGAAGCTCTTGTTCCTCCTTTGTGTCTGACTCTGTGATCCCCATGTGGAGTTTTCTTGGCAGAGATACTGGAGCGGCTTGTTATTTCCTTCTCCAGCTCGTGTTATAAATGGGGAAACTGAGCCAAGCAGTCATGTGACTTGCCCAGCATCACACAGCTAGTGTCTGAGGTCACATTTGAACTCGGGAAGTTTTCCAGACTTCTTGCATTATGATTGTCCCCTAGCTTCCCATGTGTAATAGAAGCTTAATAAATTCTTCCATCCTTTCCCTCCTCATGCCGCCACCTCCTTAGTGGACTAAAATTCTGAAATCTTATCTCTTCTCCCCCAACCCCCCCCCCCGTAAAAAAAAAAAGTCAGCCCTGGCGTGGTCTCTGAAAGTACTGTATGTGAAGTGCTGTTGGGTGCAAAGCTTCACTTCCTCAGTAACTGGTGTTCTCTTTATAATGAAAGCTTCAGGAGGGACATAGAGCAGCAAGAAACAGCTGAGCAAAGTGCACAGAATTCATGGAGCTTCCCTTTGCCAGACTGAGCAAACTTCTGTTTGTTTTTAGGTTTAATTCAGACAAAAGCTTTGAGACAAATGACTTTTCCGAAAGTCCCTATCATTCCTTCACTTTTTCAGGTCCTTTTATCCAGTTCATACTTTGGAATGTGAGGCTTATTTACCCCAGATGCAATAGATGCTGGAGAAATTCATGGCGCTCCAGGAAGAGGCTGCTGCCTTGTCTGTTTTAAAGTGTGTGTGTGTGTGTGCATGTATATGTGCATGTGTGCATGCGTGCTTGCATGCATGTGTGTGGTGGTGGTGGTGGTGGATGGGGGGTCCTCTTGCAAACAAATAGGTTCTTTAACAGGGACATTTTCCCTTTGAAAATGTATGAACACTTTCACAAACTTGTTCTGATGACTAGTAACTCAAATTGGAAGCGTCTTGCTCCAGTGCCAGAAATGCCAAGCAGTCTGAGTGACTGAAATTGTGCCCTGTTTGGGAAGTGCCCTGACTGCTGTCTCTGAATGATGCTGATCTGTTTACCAGAGCCAGAGGTGATGTGTGTGAACTGAGGCTGGAAGGTCTGAAGTTCTGTCTTTAATCAGGATTTTCAGACTTGTAATAATCGTGTGAAAGACTGAGCCTGCTTTGCCTTCTCCCAGTGTCAAGTGTCAGAAACGAAAACCTTCCCTGTGGCCTCTGTTGACCTGATGCACGAATGACTGATCGTCCTGATCATCTGAGCCTCTGAATATCAGAGGGCCAGTTACACGTGGTCTTGAGAATGCCAAAGACAGCATGTTTTGTGATACAGTTACAGGTGCTGGCTGGACACGGCAGCTTTGATGTTCTCTGGCCTTTTTTATTCTCTGGTTTGTGGCTGAAATTTATTTTTGCAGAGATGTAGATGAGCAGCCTGACTGTCACCCAGCCCCTTTTCCCTGGCAGTTGCTGCTGTTAATAGATGGGCTTGGCTGCTTCACTGTTTAGCTGAAGTACTAAGTGATACCTTTAAATTAAAAACCTTCATGCAGCTAATCCAGGGTAACCACGCTGCAGCCAGACTCCTGTATGGGAGGAGAACCCAGGCTGCTTGGGAGGAGACTGGAGAGCCTTTTTCTAGCTGCGTGGCAGAGATATGGGTGATGGGATTGGGAGGGCTGGGGCGTGGGAAGGAAAGGCAGGGCCTGCCAGGCTGTGGGCACAGTGGGGCAGCCTTCACTCCTGAGCCAGCCCCTGTCAGTGAAGCTGGAGGAGCAGCTCCTGCTTTGCCTTTTAGCCCCCAGTCAGAAGTGGCGTTCCAGCTTGTTTGTTTGGAGGTCTCTGGGATCCTGAGTAGAGGGCCTTCATCAGGCCTGGGCAAGTCACTGCTGTCTGTTGTGCAAAGTTCACACTCCAGATTCACCCTCAAAGTCACAGGCTCTAAGTCAGAAGGAGTCTCGGGGCTCTGGTGTTGTGGTGTCCAAGAAAAATAGAAGTGGGGGCTACTGGAGGCTGCACGTTGACCTAGAAAATGACAGAATAGCCTTGTTTGTGTGCTGTTATAGCTTTATTTATTAATGAGATTTTTGGTTTTTTGCTTTATTGGAGGGAGGAAGGTAAGGCAATTGGGGTTAAGTGACTTGCCCAAGGTCACAGGGCTAGATAAGTTTTAAGTGTCTGAGACTAAATTTGAACTCAGGTCCTCCTGACTCCAGGGCTGGTGCTCTATTCACTGCTCCACCCAGCCGCCCTATTAATGACATTTTCTCCAACTTTAGATGCTGCTTCCCATCCCTGGTCTTTCTGCTCTGGTTTCTGTGCCCTATTGGATCACCTAAGCATCTTCACCCTTCCTGAGCCCCGGCTTCAGCCAGCCTGTAGACCTTGTCCAGTTAAGGTATCATGACTTTCCCAGAAAGGAAAGGAAGCTGACGATTGATGTGGTATGGGGAACTGTAAGCACATCAGTGCCGTTGGCCAGCGTCCTGTAGAAAGGACCTCCATAAGGTCCAAGTTAGAGCATCTCCTGTTAAGACTGAGATTCTTCCAATGACCCTAGTCCCTGATGGCGTGGTACTCATTGTGTCTAGCCCAGGAGTCCCAGAGAGCCGACAACTCGGTGTAGGGCACCCTGGGTCATCCACGTCGGAAAAACAAAGTGGATGGAAAGTGTGCGCCACTTTTTCCCTGGTGGGGTAGCCCATTTAATTAGGTGACTTTTAGAAACATTCTGGACGTGGATAACGAACACAGAAGAAAGAAATGGGCCAGGATTGCATTTGGGCTTCCAGTGATGTCCTACTGTGCCCGGATGCAAATGCGCCTGCCCTTGGTACTGAGATCGGTGCAACAATGCTGCAGATCCGGGAGCCCAGTTTTGTGAGAAGGAAGGAGAACCTGGGGGCACCGGGCACCTTTGTGGTCAGTGCAGGTCAGCAACCGCAGCACACCACGAAGGAGACTTGCCCATGAAATGATCCAGAAAAGACGGTCATTGCACGTGAGCAGAAGGGAAGCCAGGAGCCAGCACCTGGACAGCATGCAGGGCTTGTGTGCTTTGTAGGAGGGGCCTCTGGGAGCTTGATGAGCAGGAATGACCCGGCACGGGAAGGCATTGAGGGATGGCAGTCTGCGTTGGCGGAGGGAGCATCCGGCCCCGGGAGGGGAGTGATGAAGCTGCCCGACTGCTCCGTTTTGATTGGTTTTCGCCGGCCCCGCACAGGCGGGTTAAATGACGCTCTTGCTTGGGATCATTTCTACTTTTTAGGTTGGAAAAGAGCACATGGAAACACCCTGAATTATGAATGAAGTCTGGCCTTTAATCAGCAGCTGCAGTAGGGAGCTGTGGATGTGGCGGCAGAGGAGATTGAAAGATTTTAAGGAAATTAGTTGTTCATTAGAATTTTATGAGGTCATGAAACAGACTGTGCGCAGCCATCGCTTTGTCTTCACGGAGAGGAAGGCGGCGGTCGAGAACCCTCGCCCTCAGCACTCCGGGAATGGAGGGAAATAAAAATTCTCCCACTTCCTGTGTTTGTTCCCCTTTGAGTTATCATTGTGCACATGCTGCATCCCGTGAGGCCCTTGGGATCACGGATTGCTTGTTCTGTTTCCGGGCGCTCCGAATAGTGCCTGGCATACAGTGGGCACTTAGGAGCTTGAATGCAAGTTGGTAGGAAAGTCTCCAACCCGTCGCTGGAGTGAAAGTTTGCAGTGAGAAAGGGGCACAGAGCTAGATGGAAGCGTTTCCTCAGGGCTTAAGAAGACTGAGGCCACAGGATTGTCTGCAAGTTTAGGTGTTGGGTGGTATCTGCGGCAGGCAAGATCCTTCTGTAACAGAAGTGAGGCTTTATCCACCCCTCCTCAGACTGCAGCCCTCAGCCCCCTGGCAGGCCAGATGCTGGAAATGTGTGGTGGGAAGCCCCTGACAGCTGGGGCAGGAAAAGCACCACCCTGGGCTTAGTCCTGTGCCCGAGAGGTGAAAAGGTGCGACCGGGAACAGCTTGGCTGGAAGCTGTGCCAGCACAGCTTTCGTGTGGCCTCATATGCAGCTGGGTAGCCACGCCCTCCACAGGGTCTTCCTCAGGGCGTATGGGGAGACTGCACTGGTGGCAGGGACCCAGAACTTAGGACCGTGGTGGGGATGAATGAATGAGGATGAGCTGGGAGAGCTTGACAGCTCGGGAATAGATTTGGTGACTTTGTGGTTGATGAGGGTTTAGGGGGAGAGCCTCAGCTGCTTCTAGCAGGCGTGTACCCCAGTGCTGCTGCTCATAGTAACTAACACAGCAACGAATGTGTCCCCCTCATCCCCGAGGGCCGTAGCCCTGAGATTCCGTCATCTTGATGCAGTTCTGTCCTTGGCTCTGCTCATGGCACCCTCTTCTTTCATCCCCAGCGGCAGGACCGTTGATCAGAAGCTGGGGGGAAGGGGGTGACCTCAGCTGGCCATGGAGGCCTAGGGAGGGAGTGGTGCCACAGACACTGGAACTGCTGGCTCAGCCTTCTTCCCTTTGGTCACTGCTGACAGTGGCCAGTGAATCATTGTCAGTCAGTCTTACATGGGGGGTGGAGAAGCCTTCTGAGCGACTGACCCTTTGTTTCCACCCATTTGTGATGTGTTGGTGTAGAGAATGCCCCCCACGTCCGTGGGCATGGACCCTTTGGGATGCCTCTCCCCTGGGGTGTCGGGGACATAGGAGCCGGCGCATCTCCCCAGACCTGCCGCAGTCTGATTCGGAGAACGCGGCAACCCTCTCACTGGGAAGAAGACAGGACAGTTAAACATCCCACAGAAGCTTTGGCTTGGACAGGATCATGACCTTGGTAACTTTTGAGTCCTACAAAGATTGGGGGGCTGATAAAGACCAGCTTTATTTTGTTCTGGTGACATCGAGGCAATCTTCCTTCAAACAGTCTGCAAAGTTGCACCCAGTGGGTCTGGCTTCTGCCCTCAAGGAGAAAAGAATTGAGCATGACTGTGGTATAGGGGGTGGGTATGGTGAGGATGCCAGCCACTTGGGCAGTGCCAGCCAAGTGTGAGAAAAGTGTAGAGGAGGAGGGATACATTCTGACCGATGCTGTTAGGAAAGGCAGCTGACTTCGCAAAGGCTGGGAAGAGAGGCCCTTCCAGTGGACAGAGGCAGGGGAACAAGAAGGGTGTTCATGCCAAGCGAGGTGTCCACACTGGCCACCGTGCAGGGTTTGGGTAAAAAAGAGGTGAAGGGGATTCGGCCAAGGCAGGAGGGTGCGATTGTGGGTTCCTGGGAAGGCCAGACTAAATAATGTAGGCACCGAGGAGCCATTGAAAGGTTTTCTGAATGGGAGAGTTGTGCATGAAGAGCTTTAAGAACCTGAGTCTGGTGGTAGAAGATCAGCCTCTTATGGTGAGGGCAGAGACCAGGGGAGCCTTGCAGACCCATTGAGGGTTGAGGAGATAAGGTCCTGCCAGAGCGGGGGCACAGAAGGGAGGACCCCCTATTTGGTGGTAGCCGGCGGTGAGCCCTGACAGAGCATCAGATCAGTGCCTTTGCTAGCTCTGACCTGAGGACGGGGGAGTGGTGACCACAGAAGAGAAGGCAAGGAATGTCCGTATGTGGAACTGAAATCAGGGTGCGTGTGGACAGAAGGCCCTCCCACTGTGGGATTCTTTTCCGTTAGAGGAAAGGATTGCCTGGTTCTTCAGCAAAAAGCCTCCAAGCCTCCTGCCCATCACCAGTGACCACGTTCCGCTCTGCAGAGGCAAACCTCGCCTCCTGGGCTGTGGCTCCTCCCTGTCCCATGGCCCTTCATGTTCAGGTGGCCTCCAACCCTCTCCGGGTCCTCTTGTGGGAAGCCTCCCTTGCCCACCCTCACTTCCCTCTTTCCCCCTCCTTATCGGGGCTGCTTCAGCAGGGGTTCCCTTAGGTCTGAGATGGCCATTTCAGCATCGCTGGGGCATGCGTCTTATCTCCTCAGTAAACCAGGGCATCCTGCTCCTCCTGTTTGCACCAAGTGGTCTGGTGTGATGCCGAGCGTGTGCTCGAGTGTCAGCAAACGCTTGTTGAGGGGAATCGCATTTGTCATGGACTTGTAGGCTGAGTTACGAGTTTGTTTTATGCCCTAGCTCCCCACCCTTTCCCTTCCTTCTCTGGGCCTCTGTGCCTCAGGTCTTCCATTTGTAAGTCCAGTGGGGTAGACTAAGGTCACAAAGGCCCTTCCAGCTCCTGCAGACTGTTGTATAGTGACTTGGTGCAGACAGGCCTTCATTTGTGGCTGCCCCCTCTTCTGAAGAGAAGCCTGTCTGGGGGGCTTTTGGTTGCTGTGGTGCTGTGGGGGGGCCCTACAGTGTGTAGATGCCAAGATGGAGGGGCTGGGGCTTTTAGAAGCATCTTCTTCCCCTTTCCAGCTCCTCTCTGTCCCCACATATCTTAGTAGTTGGCAAAGAAATAGCAAAACTGAGGCTTTGGTTCCCAGGACAGAACAGGGTCAGGCTTTTGTTCCCATCTGGTGCCGTTTGTCACCAACCAATAAGGCTGCCTTGGGATTTCTCCTCAGTTTGCTCGGTGCCCCCTGGCCGTTCCGCTTGTGGACCTTCTCTCGTAGCGAAGTAAAGTGGTGCTGTTTAACCAAGGCCTTCATCATCCTCTCCAAGGGAAGGAGGAGGTGCGTGTGCTTCACCTTTGTTCAGAGCCAGGATCGTTCCTCACAGCTGTGCCAGGGTCAGGCTTTGCTCTTCTTCCTCATCTCACAGGGACATTTTTGGTTCTGGGGACTTGGCTCTGCGCCAGCATAGCCGCATCTCACTGGGATTAGTTCTGATCTGGGGCTACTCCATTGCATTTGGGGACCCTGCTTGGGCCTGCCATTCCCTCACCGACAGACATGTGCTGTGTGTCATAGAGAGCGCTGTGGGTGTTGTGGCACCAGAGGGGCTGTGCTTTCTTTTCCTGACCTGTCTGTGGCATCTCTTGGTCAGAAGATGTGGCGAGATTCCTCTCCTCATTCCAGAATCCCATCTGTCATGGCTGGACCAGTACAGCATGATGGGCATTGGTGCTGGTGCTTGGGCCGCACTTTTTCCCTCAGGACATACATAGGGGCATAGAAAACGGGGCCCAGTGTTGCCTCAGTGGAAGATGCTTCCTCCTTGGTGACATCCGGATTTGATGAGGGATTTTTGAACCCTGGTCATTGAGGTCTCCAGAGGGTAGAGATATGTTGGGTGTAGCCGGAAGCCGTCATGAGACAAGGTCATGTTCCATTGTGCAATAGCTCTGGGTCCTGATGCCTGTTTTTCCTTTTCAGCTGAAAGGCCAAAAGTACAAGCCAGGCTATAATGCAGACGTGGGAGACAAGTGGATCTGGCTGAAATGAAGCCTTCCTTCCTTGGAGCAGTTACAGAGCCCTGACAGTACAAGATCCGGTCACCATGGAAGTGAGCCTCTAGTTAGGGGATGGGAGAAAGGAATGGTCTCCCCAAGCATGCCCTGTTTGTGGACACCAGTGAGCAGGGCCCAAGGAGGCAAGAAGCTGTCTCCTCAGATCCCTAGGGATACCGGTTAAAGAAATTCAAAGCAAAAACCCACATGTTCTCCAACCTGGTTGGCCTGACCAGAAACACCTTTCTTCCATTGCCCCTGGGCCCTGGCCCCTGTAGGATCTGTATTTTGCTTCCTCAGACTTCAAAAAAATAAAAACCTTTTCTGTGGAGCTCCCTGCAGAGCATGTGTATGTTCTTGTCCCTGGGATGGCTGGGCAGGTCTGACTCCTGCGAGGGTTCACTCGCACTCTGCCTCCTCTACCAAACTAAAAGCCAAAGAGAACAGACTGAAAGGGAGCGGGAAGATGGCCACAGATGGGCCCAGTGCATATTGGTCTCAGTAGGCATTTTGGTCGAGGCTCGCCCAGAAGCCATGGGCCATTCTCCTAATTCCTCCTCTGATGGGCAGTTACAAGCTCGGAGTGTTGAGGAAGCGAACTGCCAGGAGAGGAGTCACTGAGAGACCCCTGACTGTGGGTTCACTCAGCCTGGCCTCTCTCTGTTCTGGGGTGTCAGCAGAAACTTGGGCAGAGCCGGCTCTGAGCTAGTGACCATTTGAGAACAGGCCTGAGAAGGTTGCAGAATGACCCCCGTTTCCATTTTCACTTATTAGAGGTGAAAATGCAGCTTCCTGGCCATTTTTGAGTCACAAGCCATATTTAAGTGGTTGTAATTTTGTATTTCCAACAAGGAATTGAGCACTTGAATAATTAAATGAAAGTGCTGCTGGGCATTGGGCCAGTCATGCGAGGCCTTTGGTGCCCAGCACCTCCGCTTGGGCTCTGGCTCCCCCCACACAACCCATTAGGAGCAGAGGAGAAAGAAAGAAAAATCTCTGTAATTATCTGCAGGGTGTGCCTGGTGGAGGCTGCTGCCTCTGCAGGGCCCTTACTGTTCTTAAACCTTGACCACGCTAGGGTCCTATTCACCAGCAGGTCAGGAGATGACAGACCGTGTTGTCAGGCTGACTTTGGTGAGATCCACCGCCCACCTCCTGCCCCCTGCCCCGACCCCATTTCCTGTAGTTTTAGGTCTGAACGATTGCCAGCCATTGTAAGCTTTGGTTTTTCATGGGGCTTTGTGACCAAGTCTGGGTGCTAGAGGCTGCCTCGAGAGGGAACGTGAGTTTAGAGTCGTACCATTTCATTTTCCAATGTTTTCCTTTACACAGTCATTGGGCAGAGACAGAGACAGGATAAACCTTTCATGTTTTTTCTTCCCATTGAAATACTGTAGAAGAATTTCAGAGGCGGAGGGACGGCCGAGGCCGCCTCTGGAGAGCTTGAGTCTGTTCCATTTGGGGGAGCCTCGAGTGCTGAGAAACATTTCTTACACCAAACCTAGCGCTGCCTCCTTGTTGCCTTGTTCTGCTTGTGGGGGCCATGCAGGACAAGGTGGATCTTTTCCGGGTGTCAGACGTGAGTCTCACCCTTCCCCCAGAGTCTTCTCCTGACAGAACCTCCCCATCCCATTCAGTAGCTTTAGCTCCAGTCCCTTCCCCAGCCCTGCTGTTTTCCTCTGAATGCCAGCCCCAGAACTGGCCACAGCCCTGCCCACGTGGCCCATCGCCTCCACGTTTCTCCATCTTTGTCTCTGTCCAGCTCAAGTGGGCTTTCGTGTCTTGGCCGCCCGGTGACAGTGTGGACTGCCGCTGAGCCGGTGCTCCTCTGGCCCCCTCTCTGGCTAGGCTCTCACCTTCTTGCATTTGAATGTGATAGTGGGTGATTCCTTAATGCTTTTCTTTCTCTTGCACAGAATGAAAGTTCTTCAATTCAATAAAACTATTTTTTACTTAAGAACAAAAAAGTCGCATTAAAAAGAAACGCTTTCCCGAATTTTGTAAATCCTACAAGACTCACAGCGGCGGATGTGGCCTAGTAGACAGTCTTGACATCTGGATGGTGCGGCCGTCAGCCCTCTCTGAAATACACCAGCTGCATGACCCTGGGAGGTCACTGCCTCTTGGCCCAAAGCCGTTCTGAAATGAGGAACCAGCTCTGTCGGAGAAGTCTCCTGCCACGGCCTTTCCCAATGAAATCATAGGCTTGGGTGCTTTTCCTCAGAAATGCAGCCCCTGCCATCACCTGGGCACAAGACCCCAGACTCCCCCATTTCCCCTCATGAACAGGACAGCAGGTGTCCCTCCTCCGGCCACCCAGAAAACCCTCCTTTTAGATGTGAGGGGCCAGTGCTATCTTTAAAATAATCTGGCCGCAGCCTTAGTACAGGATCATGTCACTCAGGAGGCTGTTTGTGAGGGCGACCTGCAAAGGACATATTTAAAGTACAGACTTATCCCTGGTGTCTGTTCTGGGCATTTCTTGCTCAATAAGAACCGCTGTATCCATGTCAGCAAAGCGTGGCCCATATTTGCTCCAGTGGCCAAGACAGGGTAACAAACTCATTCCATAAAACTGGACTTTCTTAGGAGATTTGACAAGCTGGCTTCTTTGTGAAGAGTGTGATGGGGAGTGAAGGCAGACAGATCGTCCATTCTGGAGCCAAGGGGGCACGAAGGGTGCACAGTAGGGATGAAGCTACCAGTAGTGGCCATGTCCTGTTTGTTGGAGAGATTCCCAGCCCAGTTTGCTCTGCACACACTAGGACAGAAGAAGAGTTAACTCAGTGAATCTGTCTTGATAAAAATTCAGACTTGCACTCCAATCTTGAAACAACTATGCATTACATAGAATTCTTAGAATTTGTGATTCTCTAACTTTACAAAACCAGCTCTGTTGAATGAAGACACTGTAAAAATCACATGTAAAAATAGAACAGGGCTAGATTTCTGCTCAGTGAAATATTCTTCATCTGCTTGCTTAGAGCAGGTTGAGCATCTCAGAAGCTCTCTGCTGTTCTCGATGGAAAGGTGTCGGACGACACAGTGCCTCGGTAGCCATCTTAAATCTTGGGGGTTTGGGGTTTTTCCATAAGAAAAGGTGTTAATGCCTCCCTCACTTTATTCATAGTAATCTGGGACTGGGGTGTGCTGTCCTTGTGTGTCATGCCCTAGGCACCCTGAACTGGCTGCATTATTAGGTCCAGGGTATCGTTTGGCAAAGACCATGAGAATGGGAGTATGGAAGAGCATCCTTGGCCCATTTGTCCTTTCCAGAGATGCCTGTCAGGCTGCTGCCTTCAAGGTCCCGGAAAGCTTGGAAATGAAATGTTCTCCCTTCCAATGTAGAATACAGTACAAGCCCCTTGGTAAAGAATCTAGTGGCCTGAACCAGGTTTAATTAGCTCCTGTGATGCTGGTTTCCTTGAAGATCTCTAGTTAGTGTGGGGGGGGGGAGAGGGTTGGGGCAGGTCATTTTGGGACCTGACACTCTTGAGTAGGACTGCTGTTCTCATGGAGAGAGGGAGCTTAGATCAGCTGGAAATACAGATCTTCACCCGCACTCAGTGACTGTCACTGCTGAAGCTTGAGGGGGCAGATGGCAAATGTGGACATGACATGCAGGTGAGTCATTTATTTGACGATCTGGTCTCAGTGAAACCATGGAGGAGGAAGTGGTGGTGTGGAGAGTGGGGGCTCCATTCACACTTAAAATTTTACCACCTTCTGGTAGCTGCTGGCAGTCCACACCTTCACTCCCTACTTCTCTGGTTGACCCTTGTTGGTCCAAGGCATAGAACTGGAGTCCCCGTGTTTGGTCTTAAGTCTGCTGAGAAGCAGCAGGCCCTCCAAGTTCTTGCCTGATTCCGCCATCAAGCTCTTTTAAGGAAGCCTCTTAAGCAGAGAGGCTGTGGTTCTGAGCTTTAGGCCCGTTCAATCGAGGGCCTTCCTGACATGGTCCAAAAGGTGCCCTCCTGGGCCACGGCATTTGTGCAGGGGGCAGAGGGAGGACTTGGTCTCGGACTCAGTAACTTGATGGACGTTGGCCATAAGACAGGGATGGTGCGATTGCATTTGTGCCTTGCTCTGCAACCAGGCCATAGCCAGGAGAGTTTGCTGCCATCTCTCTGTGCCAGTTCACATGTGCATTGGACCCTCCTTGCCTTGCCCAGGCCCTCTGATTTCCATTGAAGGGATGGCAGCTTTTGCCCTAAAAAATGATGTGAGACCTTGGATTTCTTTTTCCTTATGCTGTCTGGCTTTTGGGGCTTGCTGCTAGTGTGATAGTAAACGTGAGGAGGTTCAAACCTTATCAGAAGATGAAGAAACAGCGTTCAGAAAGTGGTGGCACATGACCCGTGGCTGAAGTAAAGCAGCCCCTGCTGTGTGTTGGGGAGGGAGGAGCTTCCTGAGAGAATGTAACTGAAATCTGGACTGTCTTCCAGCTGTCAGAGTGAGGAGGCTTCTGTGCCCATGCCTATGCCCGTGCCCATGCCTGGCATTGGTGCCAGAGTGCAGATGGGACAGCAAGCAGCAGGGAAGGGATGCTCTGCGTGGGGGCTTTCATCCTGCTAGTGGCTTACCCACATTAATTAATCATTACCCACTAACAGCATTCTGTGGTTAGCCTGGAAGCGCTCAGATGCATCCGGTCCGGGCTGCATCCAGTGGTCTCAGCGTCGAGTTTCTGAGCACAAGGAATAAATCCATTCTAATGGAGTTTTTACCCAGACAGAAATGGTTTGGAAGAGCTGAGAGCTCCCAGCTGGAATGAGTGTTTCCATATACATGTAGCTGGTGGGGTGGTAATTGCTTATTTTAATGAGTAGAGTAATAGCACATGGGGACTCCCAAAGTGGAAATGGTCAGTGAAGGCTGAACTTCCCTCTGCCTCTTCATCTTCGAGGCAATGCAGCCCTGGCCGGAGCAGCCTCCAGACGTGGCTGCAGGAGCCTGCTTAGAATACAAAGAGTGTGAGGTCAGAGATCTGAACCGGGAATCTGAGGCTACTTGGTTCCGTTTGTGTCCCTTCCTGACAGCCCTGACCAACGGCCATCCAGCTGAGTGAGTGAGCGGGTGCTTGAAGAGCCTGAGGAAGAGAGCTCGGCCCACTCACATTCTTATCACTTTGTTTGATCCATAGATCCAGTCAAAATTGGCTTCTTTGTGACTCCCCCCTTGGCCATCATGCCTGCTCTGCCCTCTGGGGCCAGATGGTCCAGGTCGGATTCCCTTTCAGATGCTTGAAGACACGCAGGTCTGCCTGGCTCCTGGCTGCACATCCTAAGCTCCCTCACAGGCCCTTGGAACCTTCCAGGTCCTGGGGGGCAGGTTCCCTTTAACATGCACATCTCTGAGAGCTCAATGTGGGCATGTGCGGTGAAGAACACCAAGGGGTAGTTTTTGACTCCACAGGAAAGGATAGAAAAAAAAGCCCCTCCCATCAGCATTTGTGTCCAAGGCTGCTGTCCCTGCAGCCTCTCCTCTGCCCCTTTTACAGCCCAGTCTTTGTCCTCAGATGGCTCCCAGCAGGATAGAGGCTTTGACTGGCCACCCTTGTCCCTACCACCATGTGGGGAACCAGAGCGCTGTTCTGCTGGGGTTCTTCCTGCTTAATGTGGGATGGCAGAGAAGACCCTGCGCCCGAGGTTGGGGAGATGTGGGTGCCAATTCCATCCACCTTGGACACTGTGTGACAGCCTGTGGCGCCAACAAGCCACCCTCCCTGGGCTCAGGTGCTGGCTCTGGAAAATGGGAATAAATAATCCCAGCCCTTGCCTCTTGGAGCCATCAGGAGATTCCGGTGACAACTCACAGAGAGCGCCCTGCCAGGTTTAAAACTCCGTGAAAGCCTCAGTTTCTTTTATCAGCATTTTCTGATGCTGACCCTCCATTGAGTGGGCAGACAGGCCTTTTGGTCTGCTCTTGCAGAGCCTGCACACTTAGAATACTTTGTTGACATAAAATAAAGTGCTGTGTTTTATAATGTACAGCCCACTCTCAGCTCACCTGGGTGGGGCCAGGTGGGGCCAGATTTGGCCTAGGGTGTCGCTGCCCACTCCAGATTGTCATTCTCTGCCTTTGGAAAGGGATGGCAATCACTTATTCAGGGAACATTTAGGAGGGCCCCAAATTCAGCTCAGCCCCAAGCTCCAGCCCCAAGTGCCTCAGTGGTGCAAGTACAGGGTGCCCCGTGTCCAGGACACTGGGCTTGTTAGCTTCTGGGTGACAGTGTAGAGAAGATGTCATTCAGGAGAAAGTACCGAGGGGCTGGAGCTGGACAGAAAGAGAGGCTTCGGGCCAAGGAGAAACCTGGAGCTTGGGTGACGTGAGAGGAAGAGGAAGGGGTCAGCTGGGCCCGGGGGGAGAGGCTGCCCTCTGGCAGGCCTGGCCAGCCTCTCTGGGCTCCTCTTCCTCCCCAAATAGACCCTGAAGCAGCTGAAGACAATGGGTTCCAAAGGGGGCATCAGGCCCCTCTGGTCAGTTTCTCATCTCTGGGAAAGGACTTGAGTCTGGCCATTGGAGGCCATTCTTCATTTGAACAAACTGAATGTTCGGCTTGGAAAAGTCTCGGGGCACAACTGTCTTTCTTCAGGTATCAACAGCCCTGTCATGGGATAGGGATTAGAGCCTGGGGGGCAGGACCAGGAGGATTGGGGTGGGGGGAGGTCACAAAGAAGGTAGTTTAGGCTTGATGTCCAGAAAGTCTCCCCAGTGTAAGTGCAGACCCAAAGCAGAATGGGCTGCCCCAGGGGTCTTGTGACCAGAGCTGCCTCCCGTTGGACAGAGCATCCTTATTCACCTACATACAGCCTCCGAGCTCCCATCAGAAATTCTCTGATGTCACCCTCAGGTTTGGGGGGTGGGGGGAATTGGACTAGAAAGATACTATCCTGGGCCTGGCCAACATCTGGAAAATGGGTGGGGCCTTCATTGATGAGCTTGCATTAAGGGCTTGGGGTATAGCAGGTATTGCTAAGCAGGAAAGGGGCCGTGTGCCCCTGGGGGATGGAACTGGATGGAGTGATGATGGCCCAGCTGCCGGGCTAGGTGGGGACACTCCCCAAAGGGCCTTTCAGAGGTAGCCTTAGAGCACAGTCTTCTCACCTGCTCTGTGGGAGCTCCTCAGGGTTTTTTGAGTGCGCAAAGTCCTGGTTCATTTTGAAGCCGCCTTTTGAACAACCAAAGCCGCCTATTTCCCAAAGCTAAATGAAGCAGGTGTTTTTGTTGTCTCTAGGGTTGGCTGAGAACACTGCTGAAGCCTTCATTAGAGGGGCACGGTCACCCCAAGCAGGTGTTTGAAGCATCTGACTTAAGGCTAAATAAATGGTAACCTGGCTGTTTTCATCAACAAAGGCTGTGGCCATGGAATGCTCCATGGGACCTGGGACAGATCTCTTGCCTTCCCCGAGTTTTCCCCCTTCTTCACATTGAGTCTCCTGGAAGGGCCCTTCCCACAGTGACCTTCCATGACCTCTGGTCAATAGGACAGATACCAGCCACGGAGCCACCTGATAAATACGTGGCCTGTAAGAGTGGAGCTTGGTCTTTTCTCTTTATTTCTTGGTGACCTCCCAATGTGTCCCCTCTGCATAGTCGGACTCGGATCCTAAAAGCTGGACTGACCTGAGGGACCCTGTAGCCCCACCAGCACTTGTACAGGAATCTCCCCGACATGTGATAAGGGTCCTGGAGTGAAGACCTCTCCTCGACCTCCCAAGGGGGGGGCTTCCAGCAGGCCAGATCTCTGGGGGAGCGGGGCTTGTTTCTAACAAGCCTGGTTCTTCCTCTTTCGAGCTCTCCCCATGGTTCCTGGTTCTGCCCTCTGGTGCCAAGCAGAGTAAGGTGAATCCCTCTTTCTTTCACAGACCAACAGACTGGTTCCCACGTCAGTTTTTCTCTATACATCCCCAGCTAAGCCGAGGGGTCCTGGCAGACGCCTCATGGCTCAGCCCTTGCCTCTCTACTCAGCTGGAAGAAAGGCGCTCATCATTCCCTGGATAAACATGTGTCTCTCAGGCCACACGCCCTTCATCTTCAGGGGGGAGAGGGCCTCTGACGCAGTTTGGAAGGAAGAAAAGCCGATCACTTCCTGCTGTGTGCCCACATTTGACAGGCCTATTCACTGCTCCAAAGGGAGCAGTGGGCATGCTCCCCATTTGCTGTAACTTCTTGACCATCTTGGAACTTTGGAAGCTGAACATGGCCGTGGGCCTGAAGCTGAGGGGATCTTGAATATCTGGCCCTGCTTGGACCCCATCTGGAGGCCTGCTCTCCATTCTGGGGGTGGATGCCAGGCCAGGCGGGCCCAGAGAGCATGCCAGGGTCAGGATCAGCTGAAGGGCCCAGGAGGAGAAAAGACAGCTAGGGGATGTGATAATTTTCTGTGGATATTGCTTGTACTTCAGAGAGGGATTCAGTCACAGATATAAAAGGAATAGGGATGCTGTGTAGGCTTGGGGGCTCACTAAGCACTTGTAATAACCCTGGGAGATAAAGGGGCTGGTGTGGATGAGGAGACTGAGGCTGAGACCAGTGATGGCAAGGGGTCCAGAACTAGTCAGTGTTGGGGACAGGATTCAAACAGGGTCTTACTGCACTCCCCGGCTGATGGGGGCTATGCAGTCCAACTCCACTCAATTTACAGAGATGGATCCCAAGGCCTAAGGAGATCAGTGTGACTTTCCCAGGGTCACCGAGCCAATATCTGTGACCTCAGCGGCTGCTGCTTGGCCCCAGAAGTCAGGACTCGGTCCTGTGAGAAGTCGCAGGTATGTGTGAGCTGAATACAGCAAAGGAAGGAGCATTTATTAAGCCCTTCATGTGTTCCTGGCACCATGCTAAGTCCTAGGGGTAGGAATCCAGGTGGAAAGAAGACTAGTTCCTGCCCTCAAGGACCTCCCACTCTGAGGTAGAAAGAGCCCCCAAGCCTGAGGAGGAGGGGAGTGATGGTGCCCATTTCAGAGGCCTGGGCTCTAAGTCCAGGAGCCAGGGATGAGGCTCTCTTAGAAGGTATTAAAGTATTTGAATGGGAAAAAATGGAAAGTAGAATTAACCTGAGAGTTTTTCCTGCAGTATTTTTGAGAACACGTCTCTATTTTCTCCAGCCCACACCCACCATGGAGCCTCTGGACTCTTCCCCTGCTCTTCCATCTGTGGCCTCTGAGAGGCTCTGTCGCACTCAGTTGAGGGAGCCCCAGTGTATCTTTGGCCCATCCTCAGGATAGCTGCCCACTGTCTGGGGCCTCTTCTCTGGCTCTGGCCACCCCTCAGTGCAGCCTGGTCCACCCTGCCTCCAGCCCAGAGGCATCACCTTGCCTCCACTCTCATCACAGAGCAATGGGTGCAGGCTGGAAGTGGGCACCCTTTTGTTTTTCTCCCACATCTCCATCTTCTCCTAAGGTTTGCCCACTGGTCACCCCTACACCATGCCCCCTCCCAAGCTCTCACCTTAGACACCTCCACCTTCAGAAGCTTTCTGGGCAAGACTCGCCAATGGGTGGGACCAGTGGCAGCTCAGATGGGGAGCAGCTGGTGCCCCTCCCTCCATGTGCATGAGGAATAATCCTGTTGAAGAGCAGTTTTTGAGCCACCTTCTGCACCAGAACAGCTCCTCACCCTTTTGTGTCCCAGATCCCTCGGGCAAGCTGCTGAAGCCCCTTCTTAGAGTCATGTTTTTAAATCCATAAAATAGATAAGATGACCAATTATACTGAATATGGTTATCAAAATCTCAGAAAATAAAGTTCCCGGATCTCCAGCAAACAGGGGGTCTCTCAAATCACAAAAGAAATAAGACCAGAGTGTTAGAGACTGCCCAAAGACTTCTGGGAGCAGCTGGAAGGCAGTTAGGGCTTCAGTCTGCGGGTGGCACATTCACAGCTTCTCCAAGGGTTGGCCACTAAGTCCACCCTATGCCCCAAGTGGATCCCAAAAGGAACAAAGTTCGGAATTTTAGGGGTCAGTCTAGGGGTGAGTAGCAGGGCAGGGGAACCATTTGGGAGGGCTCAGCTTGTCCCATAGGCTTGACCAGACCAGAGCTGGTTCCCTCCCCTCAGGGCCTATGAGTGATGGTTGTGCAAAAGTGCACTGGTACAGCAGCAGCCTTTGGGTGTACTGCTGGCCCTCAGCACACTCCAAACAAAGCCATAAACCAGAAAGAATGTGCCCTTCCTGGAAACCAGGGCTGGGAGCTGGGCTAGGAAGCCTACACAGCCTGGGCTGGTGCCTTAGGGTACCAAGACCTCGCAGCTGCATTCTGGGAAAAGGCTACTTGGTGGGCCTGGAGAAGTTTCCTTTTAAAAAGAGGTCTTTTCCTCTGCTCCCAAGATGATCCCTCTGGTTGCCTGCAGTGTGAGACATTGAGACCTGTTAGGGCCAGTGGACATGCTCCTGTTCTTCCTTGGGAGCTGACAGAAGCCCTGTCTTGAGCCTGGAAGAGGACAACTGTGGGATAGGGGAGGTGCCCACCTGTCCCTCTGGGCCCAGCAGGATGAAGGGAGAATGACCCTCTTTCATTTCGTAGGTAATCTGCAGCCTTTTTGTAGTCATCTCTTAGTAACCATTTATTGCCTGCAGGGCCCCGGCTTCCTGCCTTGGTCACTCATATGGCCAGCAGCACTTCCAGATGTGCCTCGGTGCCTCTCGGGTGTTGAAGGAGCCGTCATGGGCATGGCAGGATGAAGTCACTCTGTCCTGCTGATTCAGCCCTGCCATCCCCGCCTCATTCAGGGATGCTCAGTCCAAGCTCCTGGGGACCTCCTCCCTTTCCCTCATCTGTCCAGTCTTCTCAATCCTATTTCTGCAGGGTCCTTGTCTGCATCTGTCTCTCCCTTCCCCCTCCCCCCCGCCACTGCCACCATCTTTGCTCAGGCTCTCATCATACAGAATTAGATTTGGAGCTGGGCTGCTGAAACCAATGCAATGGATTGTGAGACTGAGGCTCGGCAAGGGGGAGTTGTTTGCTTGGGGTCACAAGGGAGTAGTACATGCTGGTGCTGTGATTAGACTCTGGCTTCCCTACTACCGTCACATCCCTGCCCATGATTGGAATGGCCTCCAATCCTCTCTCTGCTCCTCCTACCCCTCCCTTCTCTAACAAGCAGCAGCCCTGATGGCCACCTGCTGCCTGTCGTGCAGAGCCTGTTGGGGCCAACATCCTTCTGTTAATCAGCTCCCAATTTCTCTCTGAATCCTGGTGAACCACAGTGACACAGTATGACATCATAGTGACCTCAAGGGGCACAACTTAAAAATGCAAGATAGGACAATTCCAGTTCATTCCACTGGCCCCCCCTCCTACCCACCGTCCCGCAAAGCTCTCCCTGCCTGCTAGGGACACTTTCAAGGCCATCCTTCATTGGCTTAATCTGGGGGAGCCAAAAAAGGCATATTAGCTTTTAGTGATGTGACCGTCAGATAAGCACTGGAGGTGGCTGGAATCCCATCATCCCATGCACTGAACCTGGCGGCTTCTAAAGTCCAGCACAGAGTGCGGGAAGGGCTGTGTCTCCGGTCCGTCCACATTTATTAAGCACCTATTTGTGTTGCGCCGTGCTAAGTGTGAGCACATAAAGAGAGACAGGCATCCTCTCCTGCCCTCTGGAGCTCTCAGGACCATCAGACCAATGGGAGATGTGCCTCAGGGTCTGAGGCCGGAAGAGGAGTCTGTCCAGGAGACAGCTCTTAGCTCTGAAGCTTCTCTTCATCCGTTCACATCCACTAGGCTCTCCCCAAATCCCCCTGTTATGTCTGAGATCTTCCCACAGGATGCCCTGTGATGTCATCACCTACAGAAGTCTGGGGACAAAGTCCCAAAGAGCATGTGATCTCTCTTGGCTGGGCACACATCCTCTGCTTAAAAATGTGTCCTGCCCACCCCTGCCAAATTCATCACCAGCACACAGGCTCAGTCACATCACTTTCCTGCTAAAAATTTTTTTTTGGGGGGGTGGCTCCTGCTACATAATGCCCAGAATTTCTAGCCTGGCATTGAAGCTTTCCTTTCCAATCTGGTCCCACCCCTCTTTTCAGACTTCTGTGTGACTCACTGCCATGTTACCGTCTCCTGTGGAATGGGAATGTCCGATCCACATTGGATTAGTGTTTGGGAGAGGGGCTGTGTCCAGAAAAGAGCTCTGTGCAGTCAATAAGGTGGCTGGCTTTCTGGTGCAGACTGGGCTGCTCCCCTGGGGCCACGCGGTTTCTCTGTGCTTCCTGTCTCCTCATCTGTCCTATGGGCTGGTGGGGATGAGACAAGGGAGGTGAGGGACTGATTGCCAGAGTGCCTTTCTGCTCCGGGGAGCCAGTAACCATGGGACCAGGCACTTTGCATAGCCAGACCCTTCATAGGAGGCTGGCATAGAGAGTGGTGCTGAGGGGGACCTTGGAGACCCTCCAGTACAGCCCCTTTGCGGTAGAGGGGAAGTGGCTTGATAATAATGGTCATGTAGGTGGTCCCCCCCTCCCCATTCTCAGGGAGCTAGCTGCCCTTCTCTTTGTTTGAGAGATGAGGGGCCTCTGACATGACAGGCATGACACTGGGCAAGGCCCTTGCCCTTTTCTCACCCTCCTGGTTCTCAGCCAAGGTCACGCGAAGTGGTGGCAGAATTGGGGTTGGGACTGATGGAAAGGGCTAGAAGAGCGAATGCTCCTGGACCAGGGTGGTTCATCCATGACACTGTTCCTGACCCCTGTGGCTAAATGGGAAGTGAGTGGCAGCTGCCTGCTAAGATGGGCTTCTCTTGGGTCCTGCCCTCCTGGGAGCCTAGAATCAGGAGCAAAATGTGACCTTACCTTCTGCTTGTTTGTGTGCATGTGTGCGTGTGTGCGTGCACACACACACATGCACACATACACATGTACATGCACACACCACTTGAGAACTAGAAAGTGACAGGGCCACAGCTAATCACAAACTGAAAGCTGAGTCCAGTCCCTTGGGAAGCAGAACTCCTGCAAGGCCACGCCACACCACTCCTGGTGACAGAGGAGGACTGGAACACAGCTTGGCCCAAGAACCCCCCAGTCCAGCTCCCTGCAGGGAAGCTGTGCTGCTTTGAACAGGGTCTCTTGTGATCCATGTAGCAGGTAGCCTTGGGCAGGCTGCCCTGGGCTTCAGCGATGCTTCACACAACACAGTGATAGAGGCAAGCATGTAGGGCCCCGTTTACCAGGTCCCTCCAGTTGAAAGGAGGAGTGTTCCCCTGGCTCCCAGCAGGTGGTGCTCACACCACATTGTTGCTAGTGGAGCCAAGCTGGCCTGGCCCTGGCCCTGGCTTCTTGGGGAGTCTGGCTTTGTGGGGGGCCATAAATCACTTTGGGGTGCCCTGTGACCGGCTAGGTGGCAGAGTGGGAGCAGGAAGTGGGCATAGTCCAGGGAGACAGAGCTCAGCCACCCAAAGCACCAGCCATGGCCAGCCACGGGGGGTGAGGGTACGTGCAGAACTGGCCCTGGTCCTGAGCCCTGAGCCAGAGGCCAAAGTGAGCCTGGACCAATCAGCTGGTTGAATTTGGTTCTGTTTCATTTACTAAGCATTTGTTACACACAAGTTTCTGTTCTAGATCAGGGGTGGGGAACTTGTAGCTTCGAGGCCACAAGTCCTAGAGTGTGGCCTTTCCACTGAGTCCAAGTTTTACAGGACAAATCCTTTTATTAAGGAAATTTGTTCTGTCTGAGGGCTGCACTAGAGGGCTGTGTGTGGCCTTAAGGCTGCAGGTTCCCCACCCCTATTCTAGATGCTGGGTATATAATGGGCTTGGGGAGGGGGACCAGCCCCTGCCCTCAAGGAGCCACCATTCTACTAGACTCCAACATGTACCCAGAGAAGTCTCTGTGGAGAGTTGTTTCAAAGTGACTTCAGGAAAGAGTATGGGGCAGGGAGCCAGAAAACCCTCACCTAAGAGGTGGCATCTCCACTGTACTTTAGAGAGTGAGGGGCTGGGACCAGAGGGGAGGGCTGCCAAAGCCTGGAAGGAGACTGCACCCTTAGGGGAAGTACCCACTAGCCTGAAAGGACAGGAATCCTGTCCAGAGGTGAGATGTCACAGAAGGAGAGATGGCACCTGAACCCAGGGCTGCTGGGCTATGCAGGGCACAGATAGATGACTTGGTGGCTTCCCCCAGGAGGTGGCAGAGGGCTCAGGACTGGCAATCATGGGAAACAGTGACCCTGATGAGTCACCTTCCTCTCTGCCTCAGTCTCCCCACTGGTAAAGGAGAACTAGATAGTCATTAAGGTCCCTTCTAGCTAGTAGGAGGTTTATTACTTTTCATTGTTGTGAATTAGGGCTATTTGGGGAATATAGTACTTGGGCAGGGATTCCCTCACCTTCGTGTCTATTGGACAGAAGGATGAAGAAGCCGGTTTGGGTGGGAGTCTGTCCCCGGCAAAGCTGGGCCCTTTGTCACTGCTCCTTTGGTGTCCTGTCCTGCTGATCGCAGCAAACTTAATACAGCAAAAAGACCAAAATCTAGCCTGATGACAGGGAGACATTCATCCAACAAATGCTGATTAAGAGTAAGGCACTCTACTAGCTGCTGGATGTGATGGAGACAAAGAAAGATCCAGAAAAGGGGCTCTGGCAATATGGGAGGAGAGAGCCAAGCCTCTCAGCAGGGGGTGGGCAAGCAGGGAAGGCTTGTCCTTTGGCTCAGGTTCCCCTTTGGGTCCTGGAACCTTGCCTTTCATCAGTGCTGCTGGGATTGAGCTGGATTCTTGGAAGAGTAGGAATCCCTTAGCCAGGCCGCGAGAAGGCCTTCTGCAGTCTGGCTCCTGCTATCAGCCTTTCCATAGCTTAGAGGAGACTGTCCCCTACCCCCTTTGCCAGACGAGGAAAGGGGTCCAGGAAGCTGGGGTGTGAGCCAGGCTTCTCTGGTTCCAAACCTCCATTGCTCCCACTGTACCAGATTCCCATCCTTGGGCATGTAGTATCTCATTTGACCCTCCTGCCAGTCCTGTGAGGTGCTCTTCTCTCCATCTGACAGAGGAGGAATTGGCTGGAGGGAGGTTCAGGGATTTGCCCAGGGTTTTCCCTACCCATTTAGAGCTGGACTGGAATGCAGCCTTCTGCCTCTCAGTCCTGTGCTCATGACTCTGATATCTCAGAACTAGAAGGGACCCCAGAAAGCATCTAAGCATTAGGTGACTTAAGAAAGATCCATTGTGGGGGCAGGGTTAGTGGCCTCCAAGTATCATGTGAGCCAAGTGTGTGACCTGGCAGAAGGAGAAAGTGAAAGGCCCTTGGGGGTGGCACCATGAAGGGCAGAGTTGCCAAAGTCCCACTGCCCTTGCTGAGCCCTGTTCAGGTCTCATCGGAACAACTGGGTTCAGTTCTGAGGGCCATATTTTTAAGGATGACCTCGAGAAGCTGAAAGTCTACAAAGAAGGGCAGCCATGTTGGTGAAGGGCCATGTGTCATGTGAAGGTAAGTGCATGGAACTTGGCACCCTTGTCCTGAAGAAGACTTGGGAAGATGATGGCTGTCTGCAAGTGTTTGAAGGGCTGGCTAGTGGAGGGCCTGTCCAAGCCAATAGTGTTCAGTGAGCTCCTATGCACCAGGAATTGCACTAAGGCCTGAGGATACAGATGCAAGATGAAAAAGGAGCTTCTGTTGTGGGGGAGGGAGAGGAAGCCCCCCAGCTAAACATATCTGAGCCAGGAGAAAGTATTGGCATCTGAAGGAGTCAGGAAAGGTCTCCCATAGGAGGCAGCGAGGAGCTGAGGGATTCCAAGAGATGGAGAGGAGGAAGCAGGACATGCCAGGCACAAGGGACAGTCTGCAAGACTGTGGAGGCAGCAGAGAGAACTCCAGGGAAGATTTCCTAACAGAGGCATGCAAAGGACCATGGGTTCCCATCACAGGAGGTCTTCAAAGTGGATGAAAACTTGTCCAGCCCAATGTGATTCAGGTCCTTGTTCAGGCACGAACTAGACTAGCTGCTAAAGTCCCTTCCAATTCTGAGACTCCATGGAAGATACTGACACAGTGGGGTTGAGATTACTTGGGGCAAACAATTTTGCTCTGGTTTCATTTGGGACACCAGTGATTATGCTTCTACTGGCAGCAGGCTGGCTCAGCAATGACCTATATGAACAACATTCTTCATAGCAGGCCTCAGACCTGATGAGGTTGAGCAGAAGTAGGACCAGCCATTCCTTGGTTGCAAGACCACTTGGAAAGAGAAGCCTAGGCATCTGGGTTGATGGGTCAGACCGCAAGCTCCTGGCTCATTCCCCTGCTAATGTCATCCCAGGATCCACATGGCTCAGCAGTTCTCTGAGGTTCTTGGGCTCTTAGGATGCAGAACTACATGGGGCCATAGAGATCATGTCGTAACAACCTTATTGTGCTAAGGAGGAAAAACCTTTTAATTGAGTACTATCATCAATTTCTTCCAGATGTGTTCTTTTCTAGTTTTCTAAGTTGTTTTAAGTTTATTTTGCCTTTTAAGTTCTGAAACCAGGGTTTCCTTGTGCCTGGAGGAAAAGAAACCAGGCAGTTCTGGACCTGAAATGCCACTAGCTAGATGTTGGGCAAGTCCCTTTCTCTCTCTGGGTCTCATTTAACCCCTCTGAAAATGAAAGCTATTGAATGAGGCTGTCTCTGGGTTATTGGGATTGTCACCAAGAAGCACCCCCCAAGTGGTGGTATAAGCACAGGCTGGGGGGCAGTGGTAGGTCAGGCCCTTCTTCTCTTTGTCAAGTAGAAGTCTGCCAAGCTTTATCCTTGAATGAGTCTGGGCTTTCTCTTGAGATGTCTGCTTCTGAAGGCTGTCCTCCAAGCAAAGGCAATTTGCAAAATTGCAAATGTGATTAGACGGGACACTCCTTCATGACAATTGCTCTAATCTTATTCTTTGCAGATGGGCAAGAAAGGGGAAGATCAACCACCCTCATGATGAGCACAGCCTCTTCCTACAGAGAGAAGTAGAATGCCCTGTATATAGGGCATGGCAGCCTGTCCTCAGACCTATTGGGTGGCCACTGGCCAGGGATCAATCCCTTTATATGCCTGCTTTTCAGTCCAAACCATAAGGCTTCTGACCCTTGTCCCTTTCACAGTGGCCACACCAGAAGAAGATGATATTTGAAGAAGCCCAACTAGGAGACCTTTCCATAGTCTACACAAAAGTGATGCATTCATGAGCTGGAAGAGTGGCTACATGAACAACAGGAGGGACAAGCACTGGAGATGCTGCAGAGGTAGGAAGAGCAAGATCCAGTGCCTGATGGGATGGGTTTCTTCACTAAGGAAGGGGAGAGCCCAGGATCACTCTGAGGCAGCAAATCAGGCAGATTGGAAGGACGGCCATGCCCTCCACAGACAGAGGAAGCTGAGAAGAGAGGCGGGTTTCGGGGGAAAGAGAATGAGTTTGCTTCAGATGTGTGATGCATACAGGACATACAGTGGGAAATGTCCAGTAGTTAATTGGTGATGCAGAAATATTGAACACAATAAATTAGAACTAGCATTACATGCCTAAAGCTGATCATTGGACCTCTGAGAGCAGGAGATGCCCATGGGAAAGACTGGAGCAAGAGGAGAGGGAAGGGACTAAGACAGAGGGCTGGGAACAGTCATGGCTGAGAGAGGACCAGACTGAGGAGCAATCAGTATGTCAGAAGGAGAAATGTGAAGGGGGGACATGAGGGAAGCTGAGGAGTGCGGTGGGTCAGTCGGCACAAAGAGCAGGGAGCTTAGGAGGCTGAGGATGGAGAGAAGTCTCTGGCTGGGGCACATGTCTGCTGAGAGCAGAGTTCGCAGCCACATCTGTGGGTTAGAGGTGAGGATACAATGAAATGAAGTATTAATTTTGAAGCCCTACATTTGTTCTGTTGTTATTATTATTTAAAGATACACAGAAGATTCTTCCTCCTGTGAGATATGGACACTCTGAACCATTTGCTGTAAATACCACATCTTGAAGGTAAACCCTCCATAGTTCACAAATGTGTTTGAAAGACCAAGGGAAACCCTGTGGTTTCAGGACCTTGGGGGAACAAGGGCAGTAAGAGGTAGAGGGAAGTGCCCAGCCAGGCCCTCCCAGTGCTTGGATCTCAATGTCTTGGCATATGACTGGAGACTCTGGGCCTCAGTTTCTTTTTTTTTAATATAATGTAAATTTTAATTTATTTCTTGGTTATATCATTCATTTCCACAAGGTTTTGAGTTACAAATTTTCTCCCCTTTTTGTCCCTACCCCCCAGCCCAGAACATTGATCACACTGTAAGACCCCTCCCACAATCTGTTCAG
>CM053593.1:388222046-388238161 GCA_028646575.1 Pseudocheirus occidentalis | reverse complement strand
GACTCAGTGTTATGGTTTCTGAATAAAGACCTTGGTTCTGCCTTCCATGTGGAGAGTTTGCTATATTTTGTGATCCAAAACTACACCAACATATTCATAACCATCATGGGTGTTGTGAATATCTCATTATTGATACAAGGGGCCAGATAGACCAACCCCCTCATTTTACAGATAAGAACACTGAGGCACAGAGAGAGGTGAAAGGACTGCCCTGAGCAATACCCATAGAGTCAGAGGTAGGATTAGAACCCCGGCCAGACTCTTACTCCAGACCCAATGTCCTTTTCACCCTGGCAGACACATTTATTCATTCAATACAGTGGAAAGTGGGGAGAAGCTTCCCAAGTTGGGGTGTGGTGGAGAAGGAATTCTGCAGAGTCAAGAGCAAACTGGCCCTGGCCAGTACCTGAAAATGAGATGCCAGGGAGAGCTGACTGATTGGAGGAAGGGGCTGCAAGGCTCTGGGATCTGCTGGAGGAAAGGCCAATAGAGCCACAAAGCTGAGTGTGAACCTTGGAATGGGACAGCCCTTGGGCAGCCTCCAGTCAAGACTAATGGTGGATCAATACATCTCAGAATTGCCATGCTGGGCTTCCCTTCTCTGTGGCCCCCCACTCATTCCTCCCTCTCCCTCATGCCTGACCGTGTGCATCGGCCAGTCCCTCCCATGCCTCTGGCTCCCTCTGTTCTACCCTACTGCCCTCCTGAACCGTAGTCCTTCCCTTCATATCTCCCCAGTGCCTCTCCCCCAAAACTACCTTTGCATATTTTGTATTTAACTCCGCAAGCTCCTCGAGGGCAACGGCAGCACATAACACAAAGTAGGTACTTTCAGCAAACGTCTGTCCTGACCCAGTCCCACCTGGGGCCTGAAGGTGGATGAAGGGCAGCTCCTATCCTTGAGAGAACCAGCCGAGTCTCCAGCCGCGCTCCTCCCTCCCCCATGGCGGCCAGCGCCAGCCTCCTGGAGCACAGCTGAGCACCAGAACCGCAGTGTGCCATTGACTTTCCCCAGATCGGCTCTCTCGCGCCTCTGGGTCGGCTTCCCCAGAGACACCCGGTGGGGATGGGGTTACATGATGTCAGTCTTCGGGAGCAACATGATAGCCGCAATCCGGCTCTGACAACCCGGAGCCTCCTCCAAGCCGGCCTTTCCTTCTCTTCAGTTTGGTGCTGTTGGGCGAGCTTCCGTCTGTGCGCTCTGGAGACGGTGGAGGGTCTTTCTCACTCCTGGGAGTCTCCTAACTGGGCGGTGTCTTCTCAGGGACATTATCGGGGGAAGGGCGACCAATTCAGGTGCAGTTGGACTCGCCGTCCTCAGAGATCTCCTTGCAATACCAACCTCCCCAGGGAACACACCCCAGGCCTCCCTCCGGTTCCTTCTCCCCACCTGCCCCACCTCACACTCCCGGCACGATGCTGGGAGCGGAGCAGGCACTCAAGAAAAACACTTCATTGTATCCAGCTAAAGTGAATGAAGTTGAGGCTCCCGGCCAGTCCAAGCAAAAACTCTCCAAGTCCAACATGGCAGCCTAGAGCAACTGTGAGCTCCGACATTTCAGCCGGTGTAACGCTGGGCTGTGTGGCCTCCGCTGGAGGCCCAGAGGGACAGGGTCTTTGGAGCACAGGCTCAGGTAAGCTTCTCTGTGCGTTCCCCAGCTCTCCCCCAGGGCTCCCCCAGACCGGCTTAGACACCGCCAACATCTGAACCGGGGCAGGAGAAGCTGGGGTTATTTCCTCCTTATTCCTTTCTCTCCATCAAGCCTGACAAGCATATCCATCATCGGCTTCTCCCAGCTGCGTCCAGATGTCTTCTGAAATAACTTAGGCAAAGATGCAGACTTATGTGGCCTGTGCGCCACCAGGCAGAGGCCAAGCTCACAGGAATCCCTTAGCTTGTCAGCTGAGATCACAAGTGGCAGGGGGGTACAAGGAGCACAGAAAACAGGGGGAAAGACAGGACTATGAAGCAGGGGGAGGAAGGGAAGGAATTCAAGGCAATGAAAAGAAATGCCTTCACAGGGTCCCCATCCTGAGGAACATCATGGGGGATATTCACAAAAGAAGGTGGAGGCAATATCGTCCAGGCAAATCGGAGTCAAAAGATCTGGGTTCAAATCCTACAGCCAAGATGGCAAGATGGTTGGTGAACAATCCAGACAAAGACAATTCAAGGAACTAGGCCTGCTGGGCCTAACAAAGAAGGTCAGAGAAAGCAGGGTCCATGGAGAGGGGGGTCTACTTGGCCCTGGAGGCAGAATGGGGAGGAAGGTAGAAGGGTTCCAAGCAGATCTGACTTCTCTTTAAAGCTGCTTCCATAGAGACAAGCCCTTGGGTGGGAGGCAGGCAGGGAGGGCAGGGTGCCCTCCTCCTCCCTAGAGGTGACCATTGCCAGGCTTACCCTTTCATGGGCAGGCCGCAATCAGTGTCCTCAAAAGCCCCTAGTGGCTGAGATAGACCAATTCTACTGGAGAGTCTCTGACCATTGTCTGACTAGCTGGCCTCCTGACTGGTGACCCTGCCTTAGGCATCTGGCCAATGTGTTTGGCCAGGACATACTTGAGGGCCCAAACTATTTTGTGCTTGAGGTCCATGATGAGTCTTTCAAAATAATCGTGTAAAAACCATCTAAGCTCCCAGAGGAAACGGAGCCTGGGCATGAAGTCCCACAGCCAGCCTGGTTGGTGAATAGGTGGTAGGTAGCCAAGGGGAGAATGAGAGGAGGGAGTCAGCCAGAGAGGTCTCTGAATTCCAGGCTGCAGACAAGGTATTTGGGCTCTGGATTGCAACTCTTCAAAGGTGAGCCCTCTGGGGGATTTGGTTTCCATGAGTTAGAGCCGATGGTCAGATAGCAGGAATTCCACAGGCCAGCAGTTGTGGCTCCATTGACCCCATGGCTGATCCAATCTTCGTTGCTGGGAACACCAGGCCCATTGGGGCTCAGTGATGCATGTAGACTTGTCTGCTGGTTACTTGTAAGAGGAAGTGCCCCTCTGGCCTGGAGGTGGTGGTTTGTCTGGTTTCTCTTCTATGGAGCATGGAAAGTATGCTGCCCACTCACCCCTCACTCCCCATAATGCCTTACGTCCACTCCGTGGAGGTCCTGAATGTCAGCATTGGCAGGGGCCTCAGAGGCCACTAGATCCCTCAGTCCAAAACCTGCAGAGGAACCTTTCTGTAGCATGCCAACAATGCTCACTCAGCCTTTGTTACCCCTGCCTCCAATGGGGGCACTTCCTGTCAATGCAGCCTATTAGACTTTGGAACAGCTCTAATGGGTAGGAAGCCTTCCAGCAAATTGGCCCCCAAAGTCCTTTCCTATCACTTCACCAAATGCCTATTAAGCCTTTACTGAGTACAAGGTCCTGAGCTGGTCACCTGGCATGCAAAGAGGGATCATGCTCAAGCCCCCCTCTCCAAAGAGCTCACGTTCCCCTGTGTAGATACATCATGGGCACAAATGCACATGGTACAAGGGAGAGTCTCTATGTTTGGCACAAGGTAAGCATGGACTCTTCCCCTTGTAATCACCCCATTAGTTGTGGCAAGAGAAAAGGAGCATGCCAGGGAAGTAATAGGAGAAAACCCGAAGGAGGTCAGCCATGATCCATCAATGACCCCTAAGGCCTAGAGCTTGGGACCCAGGGGTGAGGCAGGTTTGGGCCAGTAGGATGTCCCATCCCCCATTGCTCCAAGTTCTGGGCTCTGAAGTCAGGAAAGGCTAGTCCCCCTTCTCACTCTCAAAGGCTGTCATCAGGTCCCTAAGGGCTCTCTTCTCCCCTATCTCCACCAACCCCCCCCCCCGTCCTTTCATCGGACACAGGCATGTGCCATGATCTGAATTTTGACCCTCCTGGCTGACCTCCTCTGTTTGCTCTCCAGTGTCCTTCCTAAACTGTGACCTGAACACAGCCCCAGAGGGGGCCTGACCAGGACACGGAACTGCGGTTTTATCACCCCTAGTCAACCCCACAACTCTCCACATGCAGCTCAAGCACGTATCAATCCACCCCAGGGCCAGCCTTCACCCTGGCCATACTGAGCACGGTCAGGCCATAGAATGCATAGATCTCTTTCATTTGAAATGTGGGCCACTCACCTTCCCTCCATCTCGTGAAGTTGACTTTTTGAACCTGTATGTAATAATTCATTTCATTCATCCTTATTTAGCATCCATTTTCTTAACATAAACCAACATTTCAGCCAACAGAAATGTTGTTGGATTTGACTTGCTCCCCCAATACACAGACTATCCCTCCAGCTTTTGGTGACATGTCCATTTGATCCACCTTCCATTTATATACTCAACCATGACTTTGATAAGAAAGTGGAAAAGGGCAGGGTCAAGGCCAAAGCTATACTATGCGCCACTGAAGACATTCCACAAGGCTGGCTCTGATGAGTTGTCTCCCACCCTCTGGGTCTGGACTGTGAACCATTAAAAACCCCTAGAACTCTACTCTTACTGAAGCCTTGCCTCCACCTGGTCCACAGGGATCTCTTGGGAGACGTCGTCAAAAGACTTGACGAAATAGAGTAATCCTATGTTTGGGGCATTTCCTCTTGCACTAGTTTAGCAATCCTGAAAACAAACAAAAAAAGAAAACATCATTAGTCTTTCATGACTCAACAATAAACAAGACGGGACTCATGAGCCCCTCCCCACCCCCACCCCCCACCACTGAAGTTTAGCTTGTATCACACAAAAAATAGAGCCCTCTGGGCACGAGGAATGCCTTCCCTCCTGTTTCTCCTGCATCCGGCTTGCTTGCACACAGGCTTGTCGTATCCCCATCAGACAAAGGCCGGCTAAGCGAAGGAACTGTCTTTGCCTTGTTTCGTACCCCCTGGGCTTAGCACAGCGTTTAGCGAATCATAGGCACTTGATAAATGCTGATTGAGCGACAAGAAAATGATGTTTTGACTGGGGAGCAAAAAGAGTGTGTCAAAAGCCCTAGGCGTATAAAGAACTACTTCTCGTTGATTCAGAAATTGTTGAACAAGTCAGCCTAAAGCGCGTAACATTTACATTACTTTATTGAATATGGAAAAACCTTTGACTCAATTCCTCACTCATAGCTAGTTCACACGCTGAAAATTTACCAAAAACAATGTTTCTCTACTTAAACTCTGCTCCCACATAATAACGTCAAAAACAATTGACATGAAGTGGGACATTTTTCGGGGAAATTCTGTGAGCCCATTAGAGTCTTGTCTCAAATCCATTATCATCTCTCTTAAATAAAATCAAGTACAGCTTCCACCCTGAAAAGGGGCCAAGCCAAAACACTTTGTCCGTGCATCTCCTGAAGCTCCACAAAAACAAATAAAGAAAAAGTTCCAACGTGGGAAACAATTGCTTTATCTCATGGCATCTGTCTCTGACGATCTTAGAATGTCACACAGTTCAGAGAAGCATGAAATCATTGATGTTAGCCCAAAGAGAGGTAGAGACCAAAGGCATGGAGTTTGAATTTCTAACTCAAGTTGAACCATTGGGCAGAGGTGATGTTGATTAAGACATTGGTCTCTCTAGGAGGGCAAATTAAAGATATCCAAGATAAGGCTGTGATGACCAAATTAAGAGATTTAGAAGCATGCTGGAAGCAAAGCCAAATAGGAGAGACACCGTCTGTGCCCTCGGTGATGCCTTGAGGTGGCCCATGATAGACTGGGGAAGGATCTTCACCAAATGCACAAGTTCCGAACAAAGCCTGGGACCCATTCCCCTAAGCCGGCTATAGCATGATGGGCACATTCACGCCAAAAGGAGGAAAAGAGTTGATGAGCTTTGTTGGAACGCTTGATGGACTGGGATCAGGACCAGACCTGCGAGCACACGTCAAACCAATCAAAGGCCTACCAAGATATTTGCCTCACCAACTGACAAACGTCGAAGGTTGAGATGGAAGTTACATGATAAATGTGTCTAATGAACCCCAAAGTGACTGATTAACCCCAGATGGAGTCTGTGAGACAGCACGGAGCCAAGAGTAAAATCAATCCCACCCCCAAGCACGGGTGACATCTGGATGAGCTCAGACAATGCTATGTGGGTAAAGAAGCATCGGACAAATGACCGTCATGAAAGTTGTTTGTGGTCAGGAAACCTGGCTTGGAATCCTGACTCTAGCTGTGTGATGCTAGGCAAAGCCTTTAAAATGCCTCTGGGTCTCGGTTCCCTCATCTGTAAAATGACATGATAAAACCCCCAGCACCCCACTCCTGAGCGGATCATGAAGAACCCTCTATATCCCTTTTGACTGTTCCTGGAGCCTCTGAAATCACAACACATCAACACAGATACTCTGGGCAACCAGGGAGCTCAGTCCTTCCTGACACTTAGTCCATCTCATTCTCAGTTCAGATTCCTGGAGAGCCAGGATGGGCTCACCTTCCCTGGAGGTCTCCAAGCCAAAGTTGGATCATCACTTGTTGGGAAGTCTGTAGAAAGTCAGACTTGTTTTCGGGTTTGGGTTAAGCCAAACACCACTGAAATTCCTTCCAACTCTGAGGTTCTGTGATTCTGTAATCCTGAGAATCAATGAATAATTCCTTCTCTCTTGGGAACCCCTCTGCCTGAATGGGATGACTGTGGTGCTCAAGGATGAAAGAAAGTGAGGCCAGGGTGGTTTCCACATGCTTCTAAAGAGGACTGCAGCCTGGAGTCAGTAAGGGCAAGGTGTCAGCCCTTACTGGGATGCTAGAGAGATGACCCCAGCATTGCTGGGAGGTCTCAAGGACCAGATCTAACCTTGACCTTCAAAGGTTGATTGTCCTGGAGCAGAATATGCAGGAGAACTTGGAGAAACCTTATGAAACTGTGCTCAGTCATGTATGCTCCAGAGCAGGGGCATTTCAGAGGGAATAGGTAATGAATTAAAAACTTAGCTGCACTAAGTCATGGTCTGCAGGATTCCAACATTCCAAGAATCCGATAAGCAGAGAAACAAAGAAAAATGCCGAGTTCTGGGATGAAACAAGTCTCTGGGATGGTGAGGACCCGACACCAGTTCACGCTCATCTGACTTGTTTCCTGGGGGCCTTAGCGCTCAGCCTCCAGGAAAGATCGGCACAGAGGAGAAGGAAACTGAGGGATCTTTAGAAATCATCAAATTGTAGCCCTCGGAAATGATCTGGTCCAACATCCCTCAGGTGAAGTGACCTGCCTGGGGTCAGGGTTTTTTAGTGCCAGAGCCTGAACCAGAATCGAAGTACAGAGTGGCCTAGGACATCCAGGGCTCTGCCCACTGAACCGCACAGTCTCCTCTGGATCTACCATCTCCAAGTCCAACTTGGCAGTCCCAGAATGGCACTCTTCTGTCTTTTTAATTCCAGGGTTTTTGACCTCTCTATCAAGCTAAAAAAAAAAAAAAGACTCATTCAGAAGAAGATTCTTTTCTCCTAATGATAGTACATGTTTCTGGAAAGTGCTAAGCTCTATTGCAAGGACACCAATGGAGCTCTTTGGGGCTCCCACCAGTGATCCCTCTAAGTGAACCTCACAGTCTGAACACTAGGCTTTTTCATCCACTTGGTTTGTCCCATGTAGATAGTTTAGAGAACTCAAAGAAGCCCCGCCCCCCCAACACACTGAGTGGACAACCTGATGGAGAATTTGTGGGAGAACATAGAGCAGAATGGGCTGATGTAGACGGGTTGCAATCTGTACAATTGGAGAGACTTCACATCAGTGACATTCACTTCTGTAGTTTAGGTTCATAGGGCCCTTTCCCCACAACAACCTTGAGATGTAAGTACTGTAAACACTATTAGCCCCATTTTACAGATGGGGAGACTGAGCCTTATCAATATGCACTAACTTGCCCAAGGTCACCAAAGGCCGAGGTAGCCAAGCTTGGATTCCAACACAGGTTCTGTGATTCTAAATCCAGGTCCTAGAGACGAGAGGTTGGGTTTGTCCTGCTCCACCTGAGCGGGATTGCAAAAGTCAACTTTGGGTTTAACATAAAAAGAGACTTCTTAATAACCCGAAAAAGGCAACATGGAACCAGGCTGCCTGCAGAGCTGGGGGAAGAGGGTTCTTCCTCCTGGAAGATCTCCAAGGGCCAATGGTTCCTTGGAGAGCTGGTCCCTTCTGGCTCAGAGATTACAGGACTGACCAGAGATCTCTCCCCAAAACTGCTGCTCTGGGCTGTTGTGTCAAATGAAGGCAGGGCCTCCAAAAGTGTCAATGATAATTATAAGGCACGAGCATTGGTAGATGTTACACACACACACATACACACACACACACACACACACACAGCTCCATAGCAGACATGAAAAACTTCCTCCAGGAGTTAACCCCCCTCCCCCATGTGCAGCCACTGAGCCCTCAAAAGGGCAGAGTGATTCAAGTGGTGATTGAGAATCGAAAAGCCCCTGGGCCTCTAGACACTTAACTGGGCCAGGGAGAAGCCAGCACTTGAAGGACAATTCTTTCTCAGATTAAGGGATATTCTTTCGGCAGATGAGAAGCATTCAAAGACTCCTTTCCAAAGGGCATCAACAGCAACATTTTCCCAGGCCCAACAGAGATTAAGAGAATGGGGCTCAGCCGGCCATCATCCATCTGGAAAAGGAACAGAACAATTGTCTCATTCAGGCACTTCTTTACCTTTTAGAAAAACCAAGGTGGTTAAAAATTAGGAGGGACAAAAACACAGACTATCACTTTGGTTCCATTGCCAGGAGGTAGGAAGGAAGAATGGGGGAAGGGCATTCCCCAGATATTAGGGGCTCCACCCCAGTCCCCTGACAGTCATGGAACTTGATGGTTCTTTAGCACTGGAAGTAAATGGAAGGCTTGGCCCAACAGCCAATGGTACAGAAAAGCCTAGTTTGCTCTCATTGACCTTTGGAAGAACTAGGCCTGCCCGTGGTTCAAAGGTGAGGTACCACGAAAGATGGTCTCTGGCACTTGCTTGCTGACTCCATGGACCTGGATCTTTGCACAAGGACAAAGGGATAGAAGGAACCAGCTTCTTCAGCCAACCAACTTTTCCTAATTACCTCCTTTGGGATAGGACAGAGAGTGTCTGATTGTAAGCGGGCCCTCGAGGCCCCTCATGGCATCCATAGCAAGTTACTCTGCTTGAGTCCAGTCTCTTGGTCATGGCCCAGAAGGTTCCAGACCAAGCCAAGGAAAACTAAATCCCTTCCAGGGGCTCCTTCATCCCAAGCCTAGGGAGGGCTCTGTTCCCTTCCTCAGGGGACCAAAAGGAATCATGCTTCATTTCATACGTCATCCAGCCTCCCACCATCTTCCCAGACCATCTCACCACTTCCCTTTCCCCTTCTGCTTTCAACTTTCCCAGAAGAAAACACCTCCTTAGTCACTGCTCCCCTAAATGTCTTGTGTTCCTGTACCTAAATAGAAGCTTCATTGAGTGATGGAACTATCTCAGATTTTATCAGGTTTTCTATCTCCAGTGCATAGCACATAGTAAACATTTCAGAAATACTTTTTAATTCATTCAGGTCGCTCCCTAATTGGATCCAAAGCTTCCTCCCAAGGGAGGTTCTGGCTCTAGAGCTGTTCGCAAACTCTGGTGTGGATGTCGGTCACTGGGCCTCTGGGCCTCTGACCTTGTGAATCTCACAAGATTCACCCTGCTTAGCCTTCTTTCACCTAATAACGGGGAGAGTCTGGTGCCAACAGCCTAGGAGTCCCATGGCAGCCCAGGGTGACCCCCATCAGGAGTCTTGTACTTGAGTGCCCTCCCTCAAATGCAGTCAGGCTTGACCGATTCAACCACTTTTCTATGCACACCCAGACTAGACCCAGTCACCATCCGAAGGTCTTTTCTTCATGCAAATGAGCAAATGATCAAGAGCCATAGAAAACTTGTTCATGTTATGAACTGGAACCCAGGGCCTCTCCATGCACTTCCAGAAGCAGGCTCACCAAACCCCGATGTTTGTGCTCTCAGGACTGGGCCATCATTGGCCAGGCCACTGCACCCACCTCCCAGAATCACCTTGAGGTTCCTGAGAGATCACATGTGTACAGAACATTGAGAACCTCAAAGTGCTTCATCAATGTCAGTCATTTTAATTTAGGAACCTATAGGATCATGGGACTTGACTCAGTCTCCTTGGAGGCTGTCCAAGAAATGTCCCAGTCTAGGTCTAGGGCCAGTCTAGGTCCTCCTGCCCAGGGGAATGCCCTGACCTGAGCTCACCAGGGGCTGGCCAGAGCTAGGCTTGTTTGGACAGAAGTCTGGTGACTGCTTGACTCGCTCCATTCTGCTCTGCCAGGGAGCCAGACTTTTCTGCCTGTAACTGGAAAGGTGATGAGGAAAGCCCTCATTGTTCATTGTGACCTTCCAGCTCCTGAGCAGGCCCCCAACTGTGAGATACACACGCCCAGGAGCCTGTATTCACAGCATGTCCACTTTGTCTATACGCGCATGCGTCCATAGCGTCTCCCTTCCCGAGGACAGCAGCCCTAGACAGTCGCTGACCGTCAGTCTAACTCAGCTTCCTCATAAGTAAAGAGGAGAATCATAGCAGCCCCTCCCTCCAGGGCTGTTGTCAGAAGCAAGTGAATCATCTTTGCAAAGGGCTAGAAAACATGCTATCGACTCTCACCTGATCAATACGACTGCTTTATTCTTGCCTTCTTTGCACATTGAGGGAATGTGAGACAAGGTGGGATGGGACCAGGGTGAAAGAGAGGGCTCCGAGTATGGGGTGCTCCACCCTGGGCCCCCCAAGCTCTGGGAGCTCCTAGGCATGAGTGCCCTGCTGGACCAGTCCCTGTCCAAGTCCTAAGTCATCGACTCAGCCCATGCCTCTGGAATGGAGGAGTCCATGCACACTCATGCACATACACATGCACACACTCAAGCACACATATGCACACTCACACACACACGACTTGGTCCAAGGGACAGAGGACGAATGCGGATCTCAAGACTGGCCTTCCCGTGGTGGCCTCAGCAGTGACTCGTGGGGCTATGGAGCAAAGCTGGGCCATCGCAGCTTGAGCACTGACGTCCTGTGGGCCAGATAAGGCATCGCTGCACAAAGTGCCTGCCCCCTCCCCTGGGACCAGCCCAGCTGGTGCAGAGACTCATGGGCACCAAGGCGGGCACAGGGCTTAGACTGTTCAGACAGCAAGCTGACTGGGCCCTAAGGTGCTCCTCCACGGGTAAGGTCTACCCAGGAGATATGTGGGAAGCACAGGTGGGCGCTTCTTCCAGAGGCTTCCGTGGCTCCCCCTGTCCTCTGCCCACCTGCCCTTCCAATCTGTTCCCAGTCTGGCTCCTGCCCTCCTTGCTGGGTTCCTGCCTCCACTGGCTTTCTCTGTCACAAACCCAACAAGACTGGGATGCATGCACTTCCAGCCACTCACTTGCAGCGTGACCCTGGGGAGGCCTCATCACCCTCTCTGAGCCTTGGTTTCCCCATTTGTAAAGTGGGGACCAGACCAGCCCCATGATGGAGCCACTCCACGCAGAGACTTCATAACCTCAGAGTTACTGCTAGTGTGAGTAATCACCCTGGCTCTGGGGTCACCAGGCTGGATTCAAATCCTGCTTCTGGACTCTCGTGTGATTTTGACAGTGTGTTTTCCTTCCTTCACCTGGGACATGTAGGATTTAGCCTCCAGACCACTAAGGTCCTAGAAGGTTCTAGATTAGGAGAAGGCAGACTGTGAGGCCTAGAAGAAAGCACGGACCACAGTGTGTGGAAAGGGAGCTTCTTGGTGGGGTTTCCCGACTGTTCTCCTCCTGCTCCCCCATCACAGGAGCCTTCCTTGGCTGCTGAGAGAATAACAAACGGTCCAGCAAAACCTGGAATAAAGAATAAATAGCTCAACATGCCCACAAGCTGCCCTCTACATATGCACACACACATATGTGCACAGAAATGCACTTACACGTATAGATTTGTGTGCACCTGCAAACACACACCCACTCACTCACATACGCATGTACCCACGTATACTCACATGCCCATATGCACACAGTGTGTTCTCACTTGTGTGCACACAAACAAATATGCACTCCCACGCATTTTCACACAGACATTCTCACACATGTGCACACATATTCACACAGACATATACATACACATGCATATACAAATGTGCTCACACTCACATATGCACACACACATAAACATGCACACACTCAAACACACACATACACATGAACACACTCAAACATACACACATGTGCACACAACCAGACACACATGCACACTCATGCACACATACAGGTGCACACAAACACACATGCAGTAATGCACATGCACATGCACACACTCAAACACACATACACATGCGTGCACACTAAAATATATGCATACTTATACAAATACACATGCACACACACACATACCTGTGCACACACTCAATCATACATGTGCACACACATATGTGCACATACACACAGCTCCCACCAAAGGAGTCAGGTACAGCTTCCCATCTCTTCTCCAGGCCAGGGCTCAGTCATTATTGGGACACAACGTTGGATCTGGTTTTATGGTAGACCCAGATCCCAGCCTCTTGCCTAGAAGCGGCTGGCACCTGCTTCTCAGGGCCATCCCCCAGCATGCCTGACGGTCTGCAGTGAGCAGCCCCTCTGTTCCCAGGCTCCTCAGGCTTAGGGCCCTCTCTCTTCAGCTTTCTCCAGCTCACTTTTTCCTCTTAAATCCATTGGCCTCAGCAAACAAAGCCAAGGGGGAAGATGATATCTCTGTTTGCATCAGATGCTGAACGTTCTTCCTTGTTCAACATTTTTCAGATTTCTGAGGCTTATTTTCAGCCCCGCTACAGTCCCTGGGCTTGGGCCAAAAGCAATGAGCCCAGTCTGCCCCTTGCCGGGGTGGGGGTGTCTGGGGTAATGGGGAGGTTCAAACTTAGGTTAAACTGAGGCTTTCTTGGGCAAATTCATCTCCACCAATGACAACCAAGGGTAAAGACTGGGGATGTTCCCATTTCCCTCCCCGCCCTGTCCTCCTAGACTGGCCTTTCTGGAGCGATGCCAATACTTTCCCCCAAAGTACCAAGGAAACCACCCCAAACAAAGACAATCGGTCCAGGCAAGAATGCCAAGAGGCTCAGGGGGACGACTGCCCCTGCCCCGGCCCAGGAAGGGTCTCTCAGCTAAGCCACAAGTCATCCAGGGGAAGTGCGGTGGGCTAACCATGGGCTCTGCTTCAGACCCGGCACCCTGGGGCCGATCCCTTCTCATCTGGGCCTCAGCTTCCAATTCTGTAAAAGGAAAGAGATGGACCAGATGAGCTCTGTGACTCAGAGTCCAGAGTTGTTTTTTATTCAGTTCATCAAAGGGCTTCTTAAGCCCTACTGTGCGCCACGCTGTCTAGGTGCCTGGAATACTGAGGCAAGAGTGATTTCCATCTGACTGGGCCAAGAAGGCCAGGCCTGGGAGGATGGGCTTTGGATTCTGGAAGCCACCTCAGCAAACTGGGAAAGTGAGGCATTGAGCCGTCTCTCCAGGCATCTGCGACCTCGCCATGGCCCCACTCTTTGCCGACCTCAATATCCTGGAGCTGCTCTTTATCTGTGTGCTCCTGCTCACTACGGGAGAGTCTTGAGGCTGTGGTCAGGCCCTTTGCTCTCCTCCCTCCCTACTATCCGGGGCCTCTTCTCATCCCTAGGCGGATGACTCTCAGGTGTATGCAGCCAGACTCAATATCTTCTCTGAGCTCCAGTGGGGCATGTGTGCGTGCATGTGTGTGAGCTCCGAGTGTGCATGTGAGCTCTTGGTGTGTGTACGCATGTGTGCACGTGTGTGAGCTTTGGGTATGTGTGCACATGTATGGGTGCATGTGAGCTCTGGGTGTGTGTGCATGCATGTGTGCATGTGAGCTCTGGATGTATGTGTGTGCATGCATGTCCCTCTGTGCACTCTGTGTGTGTGTCCAGCCGCCTCTTGGCACCTCATTTACACGCTGAGTGTAGCAGTCTTGACAGACAGGACAGATGGTCCATGCAGCCACAGAGCACTCACCTCTCACAAAGCATCACATTCCATTTCCTTCACAATCTCTAAGTACCCTCCTCTGCCAGTGCTAGAGACACGCCTGAACCCAACTCTTCCAATTTCCCTGCTCAATAAACCCTCCATCCCTGATGACTTTTAATCATTCCCTGCTGGGGCCATGCCTGCTCATCTTGGGTAAACAGCCCTAGCTTTGCTGAAGGATGGGTTTCCACTCGGGCGTGGGTTGGACGCCCTGAGCAACAGGCCATGCCTCAGCGTGGGCCATCTTCGAAAGGTCACACGCGGGGCAAGGGGAGCAACATGAAGTGATGGTCGCCCTCACATAATAAAATCGTGGCCTCCAGTCAGATGGACAGGAAGGCCCAAGCAGGTTCCTTCCCATTCTCTCCCCTCTTCACTCCATCCTTCTCCCCAAAAGAATTTTCCTAAGGCCCAGGTCTGACCTCTTCTCCCCTGCCCAAGAGGTGTCAGGGACTCCTGAGCCCCCTTGGTGATGAACTCACAGAGAGAAAGGTGCAGATGGAGAAGAAGAGAGGGCTGACCCCTAGCCTTGGGAACCGTCGAGGGCAGAGCACAGGTCTTACTTCCCCAAAGGAAGCTGAGAAGGGACATCGGAAGAAGCAGGAGAGCCAACAGAGAGCAGCAGCCTTGGTCTCAGAGGCCAAAGCGCCAATCTCAGCATCTAGTGCCCTCCACACTGAATCCCATCCTATCTCCCCATCCTTTCCTGAACCACACTGGCTAGCTCAACACACCATCTCCCACCTCCGGGCACTGACTCAAGCCGCCCCCTGCCTGAGCATGCCTCCTCTTCTCATCCATGCCCCCAGAAGCCTTCACTTCCTTGAAGGCTTATCTCAGGGGTACCGTCCCCCACGCAGTCCCCCAGTCTAGCCAACAACGCTCTTTCCTTCATCACTTTTTCCCAGACTTTGTGGATTGTCCTTCTCCTACTTGGAAATAAAAACATTTCTTTGACACTCACCTCCTCAAGCTCCCGTCCCATCTCTGTCCCCCATTTTGTGGTCAAACCCCAAGGAAAGGTTGGCCCTCTCTGTGGCCTTCACAGCCCCAGCTCTCCCTGTTTCTCAGTCTCTTCCCAGTCTTCCTCTAACCTCGCCACTCCTCTGCCTCCTCTAACGGCTTTTTTTCCTCAGGACTCTCAGTTCTTGATTCATCCACCATGATGGACACAGTTGGCTGCCCCCTCTCCTCCTTGGATTTTGCCTTTCTTGTTCTCCCTGACACTGAGCACCTAAGAAGCCTGATTCTAACTTCCACCGTGTCTCACACTTACCCACTTCTTTCAACTCAAGCAATGCACCCACCCCAACTCTGGCCTTAGTAGTCTCACCCTGGGGTCATGAAAGCAGCTCCTATGGGGAACGGAGCCAAGATGGCAGCACAAAAGCAGGAAAACACCACAGCTCACACATACACCCCAAATACCCATAAAATACAACTCTAAACAAATTTTAGGGCTCCAAAACTCACAAAAAATACAGAAAAACATATCTCCCGCTGAAGGCAGCTCTGCAGGAAGACAGCACAGCACAGCACAGCCTGAAACCATGGTTTGGCCCCATGGTGGCCAGGATAAGCCAAAGCTGGATCCTTCAGGAGAGTTGATCTGTGGTAGGTGTGGCAGTTTACAGAATTATCAACCAGTATAAGAAATAAGGACTAAGTGAAAGGTCAGTGGAACTCATCTAAATTTGGGGGAGAAAAGCAGTCCAGCCAAACTGCCTCCAGGGTAAGGAAGTGGCAGAGGGGGGGGCCTGCAGCCGCATACACATGACTGCTTCAGAGCTCCTGGGCTGCAGACTGAAGGGGGGTCAAACAATTGTTCAGAGGCCAAGTGCTCTTGTGTTGAGTGGCCTGGATCTGGATGTGGTTCTGGAGTGCATTTTCAGTGAATCAAAACTGGTGGGAGCTGCAGCAGCTTCCTAATAGCTCTGGCAGTTGTGAAAACCTCAGTGATTTAGGGCAGAGCTTTCCCCTCTGGAAGCAGAGTTCCACAGAGCTAAAAAATCAAGCAATTCACTGGCAACATGAGCACACAAAGGAAGGAAAGTAAGAACAGCAACCAAACTCTAGAATCCTTTTTTGGGGGGACAAAAAGGATCAAAGCAT
>CM053593.1:388186057-388221546 GCA_028646575.1 Pseudocheirus occidentalis | reverse complement strand
ATCACCTCTTGAAAAAGATGCCCAAAAGAAAACTCCTAGGAATGTCATAGCCAGGTTCTGGAGTCCCCAGATCAAGGAGAAAATATTACAGGCTGCCAAGAAGATTGGCACCCTACTACTCAGCTAACATTTAACATCAAAGGAATACATGTTCAAAGCCATAAAGCCATGGCCAGAGGGAAGACACAAACATTTCCCCCTTCAATGCAGACTGAAGCCATCCACATGCTCTCGTTCTTTTCTATATTTGATTTTGTTTCCTCTTCCCCAGTGTTCACTCCATTGTTTACAATCCTTCTTTACAACTAGACTAATGTCCAATGTGAAAGTATTTGAAGATCCTGTACTTGATTGCATGCTGCCATGATGGGGGGGCAGAGGGAGGGGAGAAAATTTGGAATTCAAGGGATTGTGGAACTGAATTTTGTAAACTAAAAGCAAATAAACAAATCAATTAAAAAAAATATTTCCCCCAACACCTTGAGGGCAAACCCAGGGCAGCCTAGCTCAGCTCCTTCCTAGTATCACTCACTAAGCTTGATTCCAAAGTGGGCAGTGCCTGCTTCTGCTGGCCTGGCATCCCCAGAGTACAGGGCTCCCAGATCCCCTGGTCGTGCTGTCCGGGGAAAAAGTAGAGGCTTCACTGCCTGCCTCTGTCATTCCCGCCTCCCCCATCTCCAGGCTCCTCCCCTCCTGCCTACAAACAGATCGTGTCTCCCCCACCCTGAAAAAACCCTCACTCATCCCTCCCAACCCTGCTCACTCTGCTCCTATGGTCTCTTTTGCCAGTTTTGGTCCTCACAAAGTGTGTCTATACCAGCTGCCTCCACTCCCTCCTCTCACTCTCTTCTTAACCCCTTACAGCCTGGCTTCTGAGCCTGCCATTCACCTGCACTGTCCCCTCCACAGTGACCGGTGACCTCAGTGGCCTTTTCTTGGCCCCATTCTCCTTGTCCCCTCTGCAGCCATGGACGCTTGTGGGTCACCCTCCTCCTGGACACTTTGGCCACTCTACAGTTTTGGGGCCCCCACTCTCTCTCCTGGTTCTTCTCCTCCATCCTTCCTCCCTGGCCTTTGCTGGACCCTCCTCCCGGCCACACCCTCTATCCACGGGTGTCCCTCAGGCTCTGCCCTGGGTCCCCTCCCCTCCCCAGCCCAGTATAACCCCGCAGGGCCATCTTTACCTCTGAGCCCTCAGTACTGGTAGGGACCCAGTAAATACTTGTCAGATGAATTGTGGTGGATTCTCTGTCTGCCCTGCAGTCTTTCAGCCCTGATCTGAGGCTCCCCAGAATGCTGGGGACAGACAAGAATGACTCACCGCAGCCTTCCTTCGCCATGCAGAGGGCCCAGGCAGAATAAACAGCACCGTAGATATCATTTGACACACCAGCCACATGCAGTCACCCTGTGCTCAGAGGGAACAGATGGAACAACTTCCAGGACACATGAGGAAGCCGGGCTCCTGTCCTGACTGCCACATATGCTCAACATGACCTTCACAAAGTCCTTTCCTTTCCCAGGGCCTCAGTTTCCCTCTCTGTAAAGTGTGGGCTCTCTGGCATCCCTTCTAGATCCCAAGATGCCCCGAATTTCAGCCCTTCCTTCTCCTCCTCTGCCTGGCAGCACTCACCCTGAGATGACCTCAGCCCAACGTCTGCTGCCCTAGAAAAAGGCACCAGAGGAGAAGGATGAGCACAGTCCTGCTTGTACTCAGTCAAGCAGAAGAGACAGGAGGCAGCTCCCAGAGGGGAGTATGCCAGCGGCCCCTCCAGGAAGCTCTCCCCTCCTGGAGTGACCAGCGGGTGACCCCTGCACCCCTCAGCTACTCCCACCAATGACTAATGCCTAGGTTACTGAGCTTGAATTTCCTCATGGCCCCTCCAGCCAAGGCTGTATCTGTCAATAGCCAGCGGCAGTCCTCCACATTAGGCCCAACAGCTGGCTCTGGGTCTGGGAGCCCAGAGAAGAAGACATGCAAAGCTTTCCAGGGTGAGCTTTCTAACACCCTGGTGTGGTCCCCCTTTGTCAAATGGGGAAACTGGTGCTCAGAGAAACAGACTTGTCACATCCAACCCTGCCTCTAAACAGAGTCTGTGCATTAAGCCTCTACTCTGTGCCAAGCGGGAGCTAGGCCCGCTTTCAGGAAAGACACATGGAGACAGACAAGAAGACACAAAATTGTCATCTTGGGGACAGGAGGCATCAGCGGCCACTCAGCAAGCACTTATGAAGCCTCTACCCCATGTCTGGTGTGACGCTGGCACTGGGGATACAGAAGCAGGAAGGCATCGCCCCTGGCCTCAAAGTGCTTGTGGTCCTGTCTGTACAGAGGAGGGCATGGCCCCAGGTAAAGGGGTCAAGGCCAATCAGAGGGTGGGGGGAGGGCAGGGGGCAGAGGAAGGCTTCATAGAGGAGGGGGCCCCTTAGCCAGGCCAGAAGGAAGACACCGGCAGGTATGTCTCCTTATCACGTTAATTGAGCGCCTGGCATTTTGTCCCACATTTCTACCATGGCTACATCTTCCACCTCTAACTTTTAGAAAAGGCACGTCCTCGCTTCCTTTGTCCGTTCCATCCCCAGGAATGGACTCAGGGCTCTGCACACAGTAGGTACTTTACAAACAATTCACCGTGGCAGCAGAGACCTCTCTGGGCTGCGAGTAGACATCCAGTAGGCCCAGCTGAGAGGGCTGTGTATTCTGCAAGAGGCCCCATGGTCTGTGTTTGGAGAATATGGTATTTATGAGGGAAAAAGCAAGAGGATCTTTCCTCTTTTGCAATGTATGCTCCAAAGTAAGTCTGGTTTCTCCTTAGAAAACTTGTTCATGGCAAATCACTCGCTTTCATGAGACATCAGTCACTTGGACGAGACAGGGCTTGGCTGCCCCATGCCGAGCCTCGGTGGTGGAGGGCTTCTTCCCCCAAGCCTGGTGTAGCCTCTGAATTGCACCAGGGTCACTGTGGCTTTGGGGAGTGGGTCCTTCCTTGGTGATCCCAGGCGCCATGACTTAGCAGATTGTCTTAGAGAGTTGCTGTGCCCAAGAAATCCACCCCCAGGGTGGCCTTGCTGGGGAAGCCGGCTCCAAATTTAAAGAGATTGGTTCTGGGGAGCAGCCTCCAGTCTATCCTGGGGCCCCTCCCAGAGGAAGGGCCACGCCACATGCCCAGTGATGAGGCCTGTGGGGGACAAGGTGCCACGGCACGGCCCAAGGCCTTGCACTTTGCCAATAGGGGTCCAGGATTCAGAGAAGCAGGTCCTGATTCCCCTACAACATCCCTTAGATGTCCCTGAAGTTCTCCCAGTGGGAATGTCCCCAAAGAAAGTACTGCCAAGACCTTTCCCCAAAAAAGCAAGTGATCAAATAATTCCCAGGGGTTCCTATTCGCTCTTCCATTAGAGGAGCACAAAGTGAGGCAGACAAGCTCTCCCCAACATGTCGAGAGAAAGGCCGGGTTTCCCACCTGCAGATAGCATGGTACAGTGAGAAGACTTTTCCACTTGGAGTCCCAGGACCTGAGTTCAAATGCCCCCCTCCTGCTGGACTTCTCAAGGAATCCTCAGCTACCTGCAGCTGGAGCAGCACCTTTTACAGGAAACCCTGCTGACCCCCCTCCCCCCAGGCATTAATGCCCTCCCACCACGGTTGCCTTGTGTTTTTGTGTTTCCAGATCATAACAGACTGCCTGGCATACCATGGGTGCTTGATAAATGATTGGTGACTCATCTGCTTTCCACATGTTTTCTTCACACACCGCTACACTCAAGTCGCTAGAACATAATTTCCATAAGGACAAAAGGTCTATCCCCAGGACCTAGCCTAGTGCCTGTATGCAGTAGGCATCTCAAAAATGCTTGTCTGTAGCTTCATAGATTAGCCTCGTTACCTGTGGGACCTTGGCTAAGACCTCACCTGTCTGGGCCTCAGTCCCCTTGTCTATGAAGCAAGGGTTGGCTTAGATCAGGGCTTCTTTACCCAGGGCTGGAGGGGACTGGAGGGGAGATGCTGCTGAATTGCTGGGGTGGAAAATGTACAACTTTATTCTCATTAACTTCTAACTAAAATTTAGCATTTTCTTCAATTATTTACAAAGGTGATACCAAGAGGTAGGGAGAGATTCCTCCACACACTTCCCTAGGAAGCCAGCCTGAGGGGTCCAGTGTGCATGTGTGCATGCACACACACACACACACACACACACACACATACTCCTTGCTACGCTTCCAGTACCCAGCTGGCTTTGCTGAACTAATAATGACGTAGCCAACACTCTGCTTTGAACCCTGTGGTCTCAGAATGCAGATCCTGCCAGACCCAAGACCTCACCCAGTGTGAGTTCTGTGACCCTTCTCTTGCTCCCCCTGTGATTTTCCACCTCCTCCCACCCACCTGACCCATCTCTACCCTGGAAACCATCAGAAACCTTCCTAAAGACCAAACACAGACTCTGGAGGTCTCTTGATTCAGAGACTCCCAACTGGATTTCTCAGTGACTCAAACCTCAGGCTTCTATTATAGAAGTATTGAATAGCCAGCCAGGAGAGACCTTCCTGTCATTAACATCTCTCTTGATTTTGCTTCTGTCAGTAAAATTATTTGTTATGAATTCATTCCTCCAATGGTTCTGGAAGAAAAGGCAGAAGGCAGGCCTTTGAAGAAATCTCTCACCATCTGTCCCTTTTTAAAAACATGAAGAGCACAAAAGGCTTTACAGACGCAAAAGCTCAAGCCAGGCTGGGATCAGTGAGTGTTGATATAGAAGAATGAGCAATGGTAGAAAATGGAGCTCCTCTCTAGAGACAGAGCAGAGAAGCTTTGGCTTCTGGTGCCCCTAGCCTGAGTCAGGGGACAGTCACTGCCTGCATGGCCTCAGGCAGCTCCTGGAAGCTTGGCTTCATCAAAGCCAGCAATGCCACACGCATTGAACTGAATTGCACTTGTGGGTTCAGAACTGCCTTGGAAAATAGGAGTGCCATTCCTGCTTTGGCATAGACTTCCTGTAAGATCCTTGACATTCCCCCTCAAGACTCAGTTTCCCCAGCTCCAAGATTCAACAGGCAACCCAGAACTAAGAACCAAAAGGCTAATTTCACAAGATTCCAGGATTTTAGAGTTGGAACAAAGGCTCAAGGGCTCTGGTCCAACCCATACCTGACCAAGAGTCCCCCCTGAAGACCTGTTGGAGGCTCTTGTCGAGGTCTCCAAGGTCAGGGAGCTTGCCACCTCCCGCAGCCCATTGCACTCAGGGATAGCACTGACTGATAGCCAATTTGCCTTTAAATCAAGTCTAAATCTGCCTTCTCAAAGACAATTGAAGCTTTTTCTTTGAGAAGAGTTATGTTCTCATTCCCAGACGTAGCCACATCCCTTCATCTAGGCAGGGAAAAATTCTCTCCAAGGTCAAATCGATCCACATTGAGGCTCAGTGCATGTTGCATGAACAAAAAGGAAAAACCACTATCCCTGACCAAAAGGGGGGAGGGAATTTTCCCTAAAGCCAGTCTGCTGGGATTCTACATGTTCATGTTGCCGACTCCAGTAGGAAAAGCATGGCCCCAGAGTCATGGCCCCCGGGGTCTCAGTGGGACACTGCTGATGAGGAAGTACCATCTACCTGAGCCAATCCAACAAGTGTTTGCCATGTGTGGAAGATGCCAGGGCAAAATGAAAAACATTCACTTCTGTGATGCCTAAATATTGCTACTGACACAAACACAAGCCCCCATCAGTGTAGTTCACTACAAAGAACACGAAACTTAGAGAACCTGACTATTCATTATGACCAGTGCGACCTTGGCAGAGTCACCCCATGTCTCTGGGCTCCCATTTGCTTTTCTGTAAAATGAGGATGTTGGACTAGATTGATCTGAAGTTCTCCTGGCTCTAGAGCCGGGACTCGACACCACAGAAATTCTTAGTTCGGAGACATTGGGCCTCAGGCTCACATATACAACGTCAAGGAGAGAATCTCATTGTGCAGAAGAAATCTGAGTCATGACCCCCCTGGCACCGGAAAAACCTAGAGAATGAAACACTGACTGGAAAATGACATTCCATTGACAAAACACCCCTTGGGACTACAATGGACTTGGTCCAATGATCAAAGTCAGTGAGTGAGTCAACAAACATTTATTAATGAAGCCTTTCTAATGCAGGTGATTCTCAGAGCCACCCTCCCTGCCCTAACCTCTCTGCTGACCCCAATCTTGTGCCTCTCACTGCCTTTCAGACACCTTGACCTCCATGTCCAAAGTCAACATGTGCCAAGTGGAATCCTTCACTTCCCCTAAGCCCTCCCCCTCCTCCCTGTCCTCTCACCACCACCACCACCCCCAGTCCTGCAGGCTCCCAGCCTAGACGTTGTCTTGACCTCCTCTCCTCTGGTCTCTCACCTGCCAGGCCCAAGCTATTGCCAAAGCCTTTTGCAACCTCTCTTGAATCTGCCCTCTTCTGTCCGTTAACTATGTCCCTAACTTGGTGCAAGTGGTGGGTGTGGACCGTGGCGTCACACCTGGATGATTGACCTAGTGGCTGGAGGGCCAGCCTGACTCAAGTCTCTCTCCACTGCAATCCATCCTCCAAGCAGCCACAAAGCCCAGATCTCATCACGTCACTGCACACACTTACAATCTATACACTCCACTGGTTCCTCGTGGCTTCCAGGACCAAATGCAAAACCCTCCATTCTGCCTTCCAAGCCCTTGGTAACCCAGCACCCTCCAAACTATCCAGCCCCCTTATGCCTGACTCTAACTTGTCCACTTAGATCTGGCCACCCTGGCCCCTGGCTCTTCCATAAACCAGACTATCTACTGCTTGGTTCTGGGCACTTTGTCTGTCTGTCCTTCAGGCCTATAATGCTCTCCGTCCTGCACCCCACCACTGAGCTTCCCAGCTTTCTTCAAGTCCCATCTCTTACCAGAAGCCTTCCCTAGCCCTCCTGACTTCAGGGCCCTCCCTCTGTCCATGACTCCCTGTTTATCCCTCTACACTTGGTTCTGTGTGTGTTTGGCTGCAGGGCTTGTCTTTCGTCTCCTTCTATATCCCAGGCATGTAGCACAACACCTGGTATACAGTAGGCAGTTAATAAATGCTTGTTGGTTGACTGAGCACCTACTGCAATTGAGCACCAGGCACTGTACTGAGCACTGGGACATAAAGAAAGACAAAGACCCAGTGCCTGCCCTCGAGGAGCTCCCAATCTAATGGAGGAGACAGACCAGCCAGATACATGAGGATGGGCAGAGGGAAGGCTCCAGGAGAGGGTTCTCACCAGAGTCTGGAGAGGGCCAGCTCTCGTCCACCTGCCACAAAGGGAGCTGCAATAAATATTTTTGTACATATTGGTCCTCCTCCCACTTCTCTGATCTCTTTGGGATACAACCCCAGCAGTGGTATTACTGGGTCAAAGGGTGTGCACTTATTTATAGCCCTTTGGGCGTAGCTGCCTGGAGACTTTCCATGAGGGTCCAAGACCTAGGGAAAGCCCCTCTAGAGTATATGGTGATGAGGTCCTCTTAAGGCTAGTGTCTGAGGATGACATTACCCAATTCCATGATCTGACCTACACAGAACCCTGGGAGAACCTTGATATTGAAAGTATAGGATTCATGGCAGGAAGCAACAGGAAGGAAGAGTGGCACCTAAAAGCCACTACCTAGGGCCCTCAGGGCAGGCAGCTCTCAGACGATGGTCAGCAAGGCTTAGGGCTACACCTTCAGCTCAAGGTTGTGGAGATGGAGAAAGACAGTCAGAGAAGGAGGAAAACCGAGAGAGGCCAGTCACGATAACCCGGAGAGGAGAGAAGAATCAGAACACGGCGGCCCACAGGGGTCAAGGAGGCTGAGAAAAAGCCATTGACTCAACTGCTGGAGTGGGTTGTTGGCCCCCTGTCTTCCCTTTTGTATTGCTTCCTCCAGGGCAGCATTTCCTTTGAGCTTTGGTGGTCCAATACGTATGCAGGGAGCTGATTCAGAAATGCCTTCCCCACAAGGGACCAGTCACTTCCTGCTGGTTATGTTTGGTGTCACTGTGTCTAACTAGACAGTCTCCAACTCCTTTAAGAGTCATAAGCCAGAGGCAAGAGGCTTCTGTGGATGCTACAAGTCTTTGGTCTCTCTTCCCTGAACTCTATCTGCCAACATTTCACCTCCTCTCCCTCCATCCAACTTCTCGCTCTAAATCAGAGGATTTCCAGGTCTAGGCTGCCTTAATTCGGAGGGCCTCATCAAGGTTTTTTGGGACTTCTTCCACAGCAGACAAAGGACACAAACATGCATTTAAGACTCACAGATCTCTCCTTGAAAACATTTCCCATTAGCACCTGCAGTGCCAAGCAACCCAAGGGGTATAGCATGATGCTGCCTATTGGCTTTGGGCACACCATTGAAATGAACTTCACCAATTCTTGGTCCTGCCGACCAGGAGAGACCCGAGAACCAGTCGTTCCTTTAGGTGCACCTTCCTTGTATCTTCAAGGCTAGATGACAACAAGGATGTCCAGATTGATGTGACTCATTGCGCATTGGTCACTGGACAAGGGCCTCGCACTGAGTATGCCAACAACCAAGTGAATATTGAAAAGCGGCCTGAAAACCATTAGTTCTTAGGACTCTCTGCCCCCTTTCCTCCCACTACGCCCCAATCACCACAGAGATGGGAGGGAGATACACAGGACTGGGACCATTTCCTGCTTTTTGTTTGTTTGCCAAAAAGGAAGGTTTAAATTGGATGTAAGGGGGAAAGTCCTTGGCAAAGATTGTCCGTTCTACTGGAGGAAACGGCATGAAAGATCTTACCACATTCCACCATATATTCAAAATGGATATGAGAATCAATGATAAATATTTTAAAAATCAGATATTAAAGATCATCCCATAAAAATGAGAAGATAAGTGAATTCTATACCTCCCACAGTGACGGGTAGGAGTATTGTTACCCAAAGGACGGAGACAATTAAAAAAGACAAAACAGGTGACTTTAATTTTATGAAATTGAAAGACTTCGGCATCAACAAAATTAATGTGTCTAGAAAAGAATGAAAGTGTTTTGTTAAGGGAGGGAAAATGTATCAGATTTCTTAGATAAGGGTTCTGTGTTCAAGAAATAAGGACAACTAACATGACAGACAACTACACACAAAGGACCAAAAGTCACTCCCCAATAAATAATGCGGTTAATGATATGAGCAAATAGGTCCCAGAGGAACTGCAAGCTACGAACAACCACGTGCAAGGATGTGCCAGCTCACTAGCAGCAAGAGTGCCTGCGGCACTCACTTAGCAGACTGTTGAACATGCTTGTGTCTGGGTTTACGTCTTTCACAAAATCTTGTGCGATCTTAATGTTTGCCTGGGAAAGGCTTTGTCGGATGAGAACCTTTCTGGGGGCGTTTTGACCCATTGGAACAAACATGTTTTGTGCTGTTTTGCTTTTTTTGATTGTCCACAAACAGTCGGCCCAGTGAGACTTTGTATCCCCTACACTCAAGCAGCTGAGGGACTACTTTTGTAGCAAATCCTTCCTGAGAGCTCGCCTGTGACCTTTTCAGATTTTCAGTAAGGATACCTTCTGTGTACGCACATAAAGATTCTGGAGAACACATACATACACACACACATACTATATATCTATGTGTATATATGTGTGTGTACATGTGTGTATATACTATACATGTGTGTATAACACACATGTACATCTGCTCATGCCATTTTTGACCATCTTTTTGGGGAGAGAAACGATATTTACAATCTTTGTCCCTTCTTTGGGGATCTTCCTCTCTCGGAGATCATCTGAACACCGGTGCTGGGCGCCTCTGAATTGTGTCTTGTCCAGTGTTTATTGTCCTGTCAGGTCCCGGTCAGGCCCAGCGACTCTTCCCAATGTCATCTCACCTGAGTTCACTGCTGCTTCTTAACAGTACACTGAAACCGAGGCCCGGAATGGTGGTCTCTGGTGTTACCTGAGGAATCACAGACTATCCGATCTAGAAGGGACTTCAATGACAATCTAGACAACAGCAAGTGTTCTTGTACTGCTTCAGCCCTACAAGCGGCCGGCCAGTCTCTCCTTGGAGCCCTCCAGTGACGGGGAACTCACTACCTCATAAGGGAGCTCATTCCACTTTTGGACAACTCTTACCATTGGGAAGTTTTTCCTGACTTCAAAACTAAATTTGCCTCTTTGGGGCTGCTACCCCATGGCTCCTGATTCCTCCCTCTGGGGTTAAGCAGTTCACAACAGCCCTTTAAGCACTTGAAGACAATTCCCACAATGCTCCTGTTTTTTCCTCTTCCCAGACTATGATCTCTTGGTCTTTGAAACTATTCTCATCAAGAGATAGCGTGAGGTCCTGGCAAGAGCACTGACTGACCTTTGATTGACAAGAGACACAAATTCAAATCCCCCAGCAACTCAGGCTGGCCGTGACCTTGGCCCATGACTTTTCTCTGAGTCTCACCTCTTTCGTCTAGGAGCTTCTTGGTGCCTCCTGCCCCACAGGGTTGACTTTGGGAATTCAGTTTAATTCAGCAAGGCTTTTAAAGCCCTTGAGAAATGAGAGCTGCTCCAAGGGCTGGCTTGTGAGGTGGGCATTTTGGTGATGGTTGTGATATGGATCACGGCTGACACTGACCAGGTGACTCGAGGTCTCCACCCCTTGGGACAAGGATCACAAGTGAAATTGTCTTCATTTATTTGTTAAGACCAGACCAGAGAGTTTATCGATAGAGAGAACTCCCAGTAAGGAAACCCCCTATGCTGCAGGTAGCACCCTACCCCCACAGCTTCCAGGCTTAGCAAGCTACCTAGGGAACTGAAAAAGGAAATGATAAGTCTCACAGCCGTGCCTGTCAGGTGCAGCCTGAGCCCAGGTCTCCCATGCCACCTCTCACCCCCACTTTATAGATAAGAAGACTGAAGCCAGACAGCCTGGCAAGCTGTGGAAGCAGGGTATTATCCCCTTCTCTGGACAGACCCAGGAGGCTTTCCTGATCTTCAGCCCTCCTCCTATAACCCAATTCCTACACACACACGCACACACACACACACACTCCAAACCATGCACAATTGCCTGCCTTTGATTTCAAGTAAGTATGTGGAGAAGGGCAGGGTTCATCCTTGCCTTAGGGGTATTGGCTCCAAGCTTGGCACATGGGAGCGAAGGAGCATCTTCCATCTGCTTGTGCATGGAGCTCCATCCAGTGCCCCACTGGGGACCACCTCTTCGGAAGACACTCTTCTCCATGGCCTTTCCCCCTCCCTGCTTCCTACCCAAACAGAAGCAAATCAAGGCCCCACAAGAACACCCATCATCCCTTCTCCACCTGTGAGTGGCCTGGCCTGACACCTGGATCCTGTCACCTGGAGGAGGCCTCCCTGTCCCAGTGGTCAGGCTGGGAGACAAGGAATAAGCATTTATTAGGCACCTACTGTGCTGGACACTGTGCTAAGTGTCTTAGAAATAGTACCAACCAGGCCAGTGCCTGGAGGCCCGAGGGAAGCCGACAAGCAGATGTCAGCCCTCTTGGGGCTCCCCCCGGGAACAGAGTTCCCAGCCACTCCAAGGCAATGACGCAGCCACTCCAAGGTGATGCCGCAGGCCCAGATATTGAGGGCACAAAGTGAGGCAGGCTCCAGGGCAGGCGGGGGGAGGGCCAAGTGCCCTCACAATGGGCCACCAGGCACTGCCAGTTCTTGGCCCTCTCCAGGCAGCTGCTGACACAGAGGGTTTTTCTAGTCTGGGGAGTCCAAGCCCACTTCCCGGCTCCTTGGCCCCAGCTCCTCAGCCCCAGCCCAGTGCCCTGGGAGAGCCTCTTTTTCTCCTTTCCCAAAATGAAAGCTCTGAGGGCATTTCAAAGGGTGCTTGTTTATTCCTTAGCTGAATATCTTGACTCAGCCAGATTCTCCAGGCCCCGGAGGCACTTTACCAGTTTCCCTTTGCTTTCCAGGGGTTTTTCAAGTCCTCCCTTCCCCATTGGGTCAATGTGGCATTGACCGAAATGCCTTATCCATCAGCCTCCATTTCTCCAGCCTTAAAGGGAATCAAGATCCAGGAAAGGGCCAGGCCTGGGGGGGGTGGGACAGGACAGAGGCATTGTCCCTCTCATGGCTATTGGGCCCCAGCTCAATGGTTCCCCCACACACACTGACTCAAGGCAGCTCCAGGGAGTCACTGAACAAACATTTCCCTTGGCCCATTTTCATGAACCCTCCAATTGGAGTTGGAGAGAACTCCAGGAACCTAGTAAAGGTCAGAGGGAGGCAGGATTTGAACCCAAGCCTTCCTGGCTCTGTGCTACTAGTAGCGCCACTAATCATCCCAACTTAAACAGGCTTTAATTAACAGGGGCAAAATGCCTTACCGGCATCGTGCACCAAGGCTTAGGGTTCCAGCCGGAAGGAGTCGCAGGGGCCATCAAGGTTACCTCCTCCATGCTGCAGATGAAGGAGCTGAGGCCAGGAAGTTGGACGTGGATCACCAGACCCTGGCTCTTGAGCTGGGAGGGGCCTCAGAGGCCCTCGTGTTGCCCAGGGAGGTGACACCATGAGCCCTGCTTTACCAGTGAGGAAGCTGAGACTCAGAAAAGCAGAAGCGCCCACTTCGATGAAGCATCAAGCCTGCCTTCTTTCAGCAACAGCAGCAAGGCTCTACCCACTGGACCACCCTTCCCAGGGAGGGCTCAGAATCCAGAGGAACTGGGCTGGCCCTCCCTTGGAAAAAAGAGCTACTTGCCCGGCACCCTGGCTTGTCCATTGTGCACTTCAGAGAAGGCTGGGGCATTAAAGTGATATCCCTGCCCTTGAACTCTTCCCCACAGCCCTTCCATGCAAGCTTGGCTTCATCTCCCCCTAGGCAGACCCCCCCTCCCTTCTGACTCATGGACAGGGCTCCAGGGCTGGAGGAGGCATTTCAGAGCCCCTGGAGTGAGTGGCATGGGGGGAGTAGAGGTTGGTGGAGGTGGAGACCGGGAGGAGTTCTGTCTTTCCTGCTCAGTGACATTGGCTTGAGTCTCTGCACTGCCCAGATCACCTCTCAGACTCAAGTGGTACAGAGAGGGGGAGTGGGCAGTCAGGGCACAGTGTCTGTCAGCACTCTTCTCTGAGCCTCAGAAAACCTTTGTGGGCTGGGCTGGGTGGGGTGAAATGAAATGAGATGTACCATCTACAAGGTCCTAGCATTTAGAGGCAATGTGGTCTAGTGGTTAGAGAACCAGCCTTAGAGCCAAGAAGACCTGGGCTCAACATCTGCCTTTGACCTGTCCTGGCTGTGAGACTCTGGACAAGTCACCAGACCCTCAGGGCTCTAGGCTACTAAGTCACAGAGAAGATGCTGGCCCACACTGGGAGGTGTTTTCTCACTGGCGCTACTCTCCATGAATGGAATTGCCAGCTCCAGACCTTCATCCTCTCCCTTAGCCCTATCCCACGTGGGGTAATGGGAAAGTGGGTGTTGTGTGAACTCTCTGTGGCAGGCTTACCCATGTCTGGACTGACCAAGTCTGTGGTCCCAGCTCCATGGGCGTCCACAGGCTGAGTGATGCCAAGGTCCTCGTCTGCCTTTTCTCTTCTTGTGCAGCTCAAGACATAAAATTGCCTTCCATGTTTCTACCCCCTTCTAAGGCTTGCAAAGTGCTTTACATTAATCATTTCATTTGCTCCACGTAGCCTGTGTTACTGCCCCTACTTTAACAGAAGGATACCGGGGCTCGGTATCCGGTGGTGCCACTCCTGAGTAGCTGAGGCCAGACTGGAGGCCAGTCCTTCCTGACTCCACAGCCAAGGCTCTTTGCACCCAGGCTGCCTCTGGGGAGGGAGGACGCTCCCTTTAGCACCAGGGCCTCACCAGCAGGCAGCTCCTCTCAGCACAGGGAAGTTAATGCAGGTGACCTTTGAAGCAGGTCCTCTGACACCTTGTCTGGCTGCCTTCTCTTCTGCTGAGCAGACAGGCCCCTTGGCTCATCTGAAGCTGTTTGTAAGGCGGACAGACTCCAGCTGGGCTGCTGCACCAGCTCTCAGCCTCCTGCCTATTGAAATCTGCTAAGCCTGGGGAGCCCTTGTCCCGAAATAGCTAAGTTCTAGTTACGGTGACTTCTTGTAGCAGTGATGGGCAGGAGGGTCAGAGGCTCTGAGCCCTGAGAAGTCCCTGGCTCAGTGCTCCCACCTCAGGGAGACCCATCTCCAGCAGAAACGAAGACACTGTTTCCTAGAAGGCCTCACTGCAGGGAAGTAGCCTCCTCAGCTCCAGTGCAGGGCTAGGGTCCTGGTCCTCTGCCTCCAAGCCTCCACTACACACTGGACTCGCTGGCCTCAGAGGTTCTATTTAATTCTGAACTTCTGCCAGTTGGCAAAACCCACCTCCCCTCAGCTGCCCTTGGTTCTCCCCTCTGGGGCCAAGCAGAACCTGGCTTTTGGGCAGCCCGGCTGAAGGTATTCCCTCCCCTTAAATGAGCTGATATGGAGTGAAGTCAGCAGGACCAGGAAAACAATATTCGCCACAACTCTGGCCATGTAAAAAGAAAGAATAATCATCATTGAAACTCAGTTGTGAAATCCTGATAACCAAGCTTGGCCCCAAGGAAGAGTTGGGAGAAGGCAGCTCTTGAACTTCTCTGCAGAGGTGGGGGGCTATGGGGCTATATATATATATATATATATATATATATAATGCAGGCTTGTTTTTAAAAAGGTTTATTTTCCCCTCTTTTTTGTCTTTTCAGAGATCTCTCTGGTGGGGGTGGGGGAAGCATTGTGAGATATAGGTGATGTAATAAAATTGAACCTAAAACACAACAAAAAAAGACATCTTTCCCTCCTCCAGCTGCCTCAGGGCATTCTGCCTGCATCTCTCGGAGGCTCTGGAGTGGGCCTTAAAGATGAGGCAGTCACGCCTTATTACTATGTGATTGGGCAGTGGGTCAAGAGGGCTGTGACATTCTCTGGCCCAAGAGAAGGCTATGTATGCCCTAAGGTGAGTCTGTGCTTTGGGGCTCACTTTGGGAAGAGCTGTGTGACTCAGCCAGATGAGACCATGGGCAGCTGTTGAGCCCCCCGGCTTTGAAAACCCAGATGTTGGTGCTTCCCTCTCTGGTAACTGACTAGGTGTGGATGTAACGGTCGGACGGCTGGAGGCCCCGTCTGCTGATCTGTGTCTTTGTCCGCTTGTAACTTCTACTTGTGTTCTCTGAAGTTCAGGGTGCTGACTTTTCTACCTGAACTAGGTAAATGATAGGTGTTTGATTGATTAAAGTGAAACTGTTAATCCATGTTGAGTTGCTTTCCTTTAGAAAAGCGGATCTGAGCACCTGTGCCTGCGGCCACCCTGGGGGTGCTTGCTGCTGCAGGCTCATCTATGAGGGTCCCGTATCTGCCCTCTCTCTGGCGGAACGCATGCTCCATGAGGGCAGGGACCGTCTCCTTCCTGTCTTTGTAGCCCTGTGTGTCCTGTCACAGCGGCTGACATACAGCGGGTACTTCATAAATGCTTATTGATCTGAACTGAGTCGCTCAGTGAGGAACAGAAAAGCTCTGGCTTTGGGGTTTGCCCTGACACAATGGGGAGGCCAGATGCCGGCAGCTCAGAGGCCTGGCGCCTGACAGGCCAAAGGCAGCAGCCGTGGAGAGTCGGTCACTGCAGCCCCTCCCGCTGCTCCTCTTTCCCACTACCCTGTCATAAGGGCCCTTAGAAGCACAAACTAGACCCATTTGACAGAAGGGGATACTGAGGCTCAGAGAGGGTATGTATGTGCCAAGTTGGTCATCCCGTAACTAGTAAGTATCAGAGACAGGATTTGAACTTGGATCTTTCTGATTCCAAATTAAGTTTTTAACTGCTACGCTAAGCTAGAGCACTCCCTCTCTCCTAAAATCATTCCAGCTGGAGGAGGTCCCTTCCATTCGTAACGCTCCACCATTCTATGAACCTCACCTGTCCTACTTACTCCACTCCCCTGCCCCTTACCCCCCGTGATGTTCAGCAGACAGAACACTCACTACCTGCCCCTTCCCCAAGGTGGCCCAAGACAGAGAGGGCTGCGTGAACAGAATGCCATATACACAGGCAGACAACAGTCGTGGCAGCAGCTGCTATTGTCGTGAGGAAGGATCCGATCTAGGAGAAGGTACGTGTAAGGAAAGATTAGGAACCAAGTGGAAAGGGTCCAGGTCAAGGAAAGGTACCCTGTTGATGTTAAGCTCCTCCATTATGGTCCCTCCATGAAAAGCCAAGCCCATCTCTGTAACATCAGCATTCTCTTGGTGCTGCCAACAGGCGATGGGGCACGGACTCTGTTTCTGAAGAATTAAAAATGGGTATCATTCAGAGGGAAAAGGGGAGTGAGCTGGGGGGGAGGGGTGTTGCTTGTCCTTAGATTTTGAAGATGACCGGGGACCTCACAGGACTGAAGTGAGGCCGAGATGGGCCAAGCATCAGCTTCATTCTCTCTTCTAGAGTCAGTGAAGTCCAGGGGCAGGACAGAAGTCAGGAAGATGGCGATAGCCGTGGCATACAGTGGATGACCTTGGCATCTCCGATGGCTAACCAAACTCCAAGCACTCCACAGCACCTGCTTCGGCCACCTTCGTGGCTGTTGGAAGTTGTTCTCATCTACCCACTCCACAAAGCGGGACGTCTTCACCTGCTTGGAGTGGACACCCCCCTAACTCACCGAGGGGTCAGGCTTAACCTGGCTTGGACCATCTGCCATGATGGTTTTCCCAGGGTGTGCTGCCCCCATGCAGTCCGTGCCCCATCCGGCTCCCTATGACCTATAGGCCAAAAGGCAATGTTCTGGCATTTAATGCCTTCCCCATTTAATGGCATTTGATGGCTCCCCTCTCCCTTGCCAGATCATTATTCCATATTCTTCTTTCTGTCCTTAACGTTCCAGGTACAGGGGAGTGTCCTAGTGGTTCTGCCCAGCCCCCCTGTCCCACCTCCATGCCTTACCACAGGTTGTCCTTGAATTCAGTCCCCTCCTCTCTCTTCCACCTCTCCGCATCAGTTGCTTCTTTCAAAGGGAAGGACTAACGTCCCCTTCTTGGCAAAGCAGACCCAAGTTCCCCCGAGAGTCAGGCATTCTGCCTCCTCAATTTTCCTCCAGTTTCCTTACCTGCTTACATGTTATACAGACCTTGATGAAACAGGAGCTCCTTGGGAGCAGAAACTCTCACCTGGGTCTTTGTGGCCTGGTTCAGCTCCTGCACACCGGTTCAGGGACTTGATCGCTGTCTGTGGAATTGAATGAAAATGTTCTTTGATGACTCACCAACAAAGCCTGTGCAAGGTCTGGCAGAGATATTCCCCTCAAGCTTACATTTAGCATGGAGACAGGATGCCCACGCAGGTCACTGTACTATGCAGGAAGTTTTGAAAGCACCCTCCAAAAGGGGCATGGTGCCAGGGAGTGTGCAAGGGGAGCATCTTCCTAGATCTGGGGCCCTGGGTGCCCTGAGAGACACCTGCAGACTCAGGGCTCTGAGCTTCTTGGAATCACCATCGAGAGGGCTGTTGCACAGTTTCCCAAGCCTTGGACAGAGGTTCTTTTTGAGGAGGAGTTTCTGATACGTGCACTTGGAGAGTACACATAGTTATTTCCCTCTCACAAATTCCCCCAACGCCTAGAAGTCTGCTGGGATCCCACTCCCAGCACCTCAGGAGCCCTACTATGACTCCTTCAGGCCAAATTTCTGCCTCCCCCTCAGAGCAGATCCCTGGGGAGTTCACTCCTCCTCCCACCCCATAAGGAAAATGGAGATCAGGAGATTTAACAGACATGGCTTACCTGGGCTTCACAAAGCATTTGATGAAATAAGTATTCAATGCTCTTCTTATGGGAAACTGTGTAGATGTGCCCTAAATGATGAGTTCAGAACTCACAGACTGGTCAGACCCAAAACCGTCTTTAACAATTGCACACCAAGCTGGCAGGATGTCTTGGGGGGCACTCCAGTGCCCTCCACTGGCTCTGAGACGTTGGATGTCTTTGTCAGTGACTCATGCTTACAAAATCCAAAGACCATGAGAAGCTGGAAGGAAGACCTCTTAATGGAGCATCTCTGAGTCTGGACAGCTCCTCACCCAGGTACCCCTTCCTCCTCCCCTGTCCTACTCATCCTGCCGCAGGGACCTCAACATGTCAAAATGGGAGCATTCACCTTCTCCCTAAAATCTACTCTGTTCTGCTCCACCTTTTCTTTTATGGAGGGTATCCCTGTCTTCCTCCCTTCCTGTCTCCCCAAAGCTGGGATGCTCCCCACAGCCCCCCTCCAAGTATTAGCCAAACAACAATCCCTTCACAATTAGCCTTTACTTGAAAGCCTCCTGAGGCAGGAGAACCATGGCTTCCCAAGGCAACCCCTCCAATTTGGGACACCTTTCATCTGCCCCTAACTCAGCTAACCAGACATCGTTATAAATTGCAGGGCCTCCAAAAAGTGCCTTGTCAGAGTTTCAGGATAATCATTGGTGCCACAGCGCTGGAGAAGGACAAGAGAGGAGTCAGTAACTAGGTCAGAGATTCTGCCTTCCATCCTGACACATTCTACAGGTGGTTATTAAAGGGATGGCTAGTGGACATTTAGAAAAGGAAGTAGTGACCACAAAGAAGCAGCCTGGCTTCCTCAATGAGTGAAAAAGCATTTATTAAGCACTCACCATATGCCAAGGCCTGGGCTGCACTGTGGGGATACAGTGGGTGGGTCCAGGGAAAGGAGGTGCCACATCAAAGGACGTCAGCTGGAGGATAGACAGGAAGTCCGACTGGGGGTGAGCGCAGATCGTGCTGGGCCCGGGATCTACAGCAGGGTGGTTGTGTTAAATGCCAGTGTGGGGAATCTGGAGGCCGCAGGGGGAGGCAGAGCGGATGGTGTGCTCCGAGGATCCTCCTCCTTCTCATCTCATCTAAGGCATGGGCAGCGGAGCCATCCACGTGGCTCTGGCGCAGCCCAATTCTGGATCACAGGCGCAGGGCCCGCCCCCTCCAGCCCCTCTCCCGCACTGCCTCTACCAGGACGAGGCCACCAGATGGAAGTCAGAGGGCTCCACTTCAAAGGAAACTAATTTCCCTCATTCTCATCCTTTGTCATTGACTTCTTTCCTCTTAAAATTATGGAACTTTTGTGTGAATGTGTGATTGAATGAAGCATAACATGATGTAAGTCACAGTTACAGCCCCAGGTGTTGGCCAAATCACAGGAGCTGCTCGCAGCATCCCCACCTGTGATCGCCGCCCCTGGACAGATGGCGCTAAATGAAGGCTGGCTTGTTTTGTTTTGTTTTTGACAGTATCAGCAGATGCAGGAGAGCCAGAAAACACTTCCTGCTGCCTCCTCCACCTGGTCCCCACCTTCCCTCTCATCTATCGAGATCTTGGATGTACATAGCTGTCTGTATGAGTCTTCCCTTCTTAGAGAGTAAGCTCCCTGAGGGAAGAGCTGGTTTTCCTTGGTTTCCCTTGCCTCTGGCTCATAGGAAGTCACTAATATGTGCTTACAGATTGACTTAGTGACCCAGATATAGTTTACCTAAAACATTAGGCAAAATGGGGTGATTAAAACTCCAATGGAGTAGGATGAGGATTTAGAATTAGGTGAATGGCCAAACCCCTCCTAACCCTTTGACCAAAAAAAAAGGAGGTCTCCAGTGGATCTCCAGGGACCTGTGGTTGGCCCAGGCTAGCTAACATTATTAGCTCTTTGGATCAAAGCATTAGTGGTGCGCTGGTCAAATTTGCAGATGACACAAAGTAAGGTACTGGAGGGAGGGTGTAGGGTGGGCAGACATAGACAACACAATGGATAACTGAGGCAGGACCTAAACAGACTTTAACAGGCTGGAATATGGGGATGAATCAAATTTAATAAGGAGAAATGTGAAGTTTTATACTTGGGCTCAAAAACTCAACTTCAGAAGTATGTGATGGTGGGGTGGGGCATGGAGGAGAGAGGAGCTGTGTCCTGATAGAAGCTTATCCAGAAAAGTTCTAGGGGTGTTAGTGAACCATAAGGGAACCAATAGGAATCTATAGTGTGATTATCCATTCTCCTTCAACAAGCATTAATTAAGGGCCTACTGTGTGCTAGGCTCCAGAGATAGAGATTGAAAGGAAACAAGCTCTATCTCTAAAGAGCTTATATTCTACTGAAAGGAAGCAAAACGAACAATTATTAGCTAATAGGAAATAAATACGAGGTCATTTGGGGGTGGAATGTCACAATTGACAGTACAGGGGAGTGGTGTTGTGGGGGGGAGAGCCTTGAAGGGAGCTAGGGACTCCAAAGTAGCGTATTCTGGGCCTGGGCCACAGCTTGGCAAAGACACAGAGGTGGGGCATGCATTATGGCAGATGAGAAATAGCAGAAAGACCAAATTAGCCAGACTACTGAGCATTTGAAGGGGATGGGTAGCTCTGTGTTCCTGGTGAAGAAGGTGAGAAAAGCCAGGTGTTTGAGGGACCCCAGTGAATCCCTTGAGGGTTCTAGTCTGGAAAGAATTCTTAGGACTCAAGCAATGTTGTAAGTCAGGATTGTAAAAGTTTATTGTTATGCTTTACAGCAGGCAGGAGGTCTTAGAACCTGCAAACTTAGGGAAATCAGGGGTATAGATTATAAAGTCATAAAATCATAAATCAGGTATCAATTATGCTAACTAGGTGAGTAAAGGTGGGATTGGGGATGAGTTAAGGAGTGGTCAGTGCTTAAAGGGACTTGTACTTTTCATATCTGCTGCACAGGCGTATGGCCCATAATTCACTGGGAAAAAGACCAAGGCTGGGGGGGTGGCATGGAGGTGTGGTTTTAGGCTTGAAACATCACTAAGTCAGCCAGTGGTCAGGACTGACTGAGAAGTGTCTAGTCTGTTACCCATCTATGTCCTGTTTGGCAAGATGGATGCTGGGAAGCTAGACTAATTGGGGATCCAAGATGTGCCTAACTGGTGAGGAGTTAGCTCACTGACAGTGCATTGAAGGATTCATAGGTGCAGCTGGCTATTAGAACGAGGGAACTATACATTTCTCTAAGCTAAAGAGATTGTTCATAGATGCTTTAGTGAAGGATTCATAGATACAGTTTGTTATTGTACCAAGCAGGTATAAACAGTTCCTGAATTGTAGCTGGGCAGAGTGCTGGCTTGGAAAGAGGCAGAGTCAATGCTTTGAGGCTGGGGGAAGTGTGATTTTACAACTTAGTTTCACAAGCTGATATTACAAACATAGGCACCCCAACAGCCCATCACTGGGGAGGTGGCTTCGAGCCAGACTGAGAAGGGCCTTTCCCAGCCCCACTCCCCGCCTGCTCACAGTGCCTTCCATCTCCTTGGTAACTGTCCGCCAGCTTACCAGTTGTTAACATGCTCGAGCATAAGCTCCTAGAGGGCAAGGACTGGTTTTTGAGAACCCTAACATCACAGCTACAGAACAGCAGGGGCCTCAGCAGGCATGGGGGCCAGTCTTCTTTTGACAAGGATTTGAACCTACTTCCTCTGGCCTCATATAGAGCCCCCTTTCCAGTACATGATGTGGGGTAGCTTCTCTGGTGTTAGAGATACCCCCAGTGTTCTCTTCTGTCCGCCTCCCTCCTCTTCTCTTTCTCTCAAGAACCTTCTTTGTTGAAAGGTGGCCAGGGAATGTTCCTGGTTCTGATCATTCCCAAATTTTGAAGGCTGTGGAAAAATCAAGGCTTTCCAGGAAGGGGGCCAAAGAAATGGAAGATTTCTGGGGGGCTCTGCTGGTTTTAAAAAAAGGCAGAATCTTGTGAAATAAAGACGAACCAGAGTGTTCTGGTCCAGAGGAAAGAGCTCTGGATTTGACTCTGGCACATTAGCTGTGTGACCCTAAAGAAGTCCCTTCACTCATCTGATCCTTCATGTTCTCCATCTGTAAAAGGAAAGTGTTGCATCTTGAAGGTCTCTGCCAGTTCTAAGATTCTGGGACCCTATTTCACATAGGGTGACTTCAGATGGAGGGCCCCCCTCCTCTAGGGCTTTCCAGGAGTCACCTCTGTCACTGGAACCCTGGCTCCAGGCTGCCATCTCTGCATAGGTAACCCCTTTAGCTTGATTCCAAACCGGGGAAAACAGACCTTGGCCCTTCTGCCATTTCAGAGGAAGAGAAGCTTCCAGAGGGATTGAAACCAAACAAGCCACCCCACCTCTGGCATTTCACTGTGCCTTTGGGCCAGCAGACATTTTTTTCCCAAAGGTCAACTTTACCCAGTCCAGATCAATGGGGTCTGAATTAATGAGCTCAGTTTAGTCATAAAATATTAATAAAGCCTGACTTACCTCATGCACTTTCCCTGGAACAGAGTAGGCCCCTGTCTGAGGCATCCCTTCCCCCTCCAATTCAGCAGCATGTATGCTTGCTTGCCATCCTCCCTGCCCCCAGTCCAGCACAGCACAGCACACCTGCACCATGCCTCTGCTCCCTGACAGGAATACCCTCTGGAAAGACATCATTCAGTCAGTAGGGAAGGACCTATTGTGTGCCAGCACTGGGCCAGCCACTGGGGACACCAGGACCGATGTCTCTACCCTCAGGAACTTGTATTCCACCATTAAGCCAGCGATGGTGACAGGCTCCCATTTCCCCAGCCAGCATGGGTAACAAGGTCTAGTTTCCATTAGAATTGGGGTAGGCATCTCTGGAAGGAAGAAGAGGAAGAAGCTGCTGATGCTGATGCCACCGCCAGCCGCTGCACTCCCCAGGGACACTGACTCCTGCCTGGGAGCCAGGCCCCAAAAGAAGCCCATGGGAGCTGTCCACAGACTCCAGAATCTCAGGGCCAAGAGGGAGGAGCCTTACAGGCACCAAGAATCCCTCTCCAGCTTCCCCAAATGGACAAACTGCCTTTGGGCCTTGGAGGGAGAGAAGCTGGCACAGCCTCAGGGGTGGGTAAGGAATGAGTGGGGAAAGAGGGCCAGCATCCTGTATGAGGAGAGAAAGTCAGAGAACAGTGGGACCATCTGGGGGCCCCCAGTCCCTTCCCAGGCTCAGCTCAGGCATCCCCTCCTTCAAGAGGCTTTTCCTGACTCCCCCAGCCCCCAGCTCCCAGATCATTCCTTTCGTTTTGGATACAGCCTGCATTGACTTACTGTGGATGAGTCATCTCCCTCTATTAGAATGCAAGCTCCTTGAGGGCAGGGCCTGCTTTACAGAAGCAGGGAAGGAACCTCAGAGACTTAGGAAGGGCCTGGGGCCACCTCATCCAACCCCAACTATCTCCCACCAGGTGTCTGGCAGCCTCTGCCTGAAGCCCTCCAGTGACTCTCAGACAGCCAGATGAGGGAGAGAGCCCAGGTGTCCTCATTTCAGACAAGAAAACTGAAGCCAAGAGGGGTTAAGTGACTTGCCCACAGTCACACAGGGTTAAGTGCAGGATTCAAACCCCAGGCCTCTGGCTGCAGGTGCATGTAGCAATGTTGGCTGGAAAGTGTCAAAAGTGAGATTTGAACCCAGGTCCAGAGCCCTACCCACTGCCCTACCCTGCTTCTCAGAAGTGTTTGTGAATTGCCTGGGGATCACCCAGGCTGGAGAAGGGCAGACTCGACCACAGGCCTGAGCCTCTTCCCCAAGGGAGCCTCTGCTCTTAGATACTCACTTTCTCACCTTGCCAAGTGTCAGCAAAGAGAAGGAACCAGCCTCCCAAAGTCCCTAGAACCAAAGTGGGCTCTGGACAAACCCAGACTAGAACTGAGCTCAGAGCATCAGGTGTGGGCATAGGGGAGGTACAGGGTCTATTCAGTGATGGGACAGAGAAAGGATTTTCAGCTCAGAAGAATCAGACTCTTTCTCAGCCTCTTTCTTGGTCTCTGTCCGTCTGTCTGTCTGTCTCTGTGTCTCTGTCTCTGTCTGTCTCCTCTCCTTGACTCTCTATCACTCTGTCTCTGTCTCTCCCTCTCTCTGTAGGGGCGAGCAGTGATGGATCTTTGTTCATTGATCCTTGAGGACAAAACTCATTGAACCCCTTGCTTCATGATTGTCTCAGAGTCCACAGAGACAGAGAGACAGAGAGATAGAGAGAGTCAAGGAAAGGAGACAGAGACAGAGACACAGAGAGAGACAGAGAGTCCACAGTGCCTAGCACAGAGGCTTGCAAATAGACAGTGCTTATCAAGTGTTGGCATTAGCAACTGGGGATATGGCTTAAAGGCCACTGGAGGCATGTGTGTGACTCTGGCCCAGTCCCCTCATCTCTGGGGTGGGGATACGGTGGCCCTTAGATGGGCTAGGGCTGGAATCTCTGAGCGAGGGCAGGATGAAGAACTCAGTGAAGGCAGCAGCCTCCAGAAGCAGCCCTGGGCACACAGTAGGCGCTCATTAAGCCTTCAGTCCCTCCCCTGTGCCCCCGGTTTCTAGCCCCCACCTCAATCACCTGGTCTTGTTTCCTGTCCAGTCTGAATGCCCGTCCCCACACACACACCCTGGCTTCCCTCCTGAGGGCACCAACTCTCTCCCCCTATCCCCAGCCCTTACCACAAGGCTGCCATGCAGTAGGTGCTTAATAAATGTGCACTGGCTGACTGACCCCTGAGGGTAGAGATCATTTCCTTTCCATCCATTCTGCAGGGTCTGGCATTGAGCAGATACTAAAGAAATAAGCCAGCAAGGGAGACCTGGCATGATGTGAAGGGCTTTGACACGTGTTCAGCCAGAGGAGACAGATTTCTGGACTGGGCAGAGACCCCAAGGGGATACTACTCATCTGTACAATGGGTACACATTTGTCCTCCAAACTGCTTTGGTACTGAAAAGCTCTGCAAGGTTCAAGGTGGCTTCTGTTGAATACTGAAAGACCTGGGGAGGGGGTGCTGGAAAGCCCTTGACAGCTGCTTGGTCCTGATGGCGCCCCACCCATCCCCACCATCAGGCACTGGCAGAAATGGCCTTGCTCCCTTGTCCAGGTCAGGCCCAGAGGAGCAGGCTTGCTGCTGCCCCTCCTCAGGGATGACGGGAGGCCCTCAGAACAAATTCGGGAAAGACAAAGGCTAACTCAATTGTTGGAATCTCATTAAGTCCCACAGGGCGCCACTGTAATTCAATTGGCATTTACTCCAGAGAGCCAGAGTAGGGGAGCTCTACCCTCTGAGCTCCGGGCAGGCCAGACAGGCCCAGGACTCATCTTTGCTGCACGGACCTTCCTACAGACACTCAGAGCTGGCAAGGACTTCAGAGACAACCAGTCCATCCATGCAAGAACAGAGTCCCCTTGACAACATCACCAAGTGGGTCCTCTGGTCTCCACCGGAGGTATAGTGACAGGGAACTCACTACCTCCCCAAAGAGCCTGGCTACCCTTTGGAACAGTTTTCCTGTGGCACAGTGGTAAGAAGAAGGCCAGATTTGGAATAAGGCAAACCTGGGTTTAGATCTCACCTCAGATGCTCACTCATTTGATCCTGAGCAACTCACCTGGGTGAGTTGCTACCTGGGTGGCATTGGACAAGACCCTCAACCTCCCTTCATCTCAGGGTCCTCATGTATAACATGAGGGGTTTGACCAGCAGGCTTCTGGGGCCCTTCCAGTTCTTCTGCACGCCCACAGCAGTGCCACCCTCCCTTCTTCAGCAGCATGGATCCATGCAACAGGCTGAGTCTTGGAGGCAGGGGATCTGGGTTCGAATCCAGCTTGGCCTCTGAAGATCTGTTGAGAGCCTGGACACGTGACTTCATCCTTATGTGCCTCAATGTCACCACCTCCTCAGGGAGAAGGGGAACATATTGATCCAGAACCTTTATGTTCCTTCCAGCTCTAAGTCTAGAACCCCAGCATCCTTCCTCCTAATCTGCCCCTGGATTCTAGAGGCTCCTGTGGCTCCTGGTTCCACTCTTTGGGATTAAACTAGGAGTCACACGAATGCCAATGAAGAGATCAGGGGAAGCTGAGAAGGGGTCACAGCCCACCATCAGGGCAATGTTGGAACTACCACATCAAAGTGGTAAAAGCCAGGCTGCATGTAAGAGACCCACAGCCTCTGCCCAGCCACCTTGGGCCATGGAGTCACTCACATTGGCTGAAAATTCTCTAGTTCATAATAAATGACCACCAGCTCCCTCAGTCTTCCCTCCTTTCTGACAATTTGTCTTAAAAGAACACATGTAAGCCCCAGACAATAGAGTCAATTGCCTCCATGCCCAGAGCAGAGGAGGTTCTGGGTACTTGGAATGCCAGGGTCTGCAAGACTCAGCTTCTCCACTCATGGATGATTTTCTCCTCTCACCAAGCTGCTTCTATCCCCTGACTCAGCCCAAGGACAGGCCTAAGCATCCTTTATATTTTTTTCAACCGTGGGGTAGTATGAGGCATTTCTCTGTTTGTCTGTCTGACCAATCCCTTCCCTTTCCTGTGACCAGGTGGTCAGCATGGGCTAGGAATGTCCGTCCTGAGCCTCAAGGAGTGTTTGCAGCAGGAGAGAAGTCCCAGGCTTCAAAGGAGGGCCCCTTGTTCCATAGCTCAGAGGGTGCTCAGAGTTCCAAGGAGGAATTAGTCAGACTGGGAGGCTCTCTCTGATGGAAGGTTAGAAAATGCCCACCCTTGTCAGCAAGGGATACATTACATCAGCCCTGCTCTGTACCAAGCTGACTATTTACTCCATCCTCAAATACTGTAATTCTGTGTTCCTCAGAGGCTGCTAAATAAATGTCCTTTAGTTTTGCTTAGGTATCAGATAACTTACCCAGACCCTAGAGAGCGGCTGCCACAGAGCTTACTCTTATCATTCACACTGGAACAGCCTTTCAGCCATGAAATGAGCAATTTTAGTCTCCATGTGACTAAAAACCCTCACCATCCCCTACCCCAACCCACCCCCAGAAAAGCAGGTGGGTGGGCAGGTAGGCCGGTGGGCGTCCAGCTCTCTTTAGCTTCTTTGCCTTCCATTTTCTTACAGCCCTTTGTCTGAAGAGCTCTTTGCCCTTACCTCAATTTATCCTTCCTCTGTGGTGCTTCAAGCCCTCTCCTGACTTCTGGGATGGCGCCTGCTGTGCTCCCCATTCTCCCTTCCCTCTTCAAGCTCCTCTATCTGCTGCCTGCCTCCTGGTTGCCTACAAACACATGCCTCCTTCATCCTGGGGTCAGCCCTGCTCCCTATCATTTGACAGCTCTCCTCCCTTTCGTGGCTAAGTTCTGTGAGAAGGCCATCTACACTCAGGGCCTCCACTTCTCATGCTCTTCTTCACTCTCTACAATGCACTTCTGACCTCATTACTCCACCAAAATTGCTCTTTCCAAAGGTACCAAAGGATCTTTTAACTGCCAGGTGTCACATCCTCTTCTCAATCCTCACCCTCCTTAGCCATCCTCTGCTACCTTTGACAATGTCAACCACCCTATCCCCTCTAAGTTTTCATGACACTTCTCCCATTTATCCGACCACTCCCTCTTTGACTCCTGTGCTGAGTCTTCATCCAGGCCATGCCCACCAATTGTGGGTATCTCCAAGGGTCTGTCTTATACCCTCCTCTCTCTTCTGTCTCACTTGGTGATCTCATCAGCTCTCCTGGGTTCAATTAACATCTGCAAATGGATGATTCACCAGACATGGATTCAGTGCCTCCTGTAAACAAGCACTCTGCAAGAGCATGGGACACAGAGCAAGACCATCCCTGCTCTCAAGGAGCATGCATTTGACTGTGTAAACAGAGGCCGTTACCCTGCCGAACAATATCCCCTTTCTCTCTAATGGTCATATCTCGCCCATCATGCCTCTGGGGTCCTTCTCCCAAATCTCACCTGCACTGACCATGCAGGTCTCCAGAGCCAGGCTGACCAGTCCCTCCTGTGTGTGTAGATGCCTGATCTAGCAGGTGCCTGACTGGTCCTGGCTTCCCCTGAACCTTGTGAGCATGCCCCTGAGGACATTCCCAAGTGATCTTCCAGGCTTGTTCTAATATCTCCAAGGCAGCCCTTTCTGCTCCAACTCTTGGCCTGTGTCCGCTTCTATCAAGCTGATCACTGCTCTCCACCTTCCTTCCACCCATTGCTCCATGTCGGCCATCAGAGGCCATGCAAAACAAACAACTTTCTTCCAAATGACCTTCTGGCTTAATATTCCCTCTAAGCCTTCTCTTCTCCAGGCTCAAAAGGCTGTATGAGAGCACACGTGCTAGACCCCTCTTGAGCCTGTTCCTCTCTCCAGTGCTGGACAGAGTGGACAAGGAGGCATGCTCAAGAAGGTGAGGACAACCGAGGCCCTATGGACAAATCCCAGGTTGTCCTGGGTCTTTTCTCCACATTGCAGCCCAGGCCCTCCATGCCTCAGAGCCCAGGCACAGCTTTTATCACCATGCCAGGGACTGAAAGTACAGCAGTATCTTATCCAGGTGCCTAGGGCCTCAGGAGAAAGGATAGTGTGCCCCCTTCCCCTCCTGCTTCCCCCCCCCCCAGTCATATATGTAGCAGGAACTGAGCCTCCTAGCATAGCTTCATGGTCAGGAAGAATAGAGTCCACTGGCAACCTTGCTCCTAAAAGACAAGCCCATCCACCCTGAAGGATCCCTGCTCAGGGGGCAAGCAGGGAGCAGGTATGTGCCCATTGAACAGATGAGAAATTGGCAAGATGAGGCCCTCAACTCTTCCAAGAGCCTGGCAGCCTCACTCATGCAGGGCCAGATGCTGATGTCGTGTGCTGCCTCTGCCTCCAGGGACTTCACATAGAGGGACGACCCATTTATGACTTCATAAAGCAGTCTAACGGCCGTAACGTGCTTGGAGCTCCTGAGAGAAAGGCCCCAGAACACTCCCATCACTATCAATCAAAAGCTCTCTCTCCTTTCTGCATGCAGGCAGTGCTTTATGTGTTTCTAAACACTGATTTTATTGACGTGTGGGGGTGCATTGGTGGGACCCAGAGGTGCCTCCGAGGGTCACCTTCCCTTTGGCTCTGTCCTGAGATGGGGCAGGGGGGCAGGCAGTGGAGGCCACTGGCCATACGGCGGTGATGAAGGATGCACAGCTGCACACTGGGCTCTGAAAAGAGTCACTGGAAGAACCTTTGTCCTTTTTTATGCATTACTCTGGAGAGACCCAACTCAACGACACTGAGGATGTCCTGCCTTCCCACAAGGCAGTGGTGAGGGCACGGAGGACTGACTGGGCAAAGGTAGATGGTGGGAGATGGGAGCCTGTGTTTGTCTGGATACAGCACACATGGTGTGTGTATGGAGAAGAGAGTGAGAGGCTGAGCAAGAATGAGTTGGCATCTTAGGCTAGAGGCACCAGGGAGCTACGGAGGCTGCTTGAGGTGGAGAAGGGCAAGGCCGGATCTGTTCTCAAAAGGGATCCTTTGTCATCTTCCCAGTGCTCTTTTTGGAGCCAGGAGGACATGGGATGGATGTGGCAGAGATTTTAAGGGCAGGGTGGGTTGTGCCAAGCAGACAGACTCACCATAAGAAGCAGAGTTGACATTCTGGGTCCAAAGGAGGGGAGAATCCCTGAGAAAGAGTGTAGAACATGGAAGGGGCAGTCAAGGGCCAGGCAGGGAGGCCAGAGTCTCAGCAAGATGGGAGGATGATGAAGGGAAAGCCCGCAAGGATGTTGCAGAGATCAAGGAAGGATCTGAACCCACACCCACCGACGTCAGAACTGACACTGTGCCAACTTGCAGCTAGATCTATGATCCCATTTTAAAGAGAGGGAAACAGCTACCCAGAAGGGCAATACCCCTGAGCTTGACCTCTGACCCAGGCCCTCTGTCTTCAGCCCTTGAGCTCTCCCTGCCAGTGCTAGGCTAGGATTGACGTGCATGATTGTCCCTGAATGTTCTGTCCAGTTAGGCCCACCCCCTGCTGTCATCCTCCTAGTGATTGCTCCCTGGGCAGAAGTGGGCTTGGGGCCTGGGGCCTGGGGGCAGCAGTGTAGCAGAAGCTACAACGGCTTGAAATGAGGGGGACAGGCACCAGCTCCTTCCTGGAGAGCTATGGTGGTAGGACTTCAACTAAAGGCAGAGGGATTGAGATCTGCATTGAGGAAGGGACCACCCACTGCAATGAAATCAGAGTCTTTTGAAAGATCAAGCTCCACCCCAAATGTATCAATGGTCTTTGGGGTCAGAAGGCACCTCCTAAGTTCTTGAGAAGCCACACAGCCTGTAGATAGGACTCTGGATGTAGAATCCCCAAGATCTAAGTTTGAATCCTGACTTAGTTATTTGCTAGCTATGGGATCTGGGGAAAGTTTCCTGGCCTTTCTCTGCCTCAGTTTCCTCCTCTTTAAAATGGAAGTGATAATATGTACAATGGCTATCTTCCAAGGACAGCATGAGACCCAAATGGGCCAATGTCTGTCAAGCATTTGTAAGCCCCTTTAAGTATTACAGGAATAAGAGCCATTGTCATCAATGTGTTACTCCAAGCCAAGGCCTTGCACGCAGCCGGTGCTCAGTTAGCTGATTTGGTTTGAAAATGACCTCAAGATTCCCAGAATTCCCAAAAGGGTCAGTCATGGCAGTCAGAGGGCCAGGGTACAGCAGCCCTGGAGAGGCGAAGAAGTCCATGCCACTTCTCTGGAAGGAGGGACCCAGCCAGCAATCATTAGACACCTTCTGTACACAAGGTTTTAAGGTTGGGTCCTGAGGAATGTGAGATTCCTAATGACTCCATCCCTGCCCTCCAGGAGCTTACATTCTTCAGGATCTTGGCACCAAAGAGTCTAGGCCTCCTGACAGTCACTCTGACCATGGTGTCTCTGCATGTCCCATCTCCCAGTTGTATATGCTGGAAAGAAGGCACCTCCCCTGGAATTCTCCCTCACTTCTTACTGCTCATCTATGCCCAAAGGCCTTGGACTAACCCATAGAAAGCAGCACTCTGCAAAGTGGAGAGTGGCCGAGCCCAAAATCCAACACCAGGGAAGAGAAAAAGCTTACTACTTCACAGCAACTTGGGAAAGCAAGGGATCAGTCCCTGAGTCCTATCATAGAGCAACAGAGTCACCCAAATAGAAGTGAGAGGGACCAGAGAGGTCAAGGATCATCCCGGTACTGGAGCTGGAAGGTCCATTAGAGGTTAGTAACAAATAAGGAAACAGGTAGAGAGAGAAGTCGAGCGTCCAACGCCGTAAGTGACAAGGTGACAAGGTCAGAATTTGAACTCAAGTCCTCTGAAGCTTAAGTCCAACACTCTTGGTACTTTGCCTTGATACCAAGAACATTCATTTTACAGTTGAGTCAGGCCCAGAGAGGTTAATTGACTTGTCTGAAGTCACACAGGGACTAAATGACCAAAGGATCTGAAACCCAGCCTCCAGAAGTCACTGTCTCCACAACAGGGACTGCGGCGATGTAGCTTTTTCCTGCTTCCTGTCATGCCTAGAACAATTCCCTGTAGCAACTCAATAAGCGTAAATGGTTTCCTGTTGACTCAATACACCAAGTGTTTATTTCTCTTTCTACAAACTCTTCAGTTGCCTTGCTAGGAGGGGCTCAGCTGCCTAAGATTTGGGGATGGGCTTCCCTCAGATCGTCATGGAGCCTTTGGATCCTCAGCACCCCCTCCCAGACCCACCTCCCTGTGGTTTGGCCTCTGAGGGGGCAGGAACAGGCTGAGCGGCTGACTAACAAGGGAGGGCTGGAGAGGAATCGGTCCAAAGTCAAATGTCTGGATGAGTGCGTCCAAGTGCGCATTCACTTGGGTTGCCCTCCAAATGAAAGTCCCCTTCTTCGGACTCATTTGCTTCAGTCTGCAAGCAGGTGCTCATTATGCAGAAATGTAATTCTGCAGGATGAGCCTTTCCTGCTTCTGAGAGCTCCCTTTGGACAAGTTGCCATGGCATACTATTTTCTCCGAGAGCTCCAGATCCCAGCATGGCCTGATTGTCAGAGCAAGTCCTAATTAAAGAGGGAGGTGCTAGGAAGAGAGGGACTCTTTGGGCTGCTTATGTGCAGCCTGTCACAAGGGGGAAAGGTTGCTGAATCAGATAGGATGGAGCAGAGGAAGGAGGAGATGGTTAACCCATTCACCATGAGAAAAAGAATGGTATAAGAAACAGGCTAGGATCTCCTGCTGAAGACTAGATTTCTGCTCAGCCATCCAGTGGGAGGAAAAAAGGAAGAATGGAAAGGGTATGACTAACCCAGGATTCATGTCAGGGAGCTCTCCTGGAGCTGCAAGATGGCGACTCCGGTGACCAGATGCGGGGAAAATTCTTCGGGCCTTCCAGCAGTCTGCTTCTTGGCTGGCAGCCTCTCCCCTGCTGTAGGAGACGTATTTGACTTTCCTCAGTTCTTAGGTAAATGGAGGAGAGAGAGACAGAGACAGAGACAGAGACAGAGACAGAGAGAGACAGAGAGAGAGAGAGGCCTTAGAGCCTTTCAAGTACACCTGTATTTCAACACCTCTGAAGGCCAGACAGGCTGGGCCAGAGTTTCTGGTGATTCCCAAAGGAGGGGAGTCACCCCCACAATGCTGGAGGAATCTATGATTTTACTTAGGAGAGAAGAAGCAGTCATGGAGTGTGAGCAATGTGAGGATGTTGAGTTTCCTTTTCTGCAAACATTACTGCCCTTCAGTAGACTGAAAGCCCCTTAAGGACAGGAGCTGCCTCACTTTTGCATTTTATATCTTCAGAGACCGATGAAATGTCTGGTCCAGAATAAGTATTTAATAAATATTGGTTGACTGACTAATTTAAAATAACTTACCCAATTAATTTTTTTAAATAAATGGACCAAGATTTATATCCTGGTTTTTCTATCAGCATTCCCAGTGCTCTGTACATAGCAGGCACTTAAAACATGCTGCTCCACTCATTCATTCTTTGTTCCACAGGCTGCCCACACAGCCATTCAAAGCGCTTGGCCCCAGAAATTCACCCCAAGAAATCCAAGGGGATGAAAAAGCTCTCTGTCCGAAGGGTCACATGGTGGGATGCCAAGGCGGAGGCCTGTTTACCTGTCAATATTTTTTCTGGGGTTTTTAAATTTTTACTTAATAGTATTTTTTCAATTCCATGTAAAGATAGTTTTCAACATTCATTTTTTTTTCTTTTTGGAGGGCAGTTGGGGTTAAGTGACTTGCCCAAGGTCACACGGCTAGTTTTTGTGTGTGTGTTAAGCGTCTGAGGCCGGATTTGAACTCAGGTCCTCCTGACTCCAGGGCCGGTGCTCTATTCACTGCGCCACCCAGCCGCCCCCCCAACATTCATTTTTGTATAATTTTTAATTCCAAATTTTTTTCCCTCTTGTCTTCCCCTCCCCCCTTCCCGAGATAGCAAGCAATCTAATATAGGCTACACACGTACAATCATATTAAACCTATTTCCACCTTAGTCACGTTGTGAACGAAGAATCAGAGCAAAAGCAGAAAACCATGAGGAAAAAAAAACAAAAAACAAGTGAAAATCGTCTGCTTTGATCCACATTCAGACTCCACGGCTCTTTTTCTGGATGTGGCTGGCATTTTCCATCCTTTGGACTTGTCTTAGGCCCTTGCATTGCTGAGAAGAGCTAACTCTATCAAAGGCAGTCCTCACAGATACAATGTATCTGTCATTGTATACAATGTTCCCCCGGTTCTGCTCTCCTCACTCAGCATCAGTTCATATAAGTCTTTGCAGGGTTTTCTGAAGTCCGTCTGCTCATCATTTCTTGTAGCACTATAGTGTTCCATGACATTCATATACCACAACTTTCCTAGCCATTCCCCAATGGACGGGCATCCCTTTGTTTTCCAATTCTTTGCCACCACAAAAAGAACAGCTATACATATCTTTGTACTTGCGAGTCATTTCCTCTTTTTTATGATCTCTTTTGCCTATCAGTATTTAGAGCTTGAAGAGACTGTGGACAAACCATTGTGTGTCTGAGGCCAAAATCAAAGAAGAAAAAGAGGAGGAAGGGGGAGCAAGAGGGGGTGAGGAGAGGGAGAAAAAGGGGGAGAAGGGGAGGAGGAAGGAAAGAAAGAAAGCTGGATTTAATTTAGGGAACTGTGCAGTGCTGTCACTGATCCCAGTCTGCTACTGGGCACAACCTCCCTGCTTTTTTGCATTACTTACCACTTACTGATCTTGTACAGGTGTGAATGTAGAGCAGTCTCAGAAGAATCTGAATTATAGGTCACCCAAAGGGCCCTGGAGACAGAGTGGGTATATTGGGGGCACCATATTTCCAGTGATTCCATCCTATTTGTGGCCTTGAATGCCACCAGCATTGGCATAAAAGATATCAAAGGAATATATGTCAGAAAAGGAAGGAGACAGACCATGGAGTGAGAGGGATGGGTCCCAGATTGAGCTCTCACAGAATGCTAAAAGTCCTAGGTGACTCCTCTCTGCTAGGCAGATATCCTCTGGATCTAGAGAATGAGATGGGGGGGGCTCATGAGGAGGAGGAGCCCTGGATGGGCTGAAAAGGTCACATGTATTGGAACTTAGGTCCCTGCACTTGTGTGTTGGCTCCTTTCCAGTGGTTGTCTTGGGGAGATTCAATGAGAACTCAGACTCTGCTGGCGTCTTTTCGAGCATCTGGAAATTCTCCCCAAAGTCTGAAGCATACATGAGGTATCTCAGAGAAGGCAAACCTGCTCTCTTTGAGATAGGATGGGTTATGGGTGATGATGGCCAAGGGACATTCTGATCATCACACAGGAGATTAGGTGAGTAATGCAATCTTGAGGCAGAAGTGAGTCTTTTGAGAAAAAAAGAGAAACAGTGTGACCTAGTGGAAAGAGTACTGGTCTTGGAGTTCGGAAGGCCTGGGTGCAAATCTCGTTATCTTTTATAAAACAATTAAATTCAATGTTTATTTTTAGTTTATATCATTCATTTCCACAAGATTTTGAGCTACAAATTTTCTCCCCATCTTTCCCCTATCCACCAACTCAACACAGCGATCCCCCTGTATATCCCCTCCCCCAATCTGCTCTCTCCTACATCCTCCCCTATCCCCCTTTCAACTTTCCAGGAGGGCAAGATGAATTTCCATACCCCAGTGCCAAAAATAATTTCATATATATATATACACACACACACACACACACACACATACTCATATACACACATACATATACATATATACCTGTATGTATGTATGTATACACACACATTTTTTAAACATTTGATTTTAAAACTTTGAGTTCCAGATTCTGTCCCTTAATCCCTCCCACCATTACTGGGAAGATAAGCAATTCAATATAGGTTGTACATGTGTAGTTATGCATAACATTTCCATAGTGGATATATTGTGAAAGACTGACTATATTTCCCTCCATCCTATCCTGCCCCCCACTTGTTCTATTCTCTACGTTGTCCCTGTCCCTTTTCAAAAGTGTGTGCTTCTAACTACCTTTCCCCCAACCTGCCCTCCCCTCCATCATCCCCCCTCCATCATCCCCCCTCTCATGCCCTTCCCCCCTATTCTCCTGTAGGGCAAGATATCCACTTTAGAGTGCATGTCATTCCCTCCCTAAGCCAAATTCAATGAGAGTAAGGTTGACCCTTTCCCTTTTGCCTTCCTGTTCTTTCCCTCCATTGTAACAGTTATCCCTCATCTCTTCTATAT
>CM053593.1:388169262-388185557 GCA_028646575.1 Pseudocheirus occidentalis | reverse complement strand
CTTCCTTTGCCTGCTCATGTTGCCAGTGAATTACTTGATTTTTTAGCTCTGTGGAACTCTGCTACCAGAGGGGAAAGCTCTGTCCCAAATCACTGGGATTTTCACAGCCGCCAGAACTAATACAAGGCTGCTGCAGCCGCCACCAGCTTTGGCTTACTGAAAATGCCCCCCAGGAACACCACCCAAGACCACGATCCAGATCCAGGCCACTCAATGCCAGAGCACTTAGCCTCTGAATGATTGCTTAAGTCTGAAGGCCAGGAGCTCTGAAGCAGCCATGTGGAGGTAGCCTCAGGGCCACTGCTTCTGCTGCTTCCTTGCCCCGGAGGCAATTCGGCTGGACTGCTTTTCTCCCTCCAATTTAGCTGAGTTTCACTGACCTATCACTTAGTCCTTATTTCTTATACTGGTTGATAATTCTGTAAACTGCCACAGCTGCCACAGATCAACTCCCTTGAAGGCTCCAGCTTTGACTTATGCTGGCCATCCTGGGGCCAAACCGTGGTTTCAGGCTGTGCTGTGCTGTGATGCCTTCCTGCAGAGCTGTCTTGAGCGGGGGATGTGTTTTTCTATATTTTTGTGTGTTTTGGAAACCTAAAATTTGTTTAGAGTCATATTTTATGGGTATTTGATGTGGTTATGTGTGAGCTACAAAACCTTGCTGTTTCTACGCCACCATCTTGGCTCTGCTCCCTGCTCTTTCAACAGAATGCAACCTCCCTGAGGGCAGGAAGCCTTTTGTCCATTCCCCAGTTCCCAGCTCCATAGGTAGCTTAGTCCAGGACTTTAACAAATGTTTGTAAATTGGTTTTCTTGGTCAGTAGAATGGGAGCTACCTGAGGGCAAGGGCCTCATGCTGTGCAGGTGTTGAGCAGCAGCTGGTTGGATTATTGAAGGCTTATGTCATCACAGACAGCAGAGGGAAGGGGTATTCTGTCTCACTAGGACAGTCAAAACCCAACTCCAGTCCAAAGCACCCACTTTCCCAAATGCTGTCATAATTTGGCATGGTCCCTCAATCAAGATGCTTCACTCCAGGGGCTGTCAGATTGTCCATAAGCTTCCAATAGACCCAGCAACTTTGGAATCAGAGAACCCCAGTTCAAATCCTTGCTGCTTGTGGGATTTGAGACAACTCACTTTGGTTGATCACCAAGCATTTGTTACATGCCTGATCCTTCAGATAAAATCCTCCCATTTTGAGGCAGCCTTTCCCAATCTCTCCTACTTTCAATGCCTTCACTCTGCTGATCATCTGTGATTTTTCCTGTCTAGACCTTCTTTGTACATATTTGTTTGTTTTTTATCTCCCCATTAGACTGTGAGCTCCTTGATGTCAGGGACCATCTTTTTCCTCTTCTGTATCTCTAGGACTTCACACAGTGCTGGCACATAATGGGTACTCATGCAATCTTCTCTTCAAGCTAGACATTCTCAGTTGCTTTGACTGGTCTTTGTACATGGTATATTCAACAGTTCCCTCATCTCCTTGGTCTCAAGTTTAACAATGTCCTCCCTAAAGTGTGGTACCTAGAACTGGGCACAGTACTCCAGAGGGAGTCTAACCAGCGGAAAGGACCATGTGGGAGATCTCGTTTTCTTAATACAACCTAATGTTGTTGTGGTTTTTCTGTCTGACACATCACGTTGTTGACTCTTTTGTGGTCCACCAAGACCTCCAGATGAAGCAATATCTCTCCCATCCCCGAGACTTGTGATAGATTAGGAAAGGGGGATAGAACTTTGATTTCCTTTATGTAGGCAACTCCTACGTGATCAAATTTCTTCTACTAGTGCAGGTCCACACTTCTCTGAGAGTTATGTTGGCAGATCTACACCTTCCCTGTCACTTGAAATGCTAGGTACACACCTTCTCTGAGAGTTGTAATGCTTCTTGTTCAGCATTACAGTCAGTATTTGTCAGAATCAGGACTTGTGGATTTCTTTAAAAATTCAAGTGTAAAGTTTTACATTTATATCTATTAAATTTCCTATTATTTGATTTAGCCAAATGACCTGGTTGGTCAAGTCATTTTCTCGTACATTTAAATAATTAACACCTTCCTCCTCCTTTTTGCCTAAGGATTGACTTAATTAATCCCATGTTCAACCCATCAGTTGTTTTTCAAGGTTCATAACCATGAAGCTCCCACCAGGACTTCATCCTTTTCAGACTTTTTGAGTCCAGAGAAGTAAGAGCTGGTCCCTGGTGCCAAAGAGCTCACATTCTGATTTGAGGAGATAATATGTATGGGAGGCTCCCCATCAGGGTGTTTGGAAAGGGTTGGTGGTCCTTATGGAAGGTGTGCATGCCATAAGGTAATGCCCACACTCTGACTTTATAGAGTCAGTCCAGCAGCAGGGTAGATGCAAAGTCTTGTGGGCTGGGGAGAGAAGTAGCTTGTCCATCAGTCTATAAAAGCTTACTAAGCACCTACTACATTCCAGTCACAGTGCTAAGTTCTGGGGATACAAAGCAAGGTAAGAGGCAGCCCCTGTGCTGAGGGAGCAGGAGATGAGCTTGAGCCAGCGTTTCTTCATCTTACATGGAAAGACCATACTCAGTAGCTGTAGGGAGGCAAAGGTTTTAAATAAAGCACGTCCCCTGCCCTCAAGGAGCTTAAAATGTAGTGAGAGGAACTGCACTTGGCCACAATGATAATGCATGTTATAATGATGTGATAAGTCAGGAAAGGGGCCAAACATGGGCTCAGAAGGCCAGATTATGAAGCTCAGCTCTGCCATTTGCTATCTATGTCATCTGGGGCACCTTTTGGGGCCTCCTGAGGATGAGGAGGATGGATCAATGACTTTTGAGGTCCTTCCAGCTCTTGAGTACAAAAGAGAAGGCAATATAGGGGCACAAGAGATCACTTTTAGTGGAAGAATCAGGGAAGGCTTCAAGGAGGAGGTGCTTTTAGTTGGGACTTGAAGGATGAGAAGAATCTCAACACAGAGAGAGGCAGCAGGATGCTGCAGGCATGAGGGACATCCCCCCTCGCAGCAGCCATACAGAAGGGGTAGGGGGGCACCATAGATAGAGAAACCACCAGCGGTCTGGTTGGCCTTGAACATAGAGTACATGTGCAAGAGTGGAAAATGAAGCACAATTGCATAAGAGGAGAGATATTGGGATAGTATCGGAAATCAAATTGGAATTTCACAAAGAAATGATGCAGGAAGGGGGAAAGGATTGGGTTTGTCACCAAGGACCAATAGTGGAATGTAGGTGACGGTGATAACAAACACCATCTTTAGTTGGTCATAATTGATATGAGCAGTGGGTGGGTCTCAGCTAAGGCTCCTGGCCCTGCCAACCCATCACTTCCACCCCAGGCAATACCTGAGAAATCATTGTCTCTTGCCTGCCAGTTCCTAACAAGATCCTCTCTCTAGCTGGCAGTTTTCCCCCCACATATGTATATATAGAGAAGAGGAGGGCTAGATATAGACCAGCGTTGCCCTGTCTTGTCTTCACTGCATAAAAGATGTAAGAGGAATTTCTGAAATACACAATCCATGTGAGCTCATTCCTCCCACCTCCCTCTGATGAAGTCAGTTGGCAAAGCACCCCATTCTCATGCCTGGCTGACCTGATTTTAAGGAGCCTGGGACCCAGCCTTTTCCTTGGGCCTCCTCACCCTTTGGTAGGGTCAGTGAGTTGTGGTGCTAGCCTTAAGGAGTAACGAATGTCTTAGACAGAAGAGACAAAGGCATAGGAATCTTTGAGAGCTCCCTTTGCTTCTTATTTCTGGGAATGAAATGATCCGGGGTTGACGGGATCCTGGCCAAATGGTGGAAGTTCCCAGATGGTGCCAAAGCTTGAGTTCTGCACAACTAAGGGTGGACAGGGTGTTTTATCAATCCGTCAGGATTCATTTGGATTCTTTCGCGTGTGCGTTTGGGGTGGGGTAGGGATAATGAGAGGACACTCCTGAAAATGCCCTTCAAAAACCTCAGCTGGAGAAAAAAAGAATGTTTATAACAGCTCCTTTTGTGGTGGTTAAGAATTGGAAATCAAAGGGACACCCGTCCATTGGGGAATGGCTAATCAAGTCATGGTATATGATTGTAATGAAATATTATTGTGCTCTAAGAAATGACAAGCAGATGATTTCAGAGAAATCTGGAAAGACTCGCATGAACTGATGCACAGCCAAGTGAAGAGAGCAGAACCAGGAGAATGGTGCGCACAGACGGTAGCAGCAACATTGTAACAATGAAGAACTGGGAATGACTGATCCATTCTCAGCAATACAATGACCCAAGACAATCCCAAAGGACAAATGAAGCCGACTATCCCCTTCTACAGGAAAAAAAATGATATGAAGTGGATGCAGGCGGAAGCAGGCCATTTCTTACTTTCCTCCGCTTTTTCCTTTATTCTGCTCTTCTTGCATCAGCTTCTTGTATTAACTTAACTAGGGTGGAGATTTCTTTTTGCATCATTGCACATGTTTAACCCATATCTGATTGCTTACCATCTCAGGGAGGCAGAGAGGCGAAGGAGGGATAGAATTTGGAACTCAAAACTTCAAATGAAAATGTTAAAAAAAATTGGGGAAAAAGTGAAGAAAACCTCAATAAATCAGGAAACTGAGGATTTGAAGGGTTTACCGTGTCTGAACCCCTGAGGAAACTGAGACCCAGAGAGAAGAAGAAGCGGTATTCCCTTCCCCCTCTCCCCTGTGTAGCGGCTCCCAGCCCCTTGCCCAGCATCAGGTACCTTGATGTGAAGGAGCACGAAGTCATCAGGCCCATGGACAGCCTCTATACCGGAGCATTTCCACTAAAAGCTAGCATATGGGGACCCCCAAAGAGCCAACATGGTAAAGGAAAAGGAGAAGAGAGACTTCAGAAGATGGAAGAAAAAGATGGGGGATCTCGAGGGGAGGAGGGATGTCAGGAAGGCTGCAGTCAGATGCAAAACTTCAGTGTACAAATGGATGTTTCCTTTCCAGAGCTCCTGAGCTATTTTTACTGCACCCCGAAGGAAAGTGGGCACCCTTCCTCTTTTGAAGAATCTCACTCCAATCCAGGAAATCCTTCTCCACAGGCCCTGCTCACCTCTCAGCACAGTCTCTTCCCCAGGGGCTGTGGCCCTAGCTGGGGCCCCAGATACTACAGGGGAGAGAGAAAGCAGATCCCAGGCCAAAGGAGCAGAGAAGAGCAGAGCTTTGGGGGCTGAAAGATGACCGGAGATTGCATGGGGTCCCCACTTCTTTCTGACTTTGTAGGAGAGGAAAGTGAGGCCAGAAGTTCTTGTTAAAGGTTACCCAGTTGATAAAGTAGCAGAGGCAGAAGTCGAATCCAGGGCCTCTGACTCAGAGCCCATGGCTTAATCCGCTGTGCTCCAAGACTCAAGGATCTCTGATCCGGTGGCAAAGCTCGGTCTCTGGCTCCCAGGCATCTGGCCAGGATCCTTTCCTATATCTCTCGCTAAGCCCTCTTGCCTTCCAGGGCTCTCTCTGGAGGAGTTTACTCATAAGTCACTAGAGGAGATGTGAGAATGACCTGCTTTTCTCCCTGTACAGGATGTCTTTTTCCCACAATTCCTACATGCTCCTGGAAGCCACTAGCAGAAGTGGAAGTGGGTGTGATTGGGTGTGGGCTGCTTAGGGCGGGGGTGGGGAGAAAGGGGTTGCCCAAGAGATTCCCCTGAGCTGGCATGTCTAAGCAGGCTCACTGTGGTAAAACAGAGGCATGATGAAACCTGCCGTGACATAGTATAACTGCAAGTCTTGAGCTGTCCCTGGGCGTCAACAAGAAGGCTTCAGATTTGGACAGCGAGGAACACCGTGCTCCGCCCTCCTCGTGGTAGAGAGAAGGAAGCAGAGAGGGAAAGGGGCATGGCCCAAGCTTTCCCAGGGCCAGATCACAATTTGAACCCAAACCCGCTGCCCGCCACAGAATGATCCTGGGCGGGACAGGAAGATGGAAGCTGCCCCCTCGCTCATGCTCCTGTCATGTCTGCCCCTGGGCACACTTGGACGCCTTGGACACATAGAACCTGGCCTTTGGACTTTGGGAAGCGCCTGGGTTCCAGCCCTCCCTCTCTCCCATTGACTTGGGAGATTATCAACAATTTTGAGAAGTGAAAGGCATTCTTTTCTTCCAGCCTCGGATGGCAACGTTCGCCAAAAGAAGGGAACAGGAGGGGTCTTCCTTTATTTCCTTTTCTAATTGATTCAGCACTGGAGGGTAATTAACCTAAAAAAAAGTGTTTACAGTATGGGAAATATATCTCGAAGACAGTCGTGTGAAAGATGAATGGGCGTTAAATTAAAAATCTGCCGGCGTTTGCTGCCGCCATCTCCCAGCCTGGCTCAGCTCTCTTTTGGGCTGCCTGGATTTGGTGTCATTAGCTCTGAAGGTCTCGAGCCTATCTGAGGGCCTTAATTTCCTTGGGAACGTTTGGGAGCCATTACACAGCCCGTGTTCTATCATTACCGTAATTATTGTCAGCATTTTAATTTGGCTTCTCCTTTCCTATAGCTGAAGGGGCTGGCTAATAGCCCCAGGACCAAGGAGGAACAATCAGCCTATACATTCCAAACCAGTTCTCCTCCTGCTTTCCTCGCCTTCCTTCTGCCGCTATAGGGCTGGGACCTGCTGACCTAAGGAGGTGTGGTGTCCTACACGCGGGGCTGGGCTGCCAGCCTGAGGGCCTGTGCCCTTGGAAATCATCTGGGCTAGCCTGAGGCCCAGAGAGGGGAATGAACTGTCCAAGGTCACAGCGGTTTCAGGAGGCAGAATTCAAACTCGGCTCCACACTCTCACACAGCCCCCTGTTCTTTCCCCTTCATGTACCACCTAAGACTTATGTGATCTTGGGCAAGTTCCTCTCCTCTGGCCTCAGTCTTCTGTCTTGTAAAGGGAGAGGATCGGTGCATCCTGTTAGTTCTAAATCGAAATCCCTGTTCTCTATAACCTGAGCAGATGGGGTCAGTCTACGCTCTTTTTCCCCAGGGCTGAGCTGAAGGAGCTTGGAACCCGTCTCTCAGAGCTGGAAAGAGACCTCTTTGAAGCCACCAGCATCATCTGGAACCTTCTAAAATCCATCTGAGTAGCGTCTCCAACAAAGGGTTATCCAGGCTTTACTTGTTGGCAAACTCCAAGGCAGCCAGCTCCATTTCTGAACAGGAGTCATTAGAAAGTCCTTCCTGACATCAGGCTGATATTTGCTCTTTGCCAAGTCCTCTTGTAGCTGCTGATTCTGGGGCTCAGCAGAGCAGCCCTTCAGATACTTCAGGACAGCTAACATGTCTCCCCTTTGGGTCTATTCCTTCAACTGAGGTCTAGTGTGAATTCAGAGATTAATTCAAGGGCCTCCTTACCCACTCTCAAGTAGAGTTGAGTTTTACATCTCAAAAATCCCCAGGAAGGGAGCCTTCTCTCCTGTAGTTTTTGGGGATACAGGTAGGAGGATTGGAGAGAGTAAATGGGCAAGATTTCCCATGGTCTGCCATTCTGAGAAGTCAGAAGGAGGAGAAGCCCATTGGAATGAAAGTGGAAGGCAAGTTCCCTGAGGGCAGCTCATCTTTGGCTCTCTGGCGCCTAGCACAATGCCAGCCCCATAAGGTCACAGACCAGGCCCTTCCCAAATGCATATCGATGGCTCTGTGGCTAGCTAGAGGTGACCAGTAATCTCTCATCCCTCCTCCAAACTGTTGGATTTTCTTATGGTCCAGCCTCTCAAGGACATTCTGTCTTGCTTAGAGGCAGAGGAATGAGAGTCTACTGTCTCCACCATGGCCTTTCTGCATCTCTTTAAGCCTCGACTCAGTCTTACTCCTACAAAATAAATGGTCCTTTGGCCACAGCAGTATTCAAAAGAATGATGTGTCAGGCTTAAGAAAATATGGATATTTTATCTTTCTTTGTGAATAAATGCACTACAAGTGGCTAACCTTCAAGGTTTATTTTAAGAGAGGTATCACCTTATGGCCACAAACATCATCCTGTGGTGTTGCTAAGAGCAGGTTATCTGAAAAAGATCTGAAGGTTTCAGTGAACTGCAAGCTCCAAATGTGTTCATAGTTTGCCAAAAAAAAATAGAATTGAGTCTTGGAGTCCAGGACTACAGGCTCTTTACACTGGACCATCAGACTTGGATGGAGTTCTATTCAGTTCTGCCACCGTGTTTTAGGAAGGGCATTGGTAAGTCAGAGGGTGTCCAGGGCAGGGTGCCAAGATAGAGCAGGACCTTGAATCTATACTCAGTAAGGTCGTTTATTAAACTGTTTGTGTGTGGGCAAGGTGGGGGTTGAGAGCTGTCTTCAAGGGTTCAAAGGGCTGTCAGGTGGAGAAGACTATTCCATTTGGCTCCATGGGGCAGGAACAATGGGCACAAGGTGAAAATATCAGCTCCATGTGAGAAGAAAACTTCCTGAGAATTACTCATCATAAAAGGACACAGACTGTTTTTTTGGGGGGAAATGCCCCTTCCTTGGAGGTCTTTGAGCACAGCCTGCAGGTATGGGGATTCCTTTCAGGCCTGAGATGGACTGGAAGGCCCCTGAGATCCCTCCTTCAACTTCTGTGATTCTATCACCTTAAGATAATTGTGACAAGGTGGTCAAGAAATCAGTCTCCTTCCTCTGCCCTCCTCAGACCACACAGGAAGGACGGCATCTTGTTCTGGATGTTGCATTGTGGGAAGGACATTGAAGCTCAGAAGTTCTTAATAGAAGGGCATCTTCCTCAAAATTAGAGCTGTCCATGGAGGCATAGGCTGCATCCAGAGTCAGGGTCCTCCAGAGAAGCCCCATGAGAAAGGCAGAAAACTCACAGAACTCACAGGAGACTAAACAAATGAAATCCAAGCAAACAAAGCCCATCAAGGTGCCACCAGGCCTCCAGCTCCCCAGGCAGGGACACTCTGGGCAGCTGATGATCCAAGTCTCCTTCCCATCAAACCCACCCTGTCCAGGTGACTCACTGACCTGTGGTGATCAGGGCATCAATCCTGGCGGTACAAGGGGAAGGTGGGGGCAGGGGAAGCTCAGTCAGGTGAGTTCTTGATCAGTTGGATGTCTTTCCCAACCAACTTGATGAAATTACAGGGTGGGCCTTGATTGGTAGGCATCTACCCCATAGAATGTGGACATGCCCACTGTGCCTCTCCTATATGACAAGAGAAATTCCTGTCTGAGGCTTGGGGATTTGTGGTGGTCAGTGGAGAAGCTGTCCTTCATGGTCTATAAATAGACTTCTCCTCCTCCTCTTCCACCTCTTCCTCCTCCTCCTCTTCCCCCATGATGCCCATGACTGTTTCCTACATCCCAGGATTATTGAGAGGCTCAAATGGAATATTTGTTTAGCACAGTGCCTGGCCATTGAAGGTGCTTGATAAATCCCCATTATCTTCCCTTCCTTCACTAGTTCTCAGGACTCTGACAGGGCACCATGGAGTGTGGGTAACCCAGCTCTTCCAGCCTCCACCTGAGATCCTATTAGATAATTCAGCTTCGTCCTTCACCCACGTCCACAGTCCCGCATCCTGTGCCTCCCTCTCTACAGAAGAGGGTTTCTGTTTCCTTGGGTTGGAGCACATTTTTCAAGACTCCTTCCCCCAGCAAATGTCCAGCACATTCTTTCACACGATAGGTGCTGTGGGGCCAATACTTTGAACCATTTACAGTCGAACAATTTATTTGACTTCTTTGTTTAATGTCTTTAATTTCCGGCTGTATTTCTTCTCTCTTCCTATTATGCCTTGTAATCATCTCCATTATAACTGTTGTGCCAACTTCGGCTTTAATCCCATCACCAACATTTATCTGCAATTGGGTTATTTCATTTGTTCCAAAAAATGTCATTGCATCAGCCAGCTCAAAACTTGATGGCGTCTGTGATTTTCTTTAAGTTTTGTTCTTGGGCATCTGACTGGTAATGGGGAAGGCCTCCAAGGGGGCTCCTGTCCTGACTCATAGAAGCCCAGATTTGAGCTGGGAGGACACGCGGAGGCTATTGAATCCAACAGCTCAAGAATCCATTCTCCATCATCCCCAACAGGAGTCAACCAGCCTTTACTGGAGTACCTCCATTTAGGGGGAACCATCCACTGTTGACAGCTCCAATTGGCGTAGGATGCACCTCTTGAAGCAGGGCATTTTACATTTCCCCTTTTTGTCCCCAGTCTGTAGCAGTGATTGGCACATTGTAGTTTCTTAATAAACATTTATAGATAGTTTGAATGATCCTAATCCAGCCCTTTGGGACCAAGTGGAGCAAGATCAATGCTTCTTCCCTGGGATGGCCATTTAGATCCTTGCACAAGTCTGGTACTCTTCCCCAGGCTCAGCGTCCCCAAATTGAAAACATAGGCTCTAAGCTATAAGAGGCTTGTTTCTATCAGGGTCACCAACAAAGTAACCGTTCGCTAAACCTCAGATTCTCAAGGCACTTAGAGGACATGTAGTCAAACCCAGACCCAAAGCCAGATGCCGTCCTAGAGAAATGGCTGGCCAGCCCTTACCAGAAGCCTTCCAGCAAGGGAGACTCTCCTCCTTCCTTCCGAGGTGACCTCCTCTCCTTTTGGGGAAACTTTTCTTTCCTTACCCTGGAATTGGCCTCTTGGTTTCTTCCACAGGCTAACCTCACTGCAGTTGTGCCCTCAGGGGACTTGTAGACTATTAGCTGTGGTCGAGACCTTAAAAATCTTTGAGGTGATTTTAGAACTTGTAAAAAACATAAACCAAACAAAGAACTAGTCCTGGGGGAGGAGTCCAGACAAGCGGGTTGCTGCTGTTTCCCAGGAGGACGTAGACGGGCTCCAGCCCTCGCACTTCAGCCTTGGCAGTAGACGTGACTTCCACACAGAAAGCTACCAGAGGAGAGAAGGCGGGACTGGGAACAGGGGCCCGAGTGTTAGATTCCTGCTCTGCTTACCCGCCTCCCGCGAGTCTCTGAGCGCATCACCTCCTCTCTCCACCGCCCAGGGAGAGGGTGAGACCCCATCACTGCACTCACTTCCTCTTCTGACTCTGATCCTACACTGAGAAAACTCCGAAAGATTTGACCGGCGCTGCTGTGATTTCCCTCAGCTCCTTTTCTCTCAACCTCCTTTTCCTTATCTACAAAATGAGAATTTAGACTTGTGCACTTCTAAGGTCCCTTTCCCTTCTAAATCTGTGAAAAGATGGAGCTAGCTGAAGCTTGGAGGGGATGGAGGCAGGAGAGGGCGACTCTTGTAGAACAAAGTGGAAATTTAGCCAGGAAGTCACCGGATTATAGATTTGGAGGTGGAAGAGACCATTGAGTCTGACTCTTGTCATGTTATTGACTAGCAAATGGAGGGGACCAAACGTGTCCCAGGATCCTCTGAGAAAACAGGAGCAGAGCTTCAGAGTCAGCTCCCGTGAGCTCCACTCCTGGTCTCCGCTGATGGCAGCCCCGGCTTGGGTAGGACTCCTAAGAATGACCTTCCCAGATGAAGTCGGTCTGCCGAGGCTTGGGCCGTCAAACCGCATTTGTTCTTGGAGCACATTTGGAGAAGAGATGTTATCGGCACGTTTCTCTATTGGCTGCATAAAGACTTCCAAGCACAGCTCGGCGATTTGCCAACTTTATGAAAACTCAGCTATTAATCGGGACGGTTTAGCAAAGGTCTGAATCTCGGGGGGTGGGGGGGAGGAGGGCATCTTCTAGCTACGTGACCCTGGGGAAGTCATTTAACCTCTGTGCCTCCGATTCCATCTCAGTTGGAGCGGATGCCTCTGAGGTGACTCCCAGGTCTAAATCTCAGTTAGGCATCCCATGAGCCTTGTCCCAGAGCCAATGTGGGGAAAGGGTATAAGGTGTAGGAGAGGCAGAACACTGCTCAGGCTATGTTACCCCCTCTCCCAACCTTAGAGTACTTTCTAAACTGATCCTGTGCGATGGCTATTACTGTTGCGGTAATGTGAAAATTACAATTCCTGTTCTCCTTTGTAGGTTTCATTAAATTTGAGTACACATTTGGCGTCTCCAAGTTCCCCATTACAAATCTAATTAAGATTCCATAAAATAAAATAATTCTAGTCTACATTCAACCATTACATGTCTTTGTATGGTATACCAGTGCAGCTTTATTAAAAATTGTAAAAAGTTCCAAATGAGTGGATCGATTTGGGAACAAGTGAAGGAATGTCCACTGGGGATGGAGCAGCCCATACCAGGAGTAGCCTCGGAATGGTTTCTAGGCTCAGGTCATCTGAACATCCAAACGGAGAGCATGGACAATCCTGCTTAATTCAGACGGGAAGTCCAGTATGTTTCAAGTGCCAGACAGAGGACTAAGGAAAGAAAAGAAGAAGTGTGATGTCCTTTTCCTCAAAGAGCTTGCCTTCTACTGGGGAGAGGATTATAAAATATAGGCAGAGAAGTCAATTTTACACCAGCAGTAAACACAAACCAGTATCAGCCGTACATGCATCCTGAGGGAAATCAGGGAAGGTTTTTCATTTAGAAGGTGGCACTTGAGATGAGCTTGTATGGAGGCAAGGCCTTCCAAGAAGTGGAGGCAAGAAATGACAGCCCTCCTGGAAACAGGGATAGCTGGACAAAGACTCAGAGGTTGGACCATGCCACTCACTATTGACTCCCCGGTTTAGCAGGCTCCAAACTTTTTCAATCATGTATCCCCAGCAGTAATTTTCTGAAGAAGCATCTCCAAGACATGTACATTTACAAATATGATGTCTCTGTATTATGTTTTATAAACATGTATAAATATATCTATATATTATAAATATACACATTTAAAATGTTTATAAACATTCTGCTGCACATATTAAAACACACAAAAATGTTAACGATGAGATTAAGATGAAATAAACGATATTTTAAATGTATTTATTTATGGCACAAACTTTTACTGTCATTGAAAGTATTATTAATACTTTGTTAATAAATTTCTTAAATTATTAATGGAATTCATATTGATAACTTGTGTAATGTGTTTTAAAATGTTTAATTATTTTTGAAAATCTTGATTCAAAATTTTACAATAGAGAAATGTAAAGGTCTGCTTTTCAGTTCTGTTTACTCTGAGGCTTAGCTGAGCTGAAGGAGATACTTCATACAACACTGGAGATCAGAAGGAAACACATTGTGCCTTGAGTTTGCTAATTCAGGATGAGCCTTTTTTTCAGTTTCATTTGTCAGTAACAAAAAGTGTTTGGTGATAAAAATTATGGAAGTGAATGTTGAAAACTGAAAATAAATAAAGTTTTAAAAAAGTGTTGAATCGTATCAAGTAAATTTCCTTCTTTCCTAACGTCAATCTGTTTTTCTTATAAATGAGTGGAAAAACTTAGCATTTTTAATAAGATGGGTTAAAAACCCAGTAAAGCTTTGCACAGATGAGAAAATCTGATTTTTCAGTTACTAAAGTGTGCAGAATTTTTGTAGGGAGCACAATATTTTGGGTAACAAAAACTTAGTTATCAGGGATGACTGCACACTAGCAGGAGCTGGTCCCGCAAGGCCCAACATCCAAGGCAAGGTTCATTGTTAATGATCATGGATGGAAATCTAGATTTCAAATAGTTGCCATTCCGTTCTTTTGGTTTTCAAATCTTCATGACCCCATTTGGGGTTTTCTCGGCAGAGATGCTGAACTGGTTTGCCATTTCCTGCCGCAACTCATTTTATAAATGAAGAAACTGGGGCAAACAGGGTTAAAGCACTTGCCCAGTATCGCACAACTAGTAGGTGCCTGAGGCTGGATTTGAATTCGGGTCTTCTTGACTCCAGGCATGGTGCTCTTCGAACTACGGCCCCACCTAGCTGCCGTGTTTCCAGTAGTCTCGATTGTTTTGAATTTTTGACTGATTTCTTGCCCCGTTGGATTCGCCCTTCACCATTTTCCCTTATAATGTAGCTGACGGAGATCCCTCATCAGGAATGGAAAGGTCATTTCTGACGTTTGCTTACGGCTCCCTTATGTTCGCTCACATTGTTAATATTTTCTTTAACCCATACTTTCTTTGTAAAGAGATCCCTATCTTTTGAAATAATTTGTCCATTTTACGAATGTGAGTTTGGTCACAACTCTATGGTCATCCATAAATCTGCATCAGCAGACATATGCAGCCCATGGCATCTCAGTGTGAAATGCAGGGAAAAGGAGAGACTGAGCCCAGTGAGCACGCCACGTTGCAGGACAGCGCTCTTCCTCCAGGATGCCTTGCATGCTCAGCATGACGTGTGACCGATGGGCCAAGTGATGGTGCCAGTGTTAGCTGGAATGTTCTGTACTAGGAAAACTTTCTCTTTTTACTTTTTTTTTTTTTTTGCCTTTTGGAGGGCAATTGGGGTTAAGTGACTTGCCTGAGGTCACACAGCTAAAGTGTGCAGAATTTTTGTAGGGAGCACAATATTTTGGGTAACAAAAACTTAGTTATCAGGGATGACTATCAGGGCACACTTTTTGTGTTACCTGTCTGAGGTCACATTTGAACGCAGGTCCTCCTGACTCCAGGGCCAGTGCTCTATTCACTGCGCCACCCAGCCGCCCCAACTTTCTATTTTTAAAGATTAGAAATAAGTAGAAATAAAGTCCTACTCTTTTATCTTGTAAGCCCCCTGGGATGAAGACTTTGGAGATCACTGATTTTACTTTGAACTTTTCAGTATCTCTCTTTTCCTATATGTTAAGCAAGGATATCATTTTAAAACTATTTTTTTTTTACCACTTTGTGGCAGAGTATTTAATGCAAGTCAACTTCCAATATCAGAATTTTAAGAAACAACCCATGTTATTTTGCTGTACAGGAATTTTGTTGTATTAAAATTGTTGGAAATAAATGGACTTTTTCTGCTGCAGTTCTGATATTAATTGTAAATAATATATTTACTTTCCATTAAACTGTAATTTTGTGCTGAAAAATGCTCTAATTTTGTTTGACATGGTGATTTGGTTCAAAATAATAAGACCATTATGAAAAGTCAGATTTCCAAATATGATTGTAGGAATAGATTTGTGATATTTCTCTCTCGGAGGTTACTTCATTTTTATTTTGCACTATATCTGAAAATTTGAGTAGTTGCCACTAGCTGGATAATTATGCCCAATTTGGTAACATAGACCTAGAGGTATAAGTACAGATAGCTTAGAAAAGTAAGAGATCAATAAAAAAAATTCAACCAATAATACTTTTTTCTAAAAAAAATAAATTATTAAAATATAAACACATATAAATGTTGATTAAACATTAATTACTTATGCCAACTTATTAACTTTAAGAAAAAAATGCCATTTGAAGCAAGATGCAAAGAAATATTACACCTAGGCACAAATTCATGCCTTCTTTCTAATTTCAGTGGGCTTACATCATAACTTTATTTGCTCTTCCCTGGAGTTTACTTTCCAGGCAAAATAGTGACTACATTCAACTCATTCTGAATATTATGGCTAGAAGCTTTCTAGGGTACATATGCTGCTCTTAATGGTTTTGGCACTGTTTCAATCTATAGCAAGCCTGGTGGCATCAAAGCTTACTACTTGGGTTTGTGTTGCTAGATACACTTATCTATTAACTCTTTCTCTAATCCCCAATATACATGACTTTCACTTCCTTGACTGAAGTTACCAACTATCTATTCAACAGTGACATACCCTCAATATAGAAAAAAAATAGAGAAAAAAGTAGGCTGATTTACATTGAGTCTTCATAAACCTGCTTCTACCCTCAGAACTACTCCCTCTGACCAAGAATCTTCTTTAGAATAGAATAAATATCTAAATATTTAGAATATTTATAAATAAAAAATAGTCATCTTTCACAGGTAGTACTCTAGTGATGGGGAACCCCCCCCCACTTTTAGAGAGGCACAGGTGTTTAGGAAGTGGTTCTTCATATTAAGGTGAAATCTGCCCATTGCTTCTAAATCTTTTTTCTGTCAAGTCATTCAGTCACCCTCCTTTTTAACTCCCTGTTTATATGAAAGTTTCTTTGCATGTGATACAAAAAAATGCTAACTGGAAACACTTTCAGCTTATTCCTTCAAAAAAGTTCAGAATTCTTAAAGAAGATTTTCCCCTTATAAATCTTTTGGAGTTTTTAAAAGAACATAATAGAAGAGCATTTAAACACAATTTTATCGTGGTTTCCACATACTGAGTCATAACAAGTCACTGAGTTAGCAAAACAAAACAAAACAAAACAAAAAACAAAAAACCCCAACAAAACCCAACTTAGAGAAAGGTTAATTTAAAACAGTTAAGATAGAGTAACATAGTACAGTTCCCATGCAAGTTAAACATTTTTCCAAATATGACAAAGTTGAGAGAGAACTGAGAAGAAGAA
>CM053593.1:388143769-388168762 GCA_028646575.1 Pseudocheirus occidentalis | reverse complement strand
AGAAGGAGGAGGAGGAGGAAGAAGAGGAGGAGGAGGAGGAAGAGGAGGAAGAGGAGGAGGAGGAGGAAGAGGAGGAAGAGGAGGAGGAGGAAGAGGACAAAGAGGAGGAGGAGGTGAAAGAGGAGGAGGAGGTGAAAGAGGAGGAGGAGGAGGAGGAGGAGGAGGGGAACAAGAATAAAAGGAGAAGAAAGATGAGAAGGGAGAGGAAAATTAGAAGCTGAAAGCAGTGACTTGCTGTGATTTGAAGTGTATGACTCTTGCTCATTTAGTGATTAGTAAAATAATGCAAATATAACATTTAAACACAAGGTTCTTAGAATGGCAGCAAACAGAGCTGGATATATAAGGGGAGCCCAAGAAAGCTCATTATAGCCAAGTTAAGAAAGAACATCATGTCTCAGTCCTTAGAACTTTGTTTCGGTTTGTCCTGCTTCTTTAGTTTCCCCATTTCACATCCTATAAATGAAAGAATTGTTTCACATGTTATTATTTTAAGGAAAGCATCCTTTTCCCACAAACTCTAGTTGGCGTGTCAGTGTTCAAAGCTTTCTTGTCTTAGAACCATCCTGTTTCACCTCCTTCATTGGCCAAGATGGCAGTACCCCAAATCATCCAGTGGTTACTGCTGGTGGTCAGGACATGGCATTGAGAAGAAATCAAAATGAGGATTTATGGGGACATTTGACTTGTAAAGACAATTTTTTAGGCCATAACATAGGGGAGATGAAGATGCTTGAGCTAAGGGCTTTTCACACTTCCCCCAGTGAAAGAGTCAATCTTAGACTCATTCCATTTCTAGTCTGTTGCTTCTCTTTCTCTTTGTGGCTTCAGTGGTTCCACAAAACCCCAAAACTAGCAATCTCTGGGGCTTGTTTCACTTGCATCCCAGAGATGTAGAACCATAGGGCCCTGAGACTCTGTTGAAGACACCCAGCATCTTTTTACTGATAGAAATGTAGTGGCCCCAGAGACTGTAGTTCCACATTCATAAAGGAAAACACCCATCAAATTTCCAATGAACTGCACTTGCATTACCCTCCACATTTATAAATGCACTTCCACTTGAGTCTGTTAATGCAGTCCCACTGGGGAAGAACTCAGTCCCACCCATTGCTTGTTGGGGGCTAGAGAAGATGTAGGAGATTCCATGTGTTCCCAGTGGCCCCAGGAACACAGACAACTCCTGGGACACTGGTTAGGAGTCTTGGTGAAATAAGAAGGCTATGTGGGCTCATCCTGCCGTTCTAGACAGATATGCATCTATCACCACCACCACCACAGAGGCTGAGAACAGCCCTGTTGAGACCACTCTGAGGAATACCACCACTGAGAAGCTGAAGTGATCCCAGCAGACAGTGGCCAGGATGGTGAGCAGATGAGAGGCTAGACTGTAGCAAGATCAGCTGAAGGAACTAGGAATGTTTGAGAGGAAAAGATTCACATTCTTGTTTGTTGTTCATCCGTCATTCTCAAAGAGGACCAGAGACATCAGGATGGTGATGTCTTGAGGTTTGGAGTCAGAAATACTCATCTTCCTGAGTTTAAATCTGGCTGCAGACATTTACTAGCTGTGTGACCCTGGGTGAGGCACTTATCCCTGTTTGCCTCAGTATCCTCATCTGTCAAATGAGCTGGAGAAGGACGTGGCAAACCACTCCAGTATATTTGTCAAGAAAATCTCAGATAGGGTCACAAAGAGCTCAACAAAACTTAATTCTTGTGACAAAGATGTGAATGTACTTCCAGGGAGTTACAACAAAGATACGGTGAATGAGGCCAGCTCCCATTCTTGAAGGGCCCACAGCAATCATCGCATTAAAGAGACAAAGATGGAAAGGGCCTCAAAAAGGGCCCCATCTTACTGGTGAGGAAGCTGAGGCTTGGAGAGGCCAGCCCAAGGTTTCCCAGATTTTAAGCCGCTGAGCCAGGGTTCAAATGCAGGGTTTCAGCCTCATTCCAAAGGCTGTGACCAATGGGTGAATCTCATCTGCAGAAATTGGAGGTTTGGACTCCACAGTCTTGGAGGTCTCTTCCAATGCTAGGTCTCAGATGGTCTTATCCCATAATCCTATGGGTTTATACACTCCCCAAATAATCACAAGGTATGGCCTTGAGGCCACTGAATTAGGACCCTGGAAGGGACAGAAATGAGTGTGATCAGGAAAGGCTTTGTGGAAGGAGGGCAGGGACCATCCCCAGGGCCTACCACAGTCTCTGACATAGAGAAGGCACATAATAAATGCTTTGGCACTTGGCTGACTGTGGACACATTTTATTCTACCAGGATCTAAGGCAGGGACCATTCTGCCTTTGTCTTTTTATCATTAGCCTATGGCTGGCACACAGCAGGTGATTAATAAATGGCCATTGAGTGACTGAGTAAGGATCTCTACAAAGCTCAACAGATGGCTGTCCAGACTGGACACATGGTCATTGGAGCTCTCAGGGCCCAGGCCGTTGTCCTTAGATCAAGCTCAAACCTGCCTGTCTTGAGGCCTGAGGAGAGATACTGGGGCCATGAAATGCCGGTGACCCACGGGGGACCAAGGGGGGAACTCTGACCAGCCCAGCTTTCCTATGACATGTTCTTTGGGAGAAGAGGAAAGGGTTGGACCAGAGCTTCTTTCCTCACAGGCCCCAGAGTGTAATCAGCTTCTGCCCCTGAGGTCTGAGTCAATAACAAAGCTGGACTTGGAAGTCGCTTAATGCATGTTGTGAAGCCAGGCCAGGAAAGCAGGAAGGAATTGAGTGATAAGTAATCAGGGGAGGACAGGGCTCCAGGGGCCAGCTGGAGCTGAATGAAAGGGACTGGGGGAGGGGGAGCAAAGGGATGAGACCAGCCCACCTCCCCAGGGTCACTTCCATCATCACCAGCTGCCTGATCCTGATGGTCATCCAGGCACCAACATACTGGAGGGGGCTGATCTGCTTCTGGTTGACCTGACCTTCCTTCCCTGGGCCTGTTTCTTTATTTGTAACATGAGGACCCTCCAGGTCTGTGACTTCATAATACCTGCTCTCATCTAAGCCCCTAATTATGCAGATACCCTAGAGGTCATTGGATGAGAGAGACCAAGAGAATGGAGGGGATGTGGAAGGGTGGCCCAGTAGGCATTGCTTCTGGATGGTGGGAACGTCTCAGCCCTTTAAACAGAGCACTATGTCCAGGCTGGACGGCTGACTCTCCCCCTCTCCCCTGCCACCACCTCCTCCCTATCAAGGCAGTCAGATCTTTAGCTCCCAGAGAAGCGTCTTGGCACCCAAGGCTGGAGGAGGCAGATGTCCTCATTTCCACCCACTAGAATTTTATCGGCAGTTTAGTTAACATCCTTCTCTGGATCTCAGACTAATGGAGACATTGTGTGGCAGGCCGGCTGGTAGGGAGCCTGGCTCCTGAGGCCAAGTCCAGCTCCAGAATCGATGAAAGGCTTGCAAAGGAAGGAAGGCATATGGCGGCCCCCAAGCTTTGTTTGTGCTTTGGAAGAGGCCTGAAGCTCTCCCTCAGATGGGCCACCTCAAAGACCAGTGGTGGGGGCCATGTGTGGCTAGGTTGGGGAGCTGCTGCCGAGCTCTCAAGCCCTGGCTGCTTACAGGCTGGAAAGAGACATCCATCGATCCATTCAGCTACCTGGAGATCAGCATTCAGGTAGATGGAATATCTGTGAATGATCAGGCCTTGGGAGTTACATGCCTCCAAAGGGTCCTGGGGGACGTGGCAGCAGAGAAGAGTGGGGAAATCCAGGGCTTGGAGCCAGGGAGACCTCAGGACAAATCCTGCCAGACACTTCCTCATTGTGTGTCCTTGGGCAAGTCACAGGAATGTGGGATCAGAGGCCAAAGACACTTCAGAGGCTGTGGAGTCAAATTCTCTCATTTGATATGTGAGGAAACTGACCCAGGGAGGGAAATGGCTTCATGGGATCCTGGAAAGGTCAGCTGCTCCAATGCCTTCATTTACAAAGAAGAGACTGAGGCCTAGAGAAAAGAAAGGGGCTTCATGGAATCCTAGGCCTTGGGTCCTTGGGTTGGACTGCAGAGGTGGTCAAGTCCAGCTCACCCATTTTTCAGAGGAGGAGGCTGAGGCTCAGGCCAGAGACGTGGGTTGCCCAGAGTCAGGCAGGTGGTGGGTGACAGAGTCCAGATCCAATCGCAGTCTTCCCAGTTCCAAATCCAACAATCTCTCCAGTGCAGCATTTCCCCTACCCTGCAGCTCTCAAAACCTCAGCTTCCTGATCCATAAAGTGGGGACAATAATCTCAGTGCTTTGTTTGCAGGGTAGTGGTAAGACTCTGGCAAGGCCACGCACCCACCACTTGCCAGGCCAACACATTATGGGAATGTCACTACTGTTAATGCTCATGGGGGAAGGAACGAAACGCACTTCCCTTCTGTCTGATACTGTGAGATTCAGAAATGGTGATGGTCTGGCAAGGCAGACCCTGGACAGAGCACAGGGTGTGGGTCAGGAGGTCAAGGTCAAGCCCCAGCATCCTTGCTGTGGGACCCCAGAGACTTCCCTCCCTGCACCTCAGCCCCTCTGTCAGATGGGGTGGTTGTGAGGCTTGGACGAGATGCCATTTGTACAGCACTGAGCAAGCCTTAAAGGGCTTTATAAACATTGGCAGCTGTAGTGCTATTGGGAGCATGCTCGCTTTGCCCCACGCCATCCTGGCCAAGTCCCCGAGTCTCATTTCTACATCTGTAAGAAAGGGATATGGGCAGCACCTACCTCCCAGGGTGTTGTGAGGGTCACATGAGTGTGTGTGTGTGTGTGTGTGTGTGTGCGCGCACATGCCTAGACCCGCAGACACACACACACATACACACACACACACCAAGACTGAGGCCAAGAAGACTCATCTTCCTAAGTTCAAATCTGGCCTCAGTCACTTCTTAGCTACGTGTCCTTGGGCAAGTCACCGAACCCCATTTGCCTCAGTTGTCTTGTCTGTAAAATGAATTGGAGAACAAAATGACAAACCGAGCCAAGACCTACCAAGACAACCCCGAAATGGGGTCAGAGAGTTAGACGTGACTGAAACAACTGAATTATAGATATATGCATGCATGCATGTATGTGTATGCATGCATGCATGTGTATGTATGTGTGTATGCATGTGTATGTGTGTATGCACGTGTGTATTGCACGCACACATGCATGTTTGTATTGTGTGTACACGCACACTTCTGCCTTCGGCAGGATGCCAAAGAGACGCCAGTCGTTATTGCCGCTGCTCATAACACTCATGATTACTTGGCTGCCCTATCTAGCTGGGCCTGAAGCTTGTGCCCATAATCATGGTTAACAGTAATATTATTGTTATGATTCCTATTGCTCTTTGCCTAGACGGGCCGCGAACCCCAGATCAGATGCGCAGAGGTGGGCTCTTGGGTCTGCTCTAAAGAGGTTCAGACCAAGCTGACCTTTGCAGGGATGGGCACAGTGGGCCTGAGCCCCCAGCTCCTCCTCAGGCCCCTCCCCATCCACCTTCTTCCTCCCATCCTGCCATCTCTCCCAGACACCATAGAGCCCCAAATGTTCCAGCCAGCCAATGGAATCAGACTGCTCAAGGGGAGGACGTGGCTGCCCCCATAGTCACTGTAACCGTAGCTCTACCTCTGGGCAGGCACCCAGCTCATCAGGAGCTTCTAAATTAAAAATCCAATCAAGAAACGAGCGGGGGCCTCTGAGCCAGCAGCCCCGGGAGCCATGATGGCATATGGCAGATGGCGGTTGGCACTGGCCTTCCCAGATGCTACACTGAGGGCTGCAGGCATCTGCACGCCCCACCAAGTGAGCCTGACTCGGGAACTTGGCAAACGAGGAGGTCTGACCTTACGGAAAGGGTCATCAGCCCTGCGCCTCACGGGAATCAGAGTCAGTGATGAGGGCCATGCCCCACTCTCACCCCTAGGCCTACTTCTTCTGGTCTAAGAGACACGGAAGGGGCACAAAGGAGCAGATGGCGCCTACTTAAAGAAATTATCTGGAACTGTCAGAGCCCACTGGAGCCCACTCTAGCATTTGTCAAAAAGATGAGGAGGGAGGGGAGATTCAGGTTCCATTGTGGGGGCTTCATGAGACCTTCTGCTGGGAATGGATGGAGAAACTGTTGGAAGAAGAACCAGCCTTGTCTAGGTCTGCCCTGGCCTGTGGACTAGGCCCCCAGAAGGCTGGCAATGGTTTGTATAGTGAACTGAGAACCTGGCCCTTCACTGGGGGCTGGGGAAAGAGAGGCAGCCTGACTAGGAGGCCCTTAGGACCGTCTTGCCACTCTGTGGATGGGTCAGAAAAAGTCAGAATGAGATGTGAGGCCCCTAAGGGATGAGCTCCCCACTGCTTCTGTGCCTGAGAGAACAGAGGAAGTGCTGAATCATCTTCCCAGCTCGAAATCAGGGCTCCTGGGCTTCACACCCAGTGACCTCATCTGAGCTGCCCCTGGCACTCGCTCCAGGAACACGTCTCAGCCTGCCCCACGGCGATAGGGATCTGCTTCAGCTTCTGGAACTCTCCTTCCCTCTAACCAAGCAATTCCAACCTTCCTCCCACCAAGAATCTGTAAGGGATGAGTTGAGCTCAAACTTTCCTCTCTCCCATAAGGTCCCATCAGGTCATGTGACCTGGGAGAGAGTAGGGAAGGCACCGGTTCAAATCCTGCCTCCAGTCCATAGACATGTGATCATGGATGATTCAAAACCCCCTACCCTCAGTTTCTCCACCTGCAAAATGAAGGCCATAATGACAGCATCTTCCTCCCAGGGCTGTTGCGAGAACCCAGAGGGACGGGGTCTGCCAAGCATGGTCATCATTGAGGACCTGTCAGTCACAGGAAGGGAGCCATAACCAGGGTGGGGCCATCTGCCCTTTGTACCAGGATGTTTCTAACAGAAGTGACATCTTTCAGCAGCACCTGAACAGCTCGGCTTAGCACCTAGCTAGAAAGAAAGACGCTGTTAGGGCTGGGAGCACCAAGGTCCGGGAGCTGCTCCCCAGCCTTTGGGCAGCTCATTGCCTGAGCTACATCCCCCCAAGGTAGGTGCAATGAGGATCAGTGAGGGCCCCGCAGAGGATCAAAGTGGGGGGCAGGCCAGACCCTTCCATCGAGCAGTCAGTGAACAAGAATTTATTAAATGTCTGCTGGGTTCCAGGCACTGTGGATACAAAAACCAAACCAATCTCTTCCCCTAGGAGCTGCTGTTGAGATGAGGGCAGGGCCAGACAGGGGCTGATGTACCACATTTATGTACCCACCTCTTAGCAAAATGGATACCACGTGATTGGGCAGTGTGGCATCTGGGAAGGGCCTTGTGCCTGAAGATGTGCTTGAATGTGTCTGGAAGCAGGCATTCTGTGAGGCAGAGGTGAGGAGAGAGGGCATTTCAGGCAGAGGGCATAGCCAGTTCAAAGGTACGGAGAGGGAGACAGGGCTGTTCAGGAAGCAAATTGAGAACTCCAGTTTGGCTGGCCTGGACCTGGCGGGGGGGGGGGGGGAGAAATGCCTGAGGATGCAGCAAAGACAGTTTGGGGCTAGCTTGTGAAAGTCAGAGGAGCTGATATCTGATCCTGGGGACCATAGGGAACCATTAGAATTATGAGCGGGAGAGGGACATAGCCAGACAGGTTTTAGGAAAAGTCACTTTAGCAGATAGGTGGGAATAGATTGGAGAGAGAGGAGAGGCTGAGGCAGGGAGCCCAACCAGAGGCTGTCACAAGAGTCCACGTGAAGGGTCGAGGGCCTGATCTAAGGTGGTCATTGGGCTCAAAGCACAGAGATGGGGGAAGTTCGTGTGGGAGGTGGGAGAGGGAAGAATGGAGGGCCCCTAAACCAACTGACCAAGGTTACTCTTCCCTGGAGAATTGTGAGGCCCTTGACAGGAAAGGGGAAATGAAGTTTCAGGGCCCAGAACGAGGAAGGATGAAGCCACTTCCCTATCACCATTCAGCTACTCGGTGTCTAAGGGAAGGCTTGCAAGTGCTGATGGCTTATGAGAGCCAAAAGAATGAGAGGCAGCATTTGCAGAGCCTTCACAGGACTGTCAAGCACTTAGCATATGGAGAGAGTTAGGTCAGCAACCCCCTCATTTTACAGGGAGAGAAACTGAGGGTCAGAGTGGGGGAGGATGCTTGCCCAACGCCATCGAGGGAGCGTGTAGTGGAGTGGGATCTTGGCCCCAGGTGCCCAGGGCAGGCTGGACAACAGCCGACTGAGGCCTCCGGCTTTTCACGGCCTTGGTCAATCACTTCCCGCGGAGACGCAACGGGGACACAGTTCTTAGCATTTTCTCATATTCTTCCAAATGAGAAATCAATCCGTTGATGGCTTTTCTCCTCCCAATTAGGCTCTTTACAATTTATTAACCACATGCATTATTTACTGGCAATTCTCTCTCCCAGTTCCATTGATCTGTGCAGCCCTTGCAGCGTGGGGAGAGCCGCTATCGCTCAGCCTATAATTCATGTTGATAATTCTCTATTGTGGCTTCCTTTTTTCATTGATCATTTCCTGTGTTTAGAAGGGGAGGGGTGGGAAGGAACTGTCCATCCCAGAGAGGAACCAGCAAAACAACATTTAACACCTGAGAAAGAATGTGAGTGTGGAGCAGCCACTCCGGGCCAGGCAGGCGAGATATCCCTGACGGAAAGAAACCTGAGCCCCCAGAGCCAGTGGAAGCCTTTAGCCTCAGTAGGCAACCGTGGGACACCTGTCGTCCTGCCTTATTTCAGCTGTTTTTAAAAAAAGGAGCCACACTTTATCCCGAGAAATGTGGGTCCATGTAACGTAGCTGGTGCCTGATAGAAACTCAAGACGTCCGGCCTCCATGCTCCCCGTGTCCTGTTACAGCATTAGCCGCGCTATGCCAAGCCTCCCATGCCATCTCCTACAAACATCTCAGCGACAAGGCCAAGGTTTCAGATCCCAGCACTTCTGCCCACCATATTTCCAGCAAGAGAGTTTGCAAAGCCCCTTCTACTCCTCTGTCGGGCCAGCTCTCACAGACAAGGACATGGTATCTCCCATGCCACTGAAAAGAAGCTGAATCTGGAGAGGTTCAGGACCTCACTTTCATTTTTGAGCAAGCATTTATTATACACCCAGCCCCTACCCATGAGAAGGTTCCATTCTATTGGGAGGGAACCACCGGTAAATGTGTGTAGCCAATGAAGGGAAAATGGTGGGAACGCCAGTCCAGTCTGCTTTTCCTGAGTTCTTGGTTTCTGCTTTTCTTTCTTTCCAAAAATGCTCATTATATGGAATGGGATGGGTAAGGGAGGGAGCCCTCTGGGTCATGCGAAGAAAATATTTGTCAACCTCTGTGTGTGCGCACACATTTACACACATAAGTGTATACACACATAAGTACATATGTGTGCACACATAGTATATATATATATACATGCATACATATATATGAGAAAGAGTTAGTTCAGGGCCCTAGCAATGGGGGAAGAAGGCTGGGCCTTGTGTAGGAAGAGTTAAGCTTTGAAGATTTTGAATCCCAGATTAAGAAAAGGAAGGGACCTCTGAGGGTATCGAGTCTAGATCCCCCATTCTACAGTTTAGGAAGCTGAGGCACAGAGAGTAACTTGCCCAGGGTCACACAGCAATTGTTAGAGGCAGCATCTGTATGCAAGTGCCCCTGTCTCCAGGCGCAGCGTCCTCTCCCCTAGACTCCCCTAGGTCTCTCCCAGCCACAGCCAAGGCCTTTCATTTTGCATTTTGTCTTTCTCTTCTTCCCCCTATGATCAAGGACTGAATCTGGACCCAGAAGATCAGGGCTTATGTCCAGGAGCTGCCACTTTGGGCCTCAGATGGCTCTGTCTGTCAGTCAGCACTCGGCAGAAGGCATAATGATGCCTGGACTCCTGAGCCCCTAGGAGCCACAGGCAGCCCATGAAATCAAATATACAAGAGCACTTTGCAACCTAACACCAAGCCCTGTGTCCTTCAGCTGCACCAGGAACCTTGGACCTTCCTGAGGGGAACAGTCCCTCCCTCCAGCCATGTCTTCTCCTCTGACCCAGTGGTCCTCGCTCAGGCATTTCCATAAATCCCCTGCAGAGAAGGCTCCTACGTGTGTGTGTGATTCTTAGAGGATTTGGAGCTGCAGGGACCCTAGGGATCAGCTGGCCTAACATCTTTACAGGTGAGGAAACTGAGGACCAGAGAGGCAAGCAAGCAGCCTGCCGGCGGTCATGGCCAGCGCCTACATGGAGGGGACCCTGGCCATTGCTCCCAGTCCTTCCCTGGGCTCAAGTCCTTGCTGACCTTGTGCCTGTTGATGACTCTCCTCTCTAAAGCCAGTCTTGCTGATACCTTCCCACCCACTCTGGCCTGGCTCTTGGGGCCTCGCCAGGCTCTCTCACCTTCAGCCTTCTCTCCTCACCGGTCTCCTTGGTGCTTCCCTCCAAGAGGGCACTACGTGGCACATCCATCCAAGGGCTCCATAAGGAACGTGCTCTGCAGTCAGACCCTGCCTTCCTCAAGACCTGTTACTGTCCAGCCACTCTGCAGGCTCTGCGTCCTCCCAATGGTGGTGAAGTAGGGATGCTGCTGGTCACAGGTGGGCCTGTTCAGGCCTCTTTTCTGGCCGATTTTCCTACTTATCAGGATCTTGGCTCAGCAAACCAACCTCTCTTGCCTTTGCTCACAGTTTTTCTCTCAAGGATGTGAGGTAAGAGGGTGACCCCATGTCATGGTCACCCAGTCAAAGCAACCTCTGCGATGGACAAGAGTGAGACTGAGTGAGAGGCAAAGGTCAAGAGAGAGGAGGCTCTGACCGCCATTGGCGCTGTGGAGCCAAGCGTCCTGCTTGTCCAACTGGACAGGAAGCTGCTGGAGGGCAGAGGCCTCGCTCTGCGTGCCTGTCTGCCCCCCACCTGAGCACATGTCCCTGTGGGCTCCTTCCCTCCCTAGAGGACTTCAGGCTAGATGAGTGCTCGGAGGGTGCCAGAGAGAAGGGTATTCTTGTTCCCAGATGGGTTGTCTTCAGTGGTCTGAGATCCCCAGATCCAGCATGGAATAAGGAAGCCCTGCTTTGGAATCTTGGATATCATAGAATATCTGAGAATGCACACACATGTAGACATACATACATACCTACGCATGCACTCTTATAAATGTATAGACACACAAACATCTATAACTTTGCAAGCCTGAAAATGTTATAGATAAACAGATTCTTAGGGTTAGCATTAATCAAATACCCATCCCCTCCTTTCTCATTTCTGAGCCCAATTCTTGGCCTACAGGTGGTATCTGTGGAGGAGCCATAGAATGAGGAACTTGAAAATTGGACCATCCATCAAGCACCCGCTGTGATCTGCCCAAGAGCTCTCAATTGACAGGCGGGCATGGGAATAGACCCACCAGCTGTGTGCCCACAGGCAGGTGTGCAGCCTCTTGGAGCACACAATAGACATTTGCCAAGAGGCTAAGAGAAGTAGGCCTACTATCCATTGCATCACTGAAAAGTCACTTAGCCTCTTGAAAATGGGAAAACGGGCTTCTTTAATACTGACTTACCAGCATTGGGGTGAAATGATCATCCTAGGGGGAAGGTGACAAATTGTGCAGCCACCCTGATGAGAATTTATTTAAGACAACAAGGAAATGAAAGGGCTGGTGGAGAAACATGGCAAACATTGGTTGGTTCGGTCACTTTGAAAGTTCAATTCAGTTACATAAGACTAAACTTATCAGGAGGCCAGTGCACATGAGGACGGGCAGCTATTTATAGGCTGATGTTTGGGAGGAAATAAATGAAGGGGGTGGTCATACCCTGAGCCACACAACTTTACCGTGGATGATCATGGACAAGACTGCACTCCAGAACTCCCATTTCTAAGAAAGACAAAGCTCAGTCTGACTTGAAGGTGCCTGAAGATGGCTCTACACTTGAGTCAGGAGGCACTGCAGGAAGAGATTTCAATTGAGAATCAAGGCTTGCTCTCAGGCTCAGAATCTTTGGCAGCCAAAAAGGAAGCAGGAGTGACTAAGCTCTTTTCAAAGACTGGCTTCCAAATGATTTTAGCCCAAGTGTTGCGAAATGTGGCAAGGAGCGCCATATTGGATTGAAAGCATTGCTGATTTCAGAGAAGCCCCAGGTCATCCCATGATGCATGAGGATAGGAACATTTAGTGGGAGAATGGGGGACTTGGCTAGAGCTCTGGGCCCCCAGCAGTTGATGTGTGAAGATGGCAAGAAGGAGGAAAGAGCTCAGTCCAGGCTGTGCTTCACCAGTAGGAGAATATGAAAGTAGTTTAAATGATAATAAATGTTTTCATAATATCATCAGTATAGTCTCATCTCTAGGCACACCATTCAGATTTTCTTTAAAAATTAAATTTTATAAATTTTGCCTCTCTTTGTAATCAAATTGAATCAGAAATAACAATTTTCTTATCTTTTGTTGGTATATTAATAAACATAAAAATCTTATTTAAAAAATTCATTACACGTGTCTGATTGGACTGGATCCACTCACTGTCTTTTACATATAATTATAACTTCAAAGAGTGTGAATTCCAATAATGCCATCACAGGATTCATTTTTCACACTGACAGAAATGCATTCTCATTCCTGTGTTATGCTCAGAGACGTAAAACCACTTGCCTAGGAAGCGTCTCTCCGAAGTGTTAGGTTCAAGAATTGAAACAGGTAACTCTGAGAGCATGTTCCACCATATCAGAGGGCAGAGCAAGGGGAAAGGGAAGGAGAGGAAGGCTGTGTGCATTCATATAGCCCGGACCACGTGCCAGGCATCGCTTTGCCAATATTATTTCAATTAATCCTCCTAATATCCTGTGAAGTGGGTGCTATTACTATTTACATATAACATTTGAGGAAACTCAGGCAAACAGGGTCAAGTGACTTGCCCAAGGGCATACAGCTAGTAAAGATTTGAATTCAGGTCTAGGATGCTGCCAGTGGTGTGCCCCAAGAATCATATAAGCCTCTTGAGGTGGTTTCCAAAGTCTCTGAGGATCAGCGCCCTCCACACTGGAGTCGCCTGAAAGCTAACTTGCTTGGGGATCTCCATGTACGGATATGCCCTTCACCAGCACAGATAGTAATCCATACATGGCTTCCCACCCCATGGAACTCTTTCATGGGTCTTCCCATTAATTCTCCATGGGGGATCTACGTGAGGGTGGGGGAAGATTCCACGAGATGTGACACATAGACCATGGAGCCTGAGCTGCCGATCGGCCGCCATACAAGGAGTTTTCGTTCCTTTCCAGTCACACATGTCTCCCAACCCCTGGAACACATCTCAGCCTCCTCATCCCTTCTCCACCTCTCTCCATGGCTGTTTGGGGGACTCTCGACCCGAATTCTTCACAGACAGCTGCATTCCATGAATTACTAGCCCCCAGCATCACCGGGAAAACCAAGTATGGATGACAAGAAGCCGCATCTCTGTGTCAGAGAGTAGTGGACGGTCGCTCAGTCCATTACCTGACATTCCCAAAGGCAGCCTTGTTTATTCTCCACCTCCTGGTCCGTTCTAAACTCGGTTCAGCGCTCACGCAGAGGGTCTGTCCTAGGTCTTCACAATGAATCACAGATCACAGGAGCTGAGCTTTGTAGAAGACCTCAGTGGCTGATCAGTGCATTCACATCTGCTAGAATGAGTATACCTGGCTAGTGGCTTGCCTGAGGACCCCGACTCAGGTGAGAGGGACCAAAGGGCAGACTCTCCTTGCAGACCAAACTCTGATTGGGAGACAGGCGTTCTTCATCCACGTGGTTTGCCTTGTTTGGTTGAGTAAACCAAACTCTAGAGCGGCTGTGGGTCTCAGTGAAGAGACCCTGGCATGTTTTGGGACTCCATAAGAGCAAGATGCCCCTGGTAAACAGGAGCATCTGAGTAAGCCCACTATTTCTAGGCTGTCCTTCTAGGGCTGCGGTCAATATTCCCCATGAGTTGGGTGTAGAGTCAGGACTGCCTCACATGTTCCTAACTGTGTGACCCTGGGCAAGCCACATAATCTTTCTGTGCCTCAGTTTCCTTACCTGTATGGTGGATTCAAGGACCTCTAAGGGCCCTTCCAGCTCCAAATCTTTGAGCTCCCTCCTTTAAACTCACTTGAAATGAATAATCAGAGGATCGTCAATGGAATTGTCGAGGTGGCTAATGTCCTTTGGGGTGTCTTAGCATTCGCACAAGAGAACCCTTGCCAGAAGGAGCCTCTCAGGCCACTTTGCCCAGGGCTTTGTGAGAGTCCACACACAGTGGGGCAGCTTGTTGGGGTTGGGGGGGAGGTGTCTGCACGCTGATCTGCTCACTCCTGGAGTGGCCATCACTGGCAGCTCCAGCGTGGAGGGTGCTGATCCTCAGAGGTTTTGAGGAGAAGGCCTGTAGGTGCCTTGTTCCAATAAAGATTATTAAGTGCCTGCTGCGGGGGATGGAAGCAATGTATAAACGGTGACTGTCCTCCAACGCCTTCCATTCTAGTCCTGCCCTGAGTGAGAATCACGACTATGCCGACTCTTCCTAATAGTCTTCCCCATCTCCAGTCTCTCCCCCCTCCCCTCCATCCTTCTTAGAGAGGGAAGGGGAGAGCAGGAGGGGGAGGGGAGAAGGGACAGGAGGGGGTAGGGGAGGGGAAGGGAGGGGAGAGGAAGAGAAGAGGGAGAGAGAGACAGAGAGACAGAGAGAGAGAGACAGAGAGAGAGACAGAGAGAGACAGAGACAGAGAGAGAGGGAGAGAGAGAGGGAGAGAGAGGGGGAGAGAGAGAGAGAGAGAGGGAGAGGGAGAGAGAGAGAAAGGGAGAGAGAGAGAGAGAGAGAGAGAGAGAGAGAGAGAGAGAGAGAGAGAGAGAGAGAGAGAAATGAACTCCCCTCCTTGTCTAGGGCCTGAATAGGGGCCTCTCCAACGAAAGCAGCATTTGTAATCAGCACACCATATGGAAGCATTGTTCAACACTGAGATGGGGCCTGGAATGCCTCTCCAGGATGAGGGGAGGAAGCATCACTTGGGTGTCCTTAGAAAGTGTGGATTGAAGCGTCTGCCAATTTCCTGACACACTGAGCACTTCTTGTCTTCTTGGGGGAAAAACAATCCTGTCACCAACTTCTATTCGCACAGGGCCTCCTCATCCATGATACAAAAGCTCCTCAAAATGGACCTTTTTGACTTGATGGAAAAGGAAGCGCCCATGGCCACTCAGCCTTGGACAAGGTGAACTCACATTTAAATAGCCCTGGGCTCACAAAGACTCTTTGAGGTAGGTAGCTTCACTTTACAGACAGGGAAACTGAGGCTCAGAGAGGGGGTCTTTTTGCAAAATGTCACTCACCCACTAAGTATATGAGGCATGATCGAGTCCTATCTTTCCGATGACAATCCTTGCATCCCATGCTCATATACACCAGCATATTGCCAGCAGACCTAGTGATAGTAAAGAACCAGAAACAAAGCAGGTGCCCCACCGCATTCCCCTGCCACTGGGGAATGCTAAACACATTGGCTTGTTCTGTTTCCATCCCATCAGGGCACGGATGTAATAGAGTACCACTGTGATGCGTCAAGGGACCTAGGCAGACGGGAAGACCAGCCTATTCCCCAGCAGGCATTTGGTGGCGCTGATGGGCATAGGACTGCGGCGTCATAAGATACCCGTCCACCAGGGGGAGCCCCTGGCCCCAGTAGTCAGTGTCTGTGGAAGTCAGAATGTGCCCGTGTCATCAGAGGTCTGCAGGAGAAGGGGGTGGGGCTGTTCCTACTGGGATTCCCTGCTCGAGGGGCCCAAAGGTCACCAGGTTCTGATCATTCAAGGAGATGGGTAGGAGACTATAAGCTTTCTGAGAGCAAGAAGCCTGTTTTATACTCCTCTTCTTTATCTGTATTTATCATTATATTATTAATATTTCATATGTTCATATTATATTTAGATATTGTATAACATATTTCTGTTTTAGATGTTATTTATTCTACCATTCATTGGAAAAGGCACTGGACATGAAGACCAGGACCCCGAATTCGAATTCCTACTCTGCCACTACTTGTGTGGCCCTAGCAAAGTCGCTGTGTCTGGGTCTCAGGGTCTACATTGGCCACATGAGTCGGGGGCTCAGCTCATGCTCCTGGTGCCCCCTCAGCTGCAGACCTTGGCTCTCTGGATTCCTGTCTGCTCTAAGGTTCTACGAATCCATGGCAAGGTTTTTGTACCTCCCGGTGCATGGGAACAGTGCTAAGCACACAGTAGGCCATCAGGATGGGCTTGTCATGTGAAAAGCTGGCTGTGGGGAGCCGGTCCCAGATGATGATTCATATGGTCAGCCCAACTGCCCGGGATGAGCGAGCCCAGATCCCTTTCTTAGCTCTTGGCCCTGTAATTCCCCAACCCAGAACACAAGCAAGTTCCCCAAGATGTTCTGAGATCCAGTATCCAAAATGCCTCAGACCTCAGACATGGGGCTGCCTCCCATGGCTCGAATCAGGACCCCCAAAGAGACTCCTCCCTGCCTTCAGTGCCTGGACTGGGCCTGCCTCCCCAGGGCTACTTGCAGCTCCCTCCTATTGGCCAAGGAGGCCTACAGGCTTTCCTTCCCCTTTGGCTGCCAGGAACCCTGGGAACCAACTTTGTGCTGCTTGAGGGGGTTGAACTGTTTCAGGTGCTTGGTGGTCTCTAGGCCTCTGCTCCCTCTGAACAGGTAGCTACCTGTCTGTCTGGTTTTTATTTTTTGTAGCAGAGGGGTATCTACACTCTCCAGTCAGAGCCCAAAGCAGACACACCAGGCAAGGCAGTGGGTGAAGCCACAGAGTTGGATTTTGGTTGACAGACCAGTGGGGCCAAGGGTGACATAAGACACACATATACCCACACCCAAGGCCTGGAAGGTAAAACAGGGAGGTGGAGCCCCCCTCCCCCCCACCCCAGTGGTCTGTTCTGGGCCCCTGCTGCCTTAGACTTGAACCAACCTAGGCCTCAGGCAGAACCTTTGGAGCATTTCACCCAGGCATCACCTAAACTTGGCAGCTGTAGAGGTAGGCCCAAGGGGAGGTCTGGGTCCTGAAGGAGGCCCACCTATGACTGTGACCCTCCTGGCCTGGCTGCCCATGTGGTTGCAACCCTAAGAACCTCTGGTGCAGTAGCAGCACTCCTGTTTGTGGCCCCACCAGCTGGAAGCAGCATGGAAAAATGCTAGGTAAATAAATAAAATACAGTAAGACATAGATAATGTTCGTATGTGGTCTTCCAAGTCAGCATATGCCTGCAGGGACCTAAGATCAGCTGGCTCCCATTCCTATTGCTTGGACTGATCTACAGCACTTAGGAAACTAGTCATGAATTAATCAGAAAGAGGGAGGAAGAGAGAGAGAGAGGGAGAGAGAGAGAGAGAGGGAAAGAGGGAGGGAGAGAAAGGGAGGGAGGGAAGGAGAAAGGAAGGGAAGGAGGGAGAAAGAGAGAGAGAGAGAGAGAGAGAGAGAGAGAGAGAGAGAGAGAGGAGGGAGAGAGAAGGAGAGAGGGAGGGAGGGAGAGAAAGAAATTGAACTTCATGATTAGCACTTGGCCTTAGGCCCACGGTTCTCAACTTGTAAGTCCCGACCCCTTTGGGTGTCGAACAAACCTTTCACAGGGGTCACAGGGGTCGCCTAAGACCAAACAGAGACACCTCCTCTATCTGCCCACATACAAGTATTAAAGGGTCTGGCATTAGGAAGGTTGAGAACCACTGCCTTAGGTTAATAGATGATAAGGAGGTGGGACTGAGGCTGAGGGTGAAGCAGGTGGGGTGGAATGAGGTTGGGGGGTAGGAGTGGGGTTGGGGGTGGGGGAGGGGTGAGGGTAGGCGTGGGGTGAGGGGGGTGGGGTGAGGTTGGGGAGTGGGCAGAGGCGGGGTGGGGTAGGTGAGGGTGGAGATAGAGGTAGGCAGAGATGAACAGAGTGAGACAGACAGAAAGACAGAGCTGGTAAGGAGGGTGACAGACAGTGACTAGCTCCTTTCAGGTGCCTGCTCAAACCAAAGGCCTCGCTTTTTCTAAATAGCTGTTTGTCCTGTTTCTGTTGGCTGTAGTAGAGGTGTTGAGAGGTGATGAGCTAACCAGACCAACAGGCTGGCAGACAGACTGGCAAACAGAGTCCGGGAGGGGCTTCGGCGGAGAGTGGGGGGCTTGCCTTGGGCAGGGAGAGGAGCTGAGAACCGGAGTAATATTCTCCATGAATAATTCTTTTGACATTGATATAAACCTCAGTGATCCAGGATCAGGCTTGAACCCGGGCCATGCAGAGGTCAGGTACGAATTCTGAGGCTGCTGGAGCTGGGATCCCAGGCAGTGATGCCCCCACCCTTACCCCATTCCTGCCCAGAAGAATCTCCTGCCTCGGCCTCCCCTTGTCTCTGGCTGCTAACCGCCTGCCTTTCCTGGACCGTAGTTTTGGGTAAAGCCCCCGTGACCTTTCCTTTTCTCCAGGCTCCAGGGCTCCCTCCCCCGCCGCTCACACAGCCCCCTCGCCCTTCCTCCCTTCCCTCAGCTCCAGTCCCCGACCCAGGCAGGTCTGGAACCCAGAGCCATGCTCCGATGAGCTCTGCCACCCATCGGCTACCCCTGCGACCGTCAGGAGCAGAGGGACCCTCTTTGAGTTGTCTCTTCTACTAGAAGGTGAGGGACAGGGACAGTCTTTGCACTTCATAACAACAGCAATGGCGCTGGCGGCTAGCATTTCTATAACATTGCACTGGGCACTTCACCAATATTACCTCATTTGATTCTCACCAGCATCCCAGGAGGTGGGTGGAGTTATTATCCCAGTTTTACAGATAAGGAAACTGAGGTTAGGTGACTTACCTAAGGTCTCACAGCCAGGAAGTATCTGAGGCTGGATTACGTCTTCCCAGTGTGGGGGGCAGGGCTCTATCCACTGGGTATCCTAGCTTCCAGACACTCCACACAGTGCCTGGCACTTCATAAGCAGTAACCTTCTCCTGCCTTTTGTGGCTTTTGAAACAAGTTCTGACATTAGTATGGATCATTTGATGAAGGGCACACAAGGGATGTAAGGGAGGGAGTGGGAGTTGAAAGAGACTTGATTTGTGGCCACCGATGTCCTCCGAGATCACTCAGAATCCAGCTTGGTCCAGGCCAGGAATGGAGCTATTGGGTGATGGGTGACGACTCCCTGGAGTCTGCCCAGTGAGATGGGCAGGCAGCAGAGCTCCCCCCACAGCCCCACAGGGCTTGCATCTCACACTCCTCAACATTTCTTAAAAATGTGGGCTGCCTCCAATCTACATTGCAAATAGGCACTCTCTCCTTGTGGGACATCAAGAAGATTCTTTAACTGCCCACTGGTCCTCAGTCTTTTCATCTGCAGTATAGGGATGTTAGACTAAGTGATCCCCAAGGGAACACAGACTCCCAATGATGCTACAAAAGGGGATGAATCAGAGATAAATCCACAATTAGCTGATCCATCCATCACCAAGCACTTACAAAGTGTTACTGTGTGTCCCACGCTAGGGTAAGCATCAGGAGTGGTTGGTATTCAAAGCTAAGATAGAGGTGGCCACTATGATTTATGGCCACAGGGATCTGGATAAACAAGGTATGACATTCTACATTGGACTGGTCAAGGGATTTCAGCACCTTGTTAACCTGGGCAGATACTCTGTGCATGTATGTGTGATATGTGTGAGTGTGTGTGTGAGCTGTGTGTGTGTGTGTGTGTGTGTGTGTGTGTGTGTGTGTGGTGGGTCAAGGTAGAAGAGAAGCATCTAGAAAAGAACTGGGCTCAGCAGCGCCTTCATTTCAGACATTTGCTGATAGGAAATCTGCTTCACTATCATGCTCAGCCTAATTATATTTAACCGACTGTGGCCAGAGTTTGCTGGACTGGTAGCTCCTGCTCCAACATGCAGTAAAAATTGAGACAGATTCATAGAAGCTGGTGCTTTTATGGCCTCACGCTTCAAGAAGCTCTGAGCTCATAACATTGTGACTGCATTTACTCCACGCCGCGGACTTCAGGCTAGGGCTGAAACAGCTCCTTTGCTATTGCAAAGGGGAAGATGAGCAGTGACGGAGCCAAGAATTCCTCTACCATCTCCTGACCTCGAATCCTCAATGTATTCATGGTGGGGATGAGGGGGATTTATAGCTTCACTTAAAGGACTGATCGTATGATTCCCTCCTCAACCAGCTTCATTGTTATCTTTTTTTTTATCTCTAAGATAAAATATAAATGTTTCTTCTTAGTTTTTAAAGCCTTAAGCAACCTGACCCCAACCTATCACTGTAGTCCCCTTGGACATCACTCATCGTCACTTCATCTCAGGGACCTTCTCTCTGTTCCTTACTCTTGACCTCATAGCTCTTCACTGGCCATGCCCTCCATCAGAAATGTGCCCCCTCCACCTCTTCCTGTTGGATGCAGTTCAATTGCCATCTTCTGCATCGTATCCTAGAAATGCTGTTATCATTAAGCTTCTCTTCGCCTGTAGTTCTTTCAGCTCCCTGTTGTGCCTTGGTTACAGTCCTCACTTATACTCTCATCTTTAGAGGTACCCATTCCTCTGCCCTACACGTACATGAAGTGCTATGATTAATAAGCCTCTCTATTAAATGGAGTAGAGTCCTCCTTACCCGGCCTCCTTTTCTCAGTTTTCTCAATGAATGGCTACGAACTGTCTTTCCCTTTAGCCGAGCCTCCTACTTGACATTTCTTAGGACTCTTCTGATAAGCTTTTCTGAGTGCTTCTGCTTTAATACAACTTAGGGTCGGAAGTATATTTTACTTCTTAGGTCATATCATGCCAACCTGGCTAAACAAGTCTTGATAAGGTTTCACTTTCTCAACTAGTAAACACTATGATGGGGGGTGTGTGGGGATGGGACGCAGCTTTCAATGTTCCTTCATACTCTATTCAAGCAACAACAGTTATAGTGAAGGATGCCTTTGTCACAGCAACACATCATAGCCTGTGCTCTCTCAGATTTTTTCTTTATGCAAGGCTCAAGTGAGTATTAAAGGCTCAAAAGTATGAAAAAACTTTTTTCAAATCTTAAAGCACTAGATAAATACCAGTCTATCAGAATAAAAGACAGGGAGTAGGGATTAGTGGGAATTGGAGTCAGAGACATTCAAAGGAACATTTTAAGAACAAAATTACAGGACATCAATTCACATAAAACTTCTAAGGAAAAATCATGTAAATTAAATGGCAAAGGACGAACCAATGCATGAAATGGTCTTCAAAAACATGAAAATAGCATAAAATATCCCAGACTGGTCCAAGATCCCACAGGTAGCAAATTGCAAATAGGATTCCAAAGAGGAACCTCGGATCCCTAAGCCGGTATTCTCTTCAACATACAACATTCCCTCTCACTTAAAAAATATTAAAAATTCATCAGCCTTCAAATACACAGTCAAGAGGAAAAAAGTAAAATTCTTCCTAAAATTATAATTTCAATTGTTTACAGTTTTCTAGCAATATGCTAATAACTTAGCCAAAGTCTTAAGAGTTATGTCCAATCTCTTAACATGCTTGAACTTTTTCCACTTGGATTTTCTGCATTTGTTACGACTGTTACCACGTTACCCAGTTGTAATCAGGGTGCACGTTGTCCTTTCACTCTGCTATCTTTAGTCACATTTACTTCTTACATAGACATCTCCATGTTTCAATTCTTCCTGTCCTACAGCTCAATAATATTCCATTACGTTCGTGGCCCGTGATTTGGTCAATCATTGTGACAAAGTCTCTCATGTGATCATTTGGAATAAGGAGAGATGTGTTCCAGGCACTTATACAACCGTATGAATTCAGAGTTGGTTGAAGGGCTGGCCTCTGATCACTAATGACTCAATGTCAGCCCAGAAGGAGGAGCCCAATGGGAACCCCAGGTGTTTGTGTTTGTCCTATAAGATTTCAGCCTTTTGTCAATGACTTGGATAAAGATGTAGATGCTGTATTTAGTCAATTTGCAGATGGCATTGGACTGGGAAGATTAGCTAACCCACTAGACAGCAGAATCCAGATTTTAGAAAACCTTAAAAGCCTGGCATATGGATATAGATGTGTGTATACATATATACACATATATGTGTATATATATGTATAGTGTGTATACATATACATGCTCATGTAAATGTACATATACACAAACATATGTAAGTACGATGTATGTATATGTCCAAAGGTACTAAGCTGAAGTTCAGTAACTGTATATGCAAATTATTATACTTGGGTTTAAAAAAGCAGCTTAAAAACACAAGGTGGGGGAGATAAGGCTACGGAGAAATTAATCTGGAAAAGATCTGGGGTTTATAGTGGACTGCCAGCACAGGATGAACCAATGCCAGCTAGAAGAGCCCACGAGCCAAATGCCATCTTAGGCTGCATTAAAGGAGGCTTTATGCCTAGGACTGAGGAGATGATAGATAGCCTCCTAGTATTCTGCTCTGATCAGACCCAGTCCTGAGCATTTTGTTGTGTATCAGGCACTTCAGTTTAGGAGGAACATTGGTAAGTTGGAGAACTTCCGGAAGGAGCAGCCAAGATGGCACCTTGATAGCCTGTCATTCGGAGGTTGTTTGAAGGAGCTGAGGATGTTTAGACTAGAGAAGAGCAGACCCCTGGGCAATAAGGAAGCTGTGTGAAAGTGTCCAGAAGCTATAATATGGAAGAGAGACTAGACTGGTTCTATGTGGCCCCAGAGAGCAGAGTTAGGAGAAATGGGTGGAAGATCTAGAAAGATAGATTTGGTCTTGACATAAGGAAGGACTTCAATGCTGAGAGCTGATGTGATGGGCAATGGAGCTGCTGTGGGAGACAGCACGCTTTCACAAGGGGGTTTCTCACAAAGGGTAGATGCATTTTTCATGCGTGTTGTATCTGAGAACAACTATTGGCTACAAAATGGACTAGATGGACTCTGAGCTCTCTTTCTACTCTGAGGATCAGACCCTGCTCAGGTGTTAGCTCTTAGACAAAGTCTCCCCTGATCTTCCTCACTTCCAACAGAACTCAGCTCTCCCTCCTTAAATTTTCTGAGCACTTTGTATATCTCCTTTACCTGCCCCATCTAATCTTGTTATACCTTTCTGTGTCTATGTCTCACCCTACCCATTAGACTATAAACTTCTTGAGGGCAGAGATTGTCGCATCTTCCTATATTTCATGCTTTGAACACTCCTGGGCACATACTACATGCTCACCATTTCTAAGTTATTTCGGTTTAGACAGCTGATCAGTTGGATGAGGTGAGAAGGAAGAATCTGATTGGACTTCTCTCATAGGTGTGAACACTCCTGTAGAGTGGGCTGATTCCCTGGATAGCTGAGACAGAATGTTAACTGTATTTGCTCATGACAGATAAGGACATATCCATTGCTACACGCTGAGATGACTGAGGGTGGAGACTTGATGGGGCTTTCCTTGGACCTATGATCCACCTGAATTAGGCTGTTGTCTATGGGACTAAATTCAGCACTGGGTCTGTAGAAGAGGAGAATCAGAGCTATCCCAGAAGCTGGAGAAGCAAACATGAAGCAAAGCCAAGTACTCATTCAGGTCTCCAGGCAGATATGGGCAGGAAGTGGGGGGGGGAGGTGCAGCAGGCAGCAGACTCCCTCCTCCCACCTCAGGGAGCTGTCAACAGCGTCATGGAGAGGCTTCAGTAGAGTCTTGCAATCAGTGGCCTCAGAGAGGTTAGCACAAGAGATAGCACAAGCAAAGTTAAGGAAAGACAACAGGACAGAAAGTTATGCCTACTCTGCCCCACTCGGGCTGAAGGATGGAAGCAGCTGATTTTGGGGCAGTGGTGAAACATGATGAGAGTCTCCTGGCTGAATGGTGAGTCACGCAGAAAGCCAGTATGTCTCAAGGTATGGACTAAAAGGGCTGCCCTAAGACATATTGTGGACCACATGCTTGTGTGGGAGCCAGGGTCCTTTCACCACTACCTTGGTAGTCATAGATACGAACCATGTCCTGAGAGTCCCAGGGGCAACTCTGGGTGGCAGCAAATTAGCCTGAGCCCGAGCCTATTGAGAGGATGCAAGGAGGGAGCCTGGTTCCTTTGGATCTAGAACTTGGGGTTCTGAGCCATGAGGTATGTCACCTTTTCAATGACCTGGAACCAAGATGAAGGAAGGAGGCCTTGCCCACAGCACTGCTCCGTAAGATCTGGAGATTCTTGAGGGTTCCCAAAGCCTGTCATGGCCATACTGGAGGTCCTGCCGCATCCACCATGTTCCCATTGACGCTGAGCTACTTACTGGTCCCTTCTTTCCCTCCATCATTCCTTCCAGCCTTCCTTCTTTAAGGGGAATTAAATGCTGAGAGAGGTCAGAAGGCACAATGGTGTCTGTTTCTAGGTCTCTATGACAGCACTAAACAAGGCCGCAAGGTGCTTCTCTAGCTCCAGGAGCAGTGGAATGTTACTCTTACCTGCCAGGAGCACATTTGTGTGTGCCAACATCAGACACGCACTCTGCAAACCCAGTGGCAGCCAGATTTCTCATTGTAAACAGTGAGTACGAAACATCAGGAAGATTCTGATGCCAACCAAGCAACACAAACCAGAATGACAAGCCAGAACAGAAAGAGGGATCCCCAGAAGAAGCTTATGGGCAACAGAGGTCTGGCCCCAGGGGCTGCAGGAAAGGAGCCCCTGTGACCTCACAGGTCCTTCCCCTGAGCTTCCCCTGCCATGAAAATGCACCAAAGGACCCTGGGGAAGGGGGGGAGCAGGGAGAGTTGTCCCTGAGGCACATCTGAGATGAGAACAGATGGGATCAGAGGGTCAGCAGCAGGAGATGCCCAGCTGAGAGAAAACTTGGCTTCAGGAACTCACCTGTGTCCAGGGGCAGAAGCAAAGGACGCAGAGGGAAAGGAAGAGTGGAGTAAAGGGAAGAGAAGAGAGAAGAGGAGCAGGGATAGAAGGAGGGAAGGAAGAAGAGGAGAGAGAATGGGGAGTGAAGGAGGAAGGAGAGAGGAGGAAGGAAGAGCAGAGCATGGAGGAGGAAGAGGGGGA
>CM053593.1:388109704-388143269 GCA_028646575.1 Pseudocheirus occidentalis | reverse complement strand
CATCTCATATAGAAGAGGCTAGGGATAATTGTTACAATGGAGGGGAAGAACAGGAAGGCAAAAGTAAATGGGTCAATCTTACTCTCATTGAATTTGGCTTAGGGAAGGAGTGACATAAACTCTAAACTGGGTATCTTGCCCTACAGGAGAGTAGGGGGGATGGGGATGAGAGGTGGGATGACAGAGGGGAGGGCAGGGTAGGTGGGAGGGTTGCTGGAAGTACACACCTCTGTAAAGTACACACAGGGACAGGGTAGAAACTAGAACAAGGGGGGGCGGTTGGGATAGGAAGGAGGGACATATAATCAGTCTCTCACAATATGTCCACTGTGGAGATGTTCTGCGTAACTACACATGTACAGCCTGTATTGAATCGCTTGCCTTTCCAGTGGGGGTGGGTAACAAGAGAGGAAGGGAAAGAATCTAGAATTTAAAATTCTATAATCAAATGTTAAAAATGTTTTAAAATGTTTAAAATGTTAAAAAATCAAATGTAAAAAACATTATTATTAATAATAATAATGTATTATTATTATTAACAACTACATGCAACTGGGAATTAAGATATACAGGTGCTGTGGTAGGGAGACCCATTCTGCCCTACCAGAAAATCAGAGGGGCAGTGGGGGAGGACATAGAAGAGAGCAGACTGGGGGAAGGGTTATACAGTGGGATAGCTGTTTTGGGGTGGTAGGCAGGGGAAAGATGGGGAGAAAATGTGTAACTCAAAATCTAGTGGAAATGAGTGATATAAACAAGAAAATAAATGAATAAAATTAAAAAAAAGAAGTTGAGTATGAAATTTCAATAAGGAATAGAAGGCTTTCTTTTGGAGGGAGCAAGAGAAAATACCAAATACCAACCCTAATACTCCTACCCAATTTATCCAGGGCTCAGATAATGTCTAATCAGAAAAAATTCTGTTTGTATAAGTTCCATGGAACAAAAAACAATTTCCCTGAAAATATTTGCAAACTCCTGGTATCCTGGAAAGCCCACAGGGCAAACAATGAACAGAGGGGACACATTTGATGGGAACATTCTGTGCCACCAGGAATCTCAACAGGTACAATTATCTTTAGCCAATTGCAAAAGAAACTCTCCCCAGATACTTTTGTAAGGAATTAATTCAAGCTGTAATTTATCTCTAAGTCAGAGACTTCTATAGGCCCAGGTTTTACTCCTTTGGGCACCCCAGCCATAATTTAGTGGGAGAGGTGCAAGGCTCCAACAGTGAAGTAATTGGGCCATTCAAACCACCCCCTGACATAATGAGACATTGCAAGTCACCTCAATTAGACACTCTGTTGGTGATGGGCCCAGGGTGCCTAAGAGGCTGAGAAAGCTGTGCATAGGGGTGGCTTGGTCCTGCCTTTGGAGCTCTGGAGGGACGTTCTGAGGCATGGGGGCTCTTTGTAAGATGACCTGTCACATGACTGGGGGCCAAACTGATCATAAGGAGAAGTCTTTAAAAGGCTCAGAAATTGAGGCAAGCCCATGGTAGGGCCAAGTGGGGGTTCCTGGGGTGCATGAGATAATGGGGCACTAGAAGCTGTGCTCCTTGGAGCAGGCTGAACAGGTCCAGAATCTGCTGCCATTAAGGCCGGCCATCAGCAATGGACCCTTGAGCGCTAGTGAGTAAAGAGGCCCCAGGATAAGGCCCCAAAACATGTTGGGGAAATATCCATTTCCATGTATCTGAACAGAGGCTGTGTGGACCTAGGCAAGTCACCTCCCAACCTTTGTTTGCCGCCATTTCCTCACCTGTAAAATGGATATTAAAGCAGCAGCTACAACCCCAGACTGTTGTGAGGATGGAATGAGATGACTTTGCCCCAGTGTTTAGCCCTGTGCCCAGCACACTGTAGGGGCTGCATGACATTGTGGTCATTGTTACTACAATAACCTCACGATTGGTTTCCCTGCCTCAGGTCCCTTCCCTTTCCAATCTTTCCTTCGTATGTCTGCCAAATGGACATAGCTCAAGTCCAGCTTTGAGCATGGCGTTTCCTATGTCCTCTGGGCTCAATGATAACCCCCTCTGTTTGGTCCAGCAAGCCCTACACAGTGTGGCTTGGCTGCTGACCTTTCTCCCTTTTTCTTATTCTCCATTCCAGTCAAACTGGCTAATTGCTGTTCCCAGCATCCTGCTCAGGATGTCTTTGGTGCCTCATTACCCCCAATATAGACACACAGGAGAAACAGAACCCTCCGTGAGCCATCATCCATCCTACCAGGAATATTAAGTCATTCACTAAAAAGGAGCTGGCAGAGTGTCCTTGATAAGATGCCTGGCTTTCCTTCGTATCTTCCAGCTGATACCTATCTCACCTAAGCCCCAAAGCGTGAGTCAAGGCTGAACCATCTTAATGCTGCTTACTCAATAAAGGCTTTAAAAAAAGAAGAGTGTGTCACTCACCAATGACCCTAATGACTTCTGCAAACAGCTGCGCCTCTGGGGATGGTGGCAGGAAGCAACAGCCCCAGCACACGAGAGGCCAGGTTCGCGTCTAAAGAAGAAATGTATCGATTTCATCTCTACGGTGGATTAAAACAATACCATGAATAAATAATGGAATGAGTGAGCAGAGGACCATTAGTCAACAGAGTTGGGGGGGAGGGTCAGGGACCATTAGAATCAGAGTGATGGACAAGAGAGACTGGGGCTGAGCTCCAGTTACGTGCGCACGCAGTCCTCTACTACAAGCTTGGCTGGAGTTTTTGAGCTTTCTTAACTTTGAGCTACCTGGAGTTTCTAGACCAATAGACTTGCACTTGACCTTTGGTGATCACATGAGCCCAGGTGCCCAGCAATTCCCTACAACTTTCAGTTTAATTATTTATTATCTAATTGTGTGATGGAGGGTTATAACTGTCCTTGCCTAGAAAAGAGGCTCTTCTTCAGGGTACCCAAAGAAAACACTCCGGTTGTAGAGAGGAGGGTTAGGACTGGGTTGCCTGTGCACAGAAAGAAGTCTGGTAAATGCTCACAATGCTAGGGTATTTGGTAGTCCTTGGTTAACTTGGTTTTGTCCAACAGATTTGGAAATAACAAATGAGACTGTTTACCCCCTATGTATGAACATGGTATGAAGAAGCATGCATAGCCTGGAATCCCTGCAATGTTGTATCTGCGGCTCTGATTGGTCAAGTTTAAGGCCACAGGGACTCTACCTCCTGTTCTTGTGCTGGTCTGGAAAACAGTACCCGCCCAGCCCCGTTGCTGTCTGAGGGGCACTACTTGGGCAGCTGACCACTGTTGTTTCCCAATGTTCTAGCACTGGACCGCCTACAGGGGAGCACTGAAGGCAGGGTTGGAAGCCAGATGAACAAAGCTATTGAGTGTTTCAGGAATGAGGCCACCTCTTTGGCTTCTGTATGCATGTCCTCAAAGCCTCCCCCCAACCTGTGCTGGTGACGCCATTGGTACCCTCCAACCACCATGACTGACATGTCTTCTCACCCATTTTTCCACATCTGCCCAGCCATAAAGTGTTGGCTTAGGATGCCAGGACTGTGAACTGTCTCATCTTCAGTGCTGAGATGGATACCACCAGGGAAGGTTGTTAGCCAGCCAGCTCACCGCATCCCACCCCCATTTATGCTCTGGTGGCAGTTGATGGGTAGAGGGCAATGGTGGAGGCAGTTAAATCACCTGGCATTGTGCCTAAAGTTTTCAGACAGAGCCCAAGAAGGACCTGTTTGCTCCCAAACTCAACTCCGCAGTCTTTCAACTGGTTCCCCCCAAACAGCCCATAAATCAAAGATGAAGTAACAAGAGAGTTGGTAACCATGAGATCCTGGACCATCTGGCCTTCTGAGGGGAAGGAGCTGGCTGGGGAGAAGGCTGGATTTGGAGTCAGAGACAGCACCTGGGTGACATTCCAGGCTTCAGGATTTCAGTAGTTTGATTCAATTCAACATGCATATATTAAGCGTTTACTGTATGCATACATATGTGTATATCAATCAGCAGATCAAAAAGCACTTACTAAGTGCCTGCTGTATACCTGTCCTCACAGAGCTCATGCTCTCATGTATACATCTTGATCCATTGGGATTCCAAGTGCTTGTCTTTTCAGGGGCCAGGGTGCTTCCTCCACTGACACAGAGCAGAATTCCTCCATACCTTAGCAGACCATCTATGGGTAAGGGACAGAGACAGCCAGACTCATCCCTAGCAGACAGTGTCACGTCTGCACACTGGGGAGGGCTTGTGCTCTCTAAGGGCAGCCTCCGAGAGCTGCGTGGCACCTCTGTGGTGAGCAGCATTGCTGTGTGGATAATGGCCAAAAGAGTGAGCTCTCACACATTCTACACAGCTTTTCTGGACTTCTCCTACAAGCAGAAAATGCCGCTGGGATTGTATGAGATGTCATTGCTGAATTCCAGGTCAAAATTTAGGGTGTCTGGGAGATAAAGTGGTGCCCAGGAAAAGCCTGGGAAGAGTACTGGCATGGGAAGCCAAGGAAATTAGTTCAAATCCCAGCCGGGATATCTAATACTGCCTTTGTGATCTTCGTCCCGTCCCTTCTTGAAGGGCCTTGATGGGTCTTTCCACATCAGTCAAAGGAAGGAGCTGCACTAGATGATTATGATCAGCCAATAAACATTGACTAAGTGCCTACTATGTTCCAGGACAGAGGAAGAAAAATGGAAAACCATCCCACCAAGAAAGTCTCACATGGGGTCAGAGAGAGGCTCGCATGACTGAAATGGCTGAACACCAACCTATTCCAGGAGCTCTGCCCTGTGGATACAGAAAGGCAAAAGACAGCCCTGCCCTCAGGGAGCTCCCCATCCGGCAAGAGAGAATCTCAAAGGCTTCCATCATTTCCCACCCTCTCTTATTCCCTTATTTCTCTGGGAAATATAGTTAAAAGGACAAGATCCTCAGCCCAAGAGTAAGGAGGCAGCAGTTCAAGACCCAGCTCTGCTTCTTGGGCTCTGTGACCTTGGTCAAGTCACTGCTTCTCTCCGAGGCTCAGTTTCCGCATATTGAAGATTAGCGAGCCGAATTAAATCATGTCTGACGTTGCCAACAGGTGTGGATAGTGAATCCTAAGAATTTACTGTCAGAAAGAAGACACGGAGAATGTCAGGCAAGCAGTAGTAGGCACTATTGTTGTTCACTGGTTTTTCAGTCGTGTCTGACTCTTCATGATGCCATGAAGGGTTTTCTTGGCAAAGATGCTGGAGTGGATTGTCATTTCCTTCTCCAGATAATCTTACATATGGGGAAACTGAGGCAAGCAGGATGAAGTGACTTGTCCAGAGTCACACAGCTAGGAAGCGTCTGAGACTGGATTTGAACTCAAGAAGATGAGTCTCACCAAGTCCAGGCTAGGTGGTCTGTGTGCTAGGGCACCCCCTAGTGCCTACCACAGGGCGTAGCACAGTGGAAAGAGTTCTGTTGACTCCGGAGGTGGGTTTTTGCCAAGTTCTGAAGCTGATTCTTACCACCTGTAGGAGCATGTCTAAGCCACTTCCTCTCATTCTTAAAATGAGGGGGTTGGGCAACCCACCTTCTGATGTTCCTTCCAGCTCAAGATCTATGATTTTGTGAGAACTCAGCCTTTGGGGCAGGAGTATAGCTCGGTGTGGTAGTTCAAACGCTGCATGGAAGCCAGGAAAGACTGGGTTCAGCCCTGTCCCAGATGCTGGCTCCTTGTGTGACCTTGGTCCTCAGTTTCATCATCTGTAAAATGAAGCAGTTGGACTCCAAGACCTCTAAGGTCCTTCTGATCCTAGGTCTATAATTCATACAGGAGAGAATAAAAATGCATTTTCAGGAGAGAATTTTTTTTTAGACATAAGGAAGAGCTCCTAAGAGTCACCAAAAGAGGCTTATTATCTGGAGAACTTTATGGACAGCAGCCTTTTCACTCTGGCCCAGCAGGATCCCTGTTCTCAAACTGAAAGAAGCTATGAAGATTCTTGAGTGTAAACTTTTTTTACAGATGAGGAAATTGAGGCCATGTGACTTGGCCAAGGTCATCTAGGTTGTAAAGAGCAGAGCCAGAGCCTTAGATGACCACCTGCCCTGGCAGACTTAGCTCAAGGACTTTTACAACCTCAGCATTTGATGCATGGTCCCCAGGTCAGTCACTCACCTCCCCCCTCCCCACAGCCAGGGTAACAACAAATCCAATGTAAATGACCACATGGCTTTCCATTTCATTTTCCACCATCCTCGAGATGGAATTGTTTGAGTTCCCCCTGTCTCTCTGAGAGAGCTAAGGCTCAACGAGATTGCTGTGATAACCACCCCAGGATGACCTTCAGGACCAAAGTGTCCTCCCCAGCTCTCCCTTAGCCTTCAAGCATCAGGCTTAAAAATCTAGGCATTGAAGCCAAGAAACAGAACTAAAAACCAAGCCCTTCACAGAAGCCCAGAAAAGCACTTTCTTGTCTTATATTTCAAAAGAAAGAAATCCTCTGGAACTCCAGAGGCTGGGGGGGGGGGGGCGGCATCCCTAGAGCCCAGTGTAATCTGCCTTTCTTTATGGGGATCCAACTTATGAAATTTCATAGGATCTTAGTTTGTAAACTGTAAGGGAATTGTAGGGTCATCCAGCTAAAACTCTCCCACCTTCTCTGTCTCCCTGAATCTCTGTGTGTGCGTGTGTGTGTGTATGTGTGTCTGTCCCTGTCTCACCTGCCCTGCTTCATCTTCCTCTCTCTCAAAATAATGATGAAACAGAGAGGATGAATTGACCTGCCCAAGGTCACACAAACAGCAGGCAGAGCTGAGACCCCAACACAACTCTAGTGGCTTTTCTACTATGGCTCGTCATGTCCCCATCTGTAGATGTTCCATTGTGCCTGGGAGCTTTGTGGATACTTTGCCTAGAGGACTCTGCTATTTGAAATATGCCTTCATTTAACAAATTATAGTGACTCTAGGGGCTCTAAGGGAGCAAGGAGAGGGAGGGGTCCCTGCCTCTGACACCCTCCCTGATGGGAAGGGGAAGCAAAGGTTCAGCCCTTCAGCTCAGCTCTTTGATTTATGGACCTGCCACAGAAAGCATTGACTTGGGAGCTAGAAAGGAACTGAGGGGGAGACTGAGGTCCAGAAACTGGGAGTGACTGACTCAAAATCAACACCCCCTAACAGCACTAGCCTCATACTGGGGCTCCAGACTTTCACTCTGTTCCCCACTGAATACCCAAGAACTGCAGCAGGTGCATGGAAAGGTAGAGTTCACCTGGAGCAATGAAATGGATTTGCCGCTGCTCATACAACTCAGGGCTTGGGATGGGGATGAGAGTGACAAAAATGAGAGATTTCTAGAACACAAACACCATGGAGATATTATCTCATTTAAGCCTCAGGGCAGCCCTGGGAAGAGGAGGGAGTCTGACTGAGGAGAAAGGAGAAGAAGAAGGAGAGGAAGAAAGAAAGGAAGGAGGAAAGGAAGGAGGGAGAGAGAGAGTGAGGGAAGAAGGGAGGGAGAGAGGAAAGGAGGCAGGAAGGGAGGGAGGAAATAAGAGAGAGGAAGGAAGAGAGGAGGAAAGGAGGGAGGGAGAGAGGGAAGGAGGGAAGAAGAGAAAGAAGGAGGAAAGGAGGCAGGAAGGGAGGGAGGAAGGAAGGAAGGAGAGAAGATTAATGTGACTATAGACTTAGAACTGGAAGGGCCCCTTCCAGGGACTTCTCTTTGTTACATTTGGTAAATTAATCCTCAGATTTCATAATTTTGTTGTCACTGAACTTGAAAATATGCTCTTTTCATGATGTTATAGAAACAGAAAATGAATTTAGAAGGTGTTTTCAAGTTGTTTTTTCTATTTAAAAATATCCATTCTTCAACCCACTCAGGAGTGAGTAGGGCACAGGGTATAACCAAGGAAGAATTGCTCAGGAGAAACAGGGAAAAGCCAATTATCAAAGAATTGTACATGCAGTGAAGGAGGGAAGTCATTGGGAGGGCCACCCAACAAACACACTTCTTTGGTTCCTGAACTCTAGGGAAGGCTACCAGTACATTGAGGTGTCTGCCTTTCTGGTTTAAAGGAGGGCACATCTGAGAATTATCTTGGGAAGAAAGAATGGGCAAGCTTCTAAGCCCCTGGCTGGAGGAATTACTTGGTTTTATTTTGTATACATTTGATATGAGAAGCCATGTGGTATAGTAGGTAGAAAGCTGATCGCAGAGTCAGGAGCACCTGGGTTCAGCCTCATGCACCTCCAGGCTGGGTATTCCTGGGCAGGCCCCAATCTCTCAGCACCCCTAAGACTTGAAATTGCAGAATAGATGCCAACCTGCATGGGCAGATGCTGTTTCCTGACCTGTGGCTCCCTACCACCACGAAATCCCAGTTCTGGTCCCAAATCAAACTGTTCTGTCCTCACTTCCTTACTCAGTGTGTGTGTCATATTCCACCCAATGAATAGAATGGAAGCTGTTTGAGGGTAGGGACTGGTCTGTCTTATCCCAGCTTCTAGCACATTCAAGGTAATTAACAAAGATTCTGTGATTGATGACTGAGCCTCTGACGTCAGTGTTTAAAATGACCTCAGGACTCTCCTCTGTTGAGAGGGATCTTAGCCAGGACTAGCTGCAGCAGCATCATCCTTTCCTTTGCCCCATTTGCACAGGTCTCTGGTTCAGAAGAACAAAGTCACATTGGAAGTTGTTTTCCCAAAGAATCCTTGAGCAATTAAAAGTAGAATGTTTTGAATCTGACTTTAAACTCTGAGGAAAACGGCCATTTCAACTTTTAACTTTTCCCAGAGCACTGAGGGATGATGAAGACCAGTGAGCAAGTAAGTGTCTGTTGAATTTTAGTGAGGAAATGACTGAAATTGAGGTCAAATCCCCCTTTGGGATCCTTTAAATGAAACCATGACCTTGGAGTGGCACCATTAAACAGGATGGGCATTGGGGAATGTCTTAGAGGGTACTCATTTCGTTTTGTCCCAGTTATCAGTTAATCTGGAGAGAGCTTTCAAATCCATGGCAAATGGGTCATGGGTCAGTGGAAGCCCTGAATGCCTTAAGGCAACATATCTGGAAATGTGCTCTCAATGCTTTCATTAAGGATACACAGAGTGTTCCCAAGAAGTCAACCAGACCAGTTACTTCACCCAAGTAAGTCTTAGCGAGAGAGAGTTCTTGGTGAATCTTGAGGGAATTTTTATTTAGGCCTTATGACTTTCTTTACATGAGAGCCCAGAACATTTTGGCAGTGAGAGGAAAAGATAAGGAGAGATTGTTCTTTGTGCTACCCAAAATGTGATCCCAATGAAGAGCATTGAATTTAGAGCCTGGAGTCAGGTCACAGCTAGCGACTTGCTACCCGTGAGACCTTCGGGAGATCATTTCCTTCTCTGGTTTTCCCATCTGGGAAATGGAGGGGTTTGGTTCAATGGCCCCTAAGACTCCTTCAAGCTCTGGATCAATGATTTAGCTTCAACCAACTTGATTTTTTCAGGCAGCTCTCTGGAACTAACCCAGTCTGACCAGGTTTTGGACAAATAAACCCTATCCTGGTGGGTCTTGGAAAACCAAATGGATGATTGTATCCATAACAATGAAACAGTGATAACTGCCATTGATTTGCTGTCCTAGGACCTGGGTTCAAAACCTGCCTCAAACCCTCACTCCCTGTATGAGCTTGGGAAGCCTTCCCCTCCCTGGGTCTCTGAGGTTCAGCCACCTGCAGGTCTGTGATCCTATAAATAACAATTGCCAACATTCTACAGGGTTTTAAAGTGGGTAAAGCACCTGACAGACATCCTTTCCTTTGAGCCTCCCAGCCATCTTGGGAGGTACTATGGTCCAATCAGAGAAATGAAGCAATGTGCCTATGGGAGCATGATCAGGGAACCAACTGCTAACTGCTATGTGAGCAAAGAAGAAAACAAAGATATAGGAACCCACTGAATGAATGAATGAACGAACGAATGAAAAAGCACTTTAAGTACTTCTCACAAACTAGGAACTGCAGTGGACCCTGAAGATACAAATAGAAAAAATCCTGCAGCCCCTGCCTTCAAAGAGCTTGCCCTCTAAGAAGAGAAGATACAAGGGAGGAGTGTCTGAGGGGGCTTTGACTGGGAAGACACTTGCATGGTGAGGTCCAGGAAGGGTGGATTTGTAGACGTTAGAGGGGATACACACGGGGTCCAGGAGACGCCAAGATGGTCTGATAACGGCGGGTCTTCATTGGGCCAAGTCTGGGGAGCTCTCACTACTAGGGAGCAAGGAAGGCACCAAGAGGGCAAGTTCCATGAAAGTCTGCCCTCCCAGACCATGGGGTCCAACATCCCTCCTCCATCTTTAGAGATGACCAAATGGAGATCCAGAGACATGAAGTGTCTTTTCCAGGGTCACACAGTTGCTACCCAGCAATGCCAGGAATTTCACCCAGATCAGCTCTTAATCCCGCACTCACCCCACTAAGTCCTATCTATTACTGTGCCTCTGCCCGCACGCTCGTTTGGAATGGAACCTTAGCTCCATTTGCAGTTTGAATTAGGAGTCAAATTTTAGCTTTTATTTATTTATTTAATGTTTCATTTAGGGGACAAAACAAGCATTTCCATAATATATTAGAATAGAAAAAAATGATCGCACATGAAACTGCTGGTCTATTATGTGCAATTTGCTGTTCCTTTTCAATATAATAAAGTTGTGCAAATTTCTTTTTTCTTCCCTCTACTCCCAACCTAGAGATGGTTGCCATTAGACACAAATGTGCGTGTGTGTGTGTGTGTGTGTGCAAAGTCATTTGATACCTGTTTCTCTTTATCAGATCTTTCTCTGGATGCAGATATATCTTCCTATATGTCTTTTGGAGTTAATTTGGGTGTTTATGATAATCAGACTGACTGAGTCGCTCCAAGCTGTTCTTCAAACAATGTTGCTATTACTGTGCACAATGTTCTTATGGTTCTTTTCATGATTTTTGAATTACTATTTGGCTCTTACCAGGTCCTTCATCAAGCACAGCTTTCCCTCTGGGCAGGTGTGGGAGCAGGAACCCTCGCCTCAAGGTGAGAATCCAAGCCTTACCTAAGAATGATTCCTGGCTTCTGTGTGTTCATCTAAGAACTTTACATATTTTTGGAGGAGCTTGTGCTTATGCTAATAGGTCAAAAGATCACGGATGGAGTGCTGGAAGGAGCCTGAAATGTCATCTAACCTCTGACTTTACAGATGAGGAAACTGAGGCAAGGGGATTCAAGTCCCCTCCCCAAGGTCATATGGCTGATCGGCCATAAGCTCATGGTTTTAGAGCTGTGAGGACCTTGGAAACCATATGGCTGAATGCCCTCATTCTACAGGTGAGAAAACTGAAATCCAGAGAAAAGGAACAAGTGATAAAGGTTAGATTCAAACCCAGGCCCCAAAGCCCAAGTCCAGCATCCTTTCCAAGTCCACTAAAAATACATCATCCAATCAATGAGCATGTAATAAGTGCCTGGTGCGTGCAGATCACATTGTACAAAAAGACCTTGGCTTAAAAAAAAACAACAGGGAAAATTAAAAGCCAAAGAGAGAGCAGGTGCCAGGATGCGGCAGTCCATGGTCCTCCTGGGAATCTGATTTCTTATAAAACCGCAGCAATGCATCTGTTGTGAAAACTCAGAGACAGCACAGGTGTGTGTGTATGTGTGTGTGACTGTATATGTGTGAGTGTATTTTGGTGTATATGAGTGTGTACATGACTATATGTGTGTATGTGCTATGAGGGTTTGTGTGCATGTGTACGTGTGTGAGTATATGTGTGAACATGTGTGTGTATTGTGTGGGTATATATGTGTGTATGTCTATGTGTATGAGTGTGTATTGTATAAATGTGTACGTGTGCAAGTGTGTGTGTGTGTGTACATGTGTGTACGTGAATGTGTGTGTTTGTAACAATCTTCCAGACTCCATTGAGATGATTTTCTTGGGTGTGGATGATGCATCATTAAGGAAGATCACCTGAGGTGAAATCATATGTGGCTTTTTCATCAATAAAATGCGGAGAAGCCTCCAGGACTAGATGCAGCTTCCCTGGAGGTTTGTAAAACCCTCTGAGATCCCATTCGCTTTCCCACTCCTTTGGATGGTTCCTGGAACCTGCTTCCACTTGTTCCAAGCACCCTTTTTTTTAAGCCTCATCAAACCAGAGGGAAAAACCCTCCACGCTCCTTGCTGGGTCTAAAGTGGCCCTAAGCCAGTTGGGGGCTGGGATCATTTCTCCAGATCAGACTCGCCCTCAGATTTTCCTCCCATCAGAGGGACTTACTGAGATATGGAGAGAAGCCCTAACTCTGTGACCATTCCAGCCATCCTTTAGAAGCTAGCTTCTGCCCCACTTTCATGGAGCTTTTGCTAAGGTCTCCAGTGATGTGATTTTCACTATGTCTAATGACTCTTGACCTCCCTGAAGCATCTGAATCAGTTGGTCATCCCCTCCTTCATAATACCTCTGATCTCTTGACCTCCATACATTCATCCACCATCCAAACATCCATCCATGCATCCATCTATCTATTCATCAATCTGTCCTCGTACCTCAGTTTCCCCATCCTTAAGATGAATAGGTTTGAGTAGAAATTCCAGACGTCTTCTTCCAGGTCCAGAATTTGGTGGGCCCTTAGGATGTAGGAGGTAGGAGAATCTATAAGTGAAGACCATGTTTGCGTGTGCATGTGTGTGTGTGTGTGTTTCTGTCATGCTTACCACAACAGCTCCCCGAGGACAAAGCCTGTTTCACTTGGAGCTCTGCAGATCCAAGCTTTGGAAAACTGCAGGCACTTAGTAAGTGCTTGCTTGTGAGCTGATTGTTTGAGCCTGTGATATATGCCCATTGTCTTACTATTAGATTGGAAGCTCCTTGAGGGTGGGACCTCACCATCGCCATCAGTGTCTCTGTGTCTCTAGCACCTAACTCAGGTACATCTGAGGTACTTAATAAGTGCTTGATGTTGATTGCTTGATGTATGTATCCGCTTACAAGGTGCATCCGCCTGGTTGATGGAACGTGAGCTCCCGAGGGCAGGTCCATCTTCACTGCTCTAGCCCCTTGCATAGTGCCCAATATGCAGTGACTAAGTGCCCAAGAGATGCTTCTGGTCAGTCAGTAAACAAGCACCTATTTTTGGCTAATTAATGCACACACCCATCTGTTCTCAGGCTGTTTCCCATAGAATTTATGCTCACTGAGAACAAGCCTGCTTCATTTTGTCTTTGCATGGGCCTAGCATATGCTCATTGACTAATCAGCGCTTTTTCTTTCATACATTCGATTTGTAATCAGGGAACCTACCTCAGGGCCTGGCCCAATGAAGAAATTTAACAAATGCTTGGTAAGTGGATGAATGCCTGAGGATGCCCTAGAATCCTTTGACAAAGTCTGGACACATAGTATCCCTCTCATGGCGCAACTGTATCAAATGAGGAGGAAAGTATCTTAGGGGCGGTCTAGCCCAAGTGATGCTGCAGCTCTGGCACAGGGAATCGGAAGGAACCTCGAGGGCAGGCAAAGGTGGCAGGAGCCAATTCAACAAGTGATTTGTCTGAGGAGACACTGGAGGCATTAAAAAGAAGGTGAGCTAGAATTCTTGGGGGAAGCTGATGGTCTAATGAAATAGGTAGTGGCCAGGCATCCCAGGCACTGAGGCTATGTTCCTGTGGCCACCATTGATGGCTCTGAGAACTGGGTCAAGTCATTTAATCTTTCTCTGTCTTGGTGAAAGGAAAATAACCATGGCAGCCCCTCTTCCCCCAACACACACACACAGGCACACACACAGACACACACAGACACAGACACACACAGACACAGACACACACACATCCCAGCTTTCAGGGCAATGGAGTGATTAATGAGAAATGGTCTGCACAGTGCTTTGGGCTCCCTCAAAGGTCTCTAGCTAAAGTAAGGAGGCCCGCTTTGGCCTTGGAGAGGGGCGCCATAGAGCTGGGGATGCCTCCAGCCGTCTGTGAAGGGGAGATGAAGGGAGACTCACCATGTACACTCACCATGCTGGGACTTCTGCTTGCTCCCAGGAATGCTTTTCTCCAGGGCTGATGCTTTGGCCAGCAGGGAGTTCCACCAGGAGAAACCTCCTTTGCTCCTGTGACAGAGAGTCAGGGTTATGCAACCATGACTTGCTATTTAGCACGGTCTACACAATCTTTAAAGAATCTTTGGACCATACGTTTAGAGCTAGCGTGATCCTTGAAGGTCTGATCCCCTCATTTTATGGGTGAGGAACAAGGTAAGTTTAGCATGGAAGAAAGAAGACAGGTGGGCAATGTTAGCTGCCTCCAAGTGTCTAAAGGGGATCAGCCTTGTTCTGCCTGGCTTGGAAGATAAAACCAGGAGCAGGGAGGGGCAGCCATTAGGAGGCAGAATGAAGCTTGAAGGCAGAGAGAACTTCCTAGTAATGCTTGCTGTCCCCAAGTAGAACAGGCTGCTCTGGGAGGTGGTGAGTTCCTGGTCCTTGGAGGTCTTCCAGTAGAGGTTGGACAGACCCTTGGCAGGCACACATGTCTGTGATTCTTGTGATGTGGGTTGAACTCAGTGAAGGCTGAGGTCCCTTCTGAGTCTCTGATTTTGTGACATGATTCTGAAACTGGGCCCAGGGAGGCTGAGAGATCGTGCAAGCAGTGAGAGATGGCAGTGGGGTTGTTGTGGTTTCATAGACTGAGAGCTTGAAGCAACCCTGGAAGCCATCTGGTCCAATCCATCCTCTCATTTTATAGAATAGAGTAGGCTTGGCCCAGTCACAAGCCCAAGGAGAATGTACAATAACTCCCAAGCTCACAGAGTTTCTACTAGAGCTCCCTGAACCCAAGGAGAAAGAGTCAAAGAACAGGAAGGATGAATCTGAATGCAAACTGAGCCGGCGGCCGGCCCCAGGCTAGGACATCTCTGGCAGGAGGGGGCCTGGTATTCAGAAGCTGCTTCTGCTCCTGCCCGTCAGAGCTATCTGCCGGCTCATCTCTGGCTCTGGAAAGTACAGAGAACGCCAGACTCAACAAACAGCTCTCATGTTCCTTGCCTTCCACGATGTGAATCTTGCCTAGACGGGCTTGGAAGGTCTCACCTGAGGCTCTGGGGCCTCTTTGATGAGCATTCTCCTTCCTAAACTCTCCAAAGGCAAATTCAGAATCTTTGTGAATGACAAGTGTCTCATTTTCCATGTCAATAATGCCCTGTCAGCCCCAGAAAGGGTGAGGGGAGAAAAAATCTGGTCCTGGCTTTATAATCTGGCGAATTGGCTGGCAAAGGATGATTTATTCATTTATTTGCAGCTCCTTAATTGCCAGCTGCAGGCATCCCTGGGTATGTAATGCTGAGCAAGGTAATTTTTTTTTCTTTTGCAGACACCAAGTTGGGTGCCCAGAATATGAATTTCCCTTTGCTGAGAAACTGCTGAATTTAGTGACAATGCTGGGAATCTTGAACTTGTCTCAACCCTGTTTTTTCTCCAACTAGAAGATTATGAATGTTCAGGCTACAGTAAAAAAAAAGGCTGGAGTTGAATCTAAAACACCACCTTGGTCTGATTTCTAACCTTCCATGTATGTACCTTCCAACCCACCCTCTCCCTATGGCCACCCCACCAACACATACACTCCCGCTTTCCACTATTTGTTCTGTAAACAAAAACCCAATCAATAGTAGCCTTGGTCTGAGAAGGTTCTGGATGCCTTCTGGCTCTACTCACCTTCTCTGTAGCTCCCCAGCCCCCAAGCCCCCTACTTGGTCAATACACCCTCTCTGGGTTTTCTTCCCCTGAACTTCCCCAAGGGACCTGCAATACAAACCATATATAGATGGTTCCACTTCTGTCTTCCTTTTCCAAGCACCTAACACAGTGCCTGGCATAGTAGGCATTTAACACATTATTCATTCATTCACTCATTCACTCATTCATCCATCCATCCATCCATCCATTCATCCATTCCTTCACTCATTCCTTCATTCAAAGTGATCTCCTATAAGCTGTGTCTTAATTATGGGCCTTGCTCTCACTATGTGGTACCTGTATTGAGAGGCAGGATGTTGTGGTAAATAAGATAAGAAACTTAGTCAGGAAGAGCTGGGTTCAGATCCTGCCTCTGACACATATTAGTGGCATTTTCCTTGTGTGAGTCTCAGGCTACTCCCCAAGACACAGCTACTGACTTAGAGACATGCTAGGGAAGGAACCCCCATCTCTCCAAACCCCTCCAGCACAGAGGCACAGATGTGAGCTGATGTTCAGTCAGAAAGTGTTTGAAGAACTACAAAGCTCTTCATTTCACAGTAACCTTCCAGGGTAGGACCAACTTGTATGATCGCCCCTGTTACATAGATTACAAAGCTAAGGCCCGGGGTCACACATGTTGGAGCTGTCAGAAATGGGCTTTGAACTCGCATGCCATCTTGAATTTGCATTCCTTTCTGCTGATCACTTTGGCCACTATCGTCGCTCAGTATCGGGACAACCACCAACATGGAACCCTGCTGCTACAGCTGGGAATCCCCAGACAGCGTCTGGACAGCAGAGCAGGAGCAAGCTGGCCTGCAGCTTTCCAGAGCCCAGTCAGACACTGAAGCCCATCAAGCCTGAGCAGGGAAACAGAGAGCCAAGGGGAGGCCAACACTGTCAGAAATAGGAGGGTCATGGTCCCGAGGCAAAGACTGCCTATCACATGTCTCTTACCTGCTTCTCTTTGTTCAAAGACTAACTTATCTGAGCACAGCCAAGCACCAAGAAGGACGTGATGGCATCCCAGCCACCTTGCATGGCCCCGGGGTCTAGGGGAGAGAGCCATAGCAGGTCACTGGCCCCCCCGGGTCTCAGTTTCCTCATGTAGATATAAGGGTGAGGGAGCCTTCCCCCCCATTAAACATGTGAATCAAATACATCAAATAACAGGGTAATGTGGTGCACAGTGTTCTGATTATGGGCTGAAGAGAATCAGGCCTCTAGGTCGCTGTTGTTGTTCAGCCAATTTTAGTCAAGTCCAGCTCCCCTTGACCCCATCTGAGGTTTTCTTGGCAAAGACACTGGAGTGCTTTGTCATTTCCTTCTCCAGCTCACTTTACAGACGAGGAAACTAAGGCTTATCCAGGATCATGCAGCTAAGAAGTATCTGAGGCTGAATTTGAACTCAGGTTTTCCTGACTCCGTGCCTCCTGTGCCATCTGTTGTACCACCTGGCCGCCCTCTTGGCCACTGCCCTCTGTATAACACAGCAACCAAATTTGGCATCAGTGACCTGAAGGATGGTTGGTTTGAGAATTTTGAAAGGTCAGAAGGTCTACCCGTCGGCATGGGTAATAGTGTTGACCCCAGTCACTGATTGCAGCATCTGCACAAGTACCTGAAAAGCACAATTAGACCCACTGAGGAAAGACCCCGAGACCTCAGAGCCCAGCTGAGACCATCAGGATGGGGACAAAGAAGCGCTAGTCGGCAGGCACCGAGTGCTTGTTTATACATCGGCCACATGAGCTCTCCGTGAGGGCCCACTCTCCCCAGGAACCTTGACTAGGTAAGGAAGAACATGCTCCCTCTTTGGGGTAGATGTTTCTGGGGCTGTGAACGCTAAGTACTAAAACCTGATTAAGTCTGTGTGGCCAGCAAGCAATGGGGAACCCTCTGGTCAACTCAGGTTTATCCTAGAGCCCTTAGGGAAGGAGTCAGCAGCTCAGTAGGGGCCCAATGGGCCAGAAGGGAGTCACCTATGAAGTGAGGGAGTTCTCTCCTGGTTCTGTCGTCCTAGAGATGGGAGACCCTACCACAAACTCTCAACCCAATGCTTTCCTGAAGCAGGGAGTTTAGAATCTCTGGGTTTATTCATTCTCTCATTAGGTGAAATCTCTGTTTTCTTCCTACCTAGTCATTCTGTGAAACACACACACATCTACTCACCACACCTGCACACACAATGCACATATGTGCGCACGTGCACACACACACACACACACACACACACACACACACACACACACACACACATGAATTCTTCAGTTCTTGTCACAGATTTTCAGAAAATTCCCCTTCCTGACAGATTCCTTAGTATCTTATTAAGAAATACGACAAAAGGAAAAGGATTATTCTGAATCATACACTTATGCATGTTTATTATTGGGGTATTATCTTCATTAATTCCTTTATCATGAATAATTTCAAGCAGGAAGGGGAGAAGAGAAAGCCTCCCAAGAGTCCCTTTGCCTGTGTACCTCAGGCATGAGCCCAGCCCCAGGCTGCTTGTTGGCAGCTTTTCAGGCAGGACATGAGAAGCCACATTCTGGGCTGGCCGAGACAAGACAGGACAGGGGACGGACGCCGGCTAGCTGGCGGGTGGGGATAAGCGGGGATGAGCAGAGACCGCATTCTGAACAACAAGGTTTCGTGTTTCTGAAAAGCAGACACAGCTGCAGAGATCAATCAGAGGCTCTGGTCTAGGCCGGCTGGAGGTCAGAAGAAGAACAGAGAGCCAGAAGATGACATGAGACAGCCGCCAGCTGAGAGCCCCAAGACAGGTTCAGGTCCCAGGCTGGAGTGGTGGGCTCCTGCCCCTTGGCATGGGTGATACCGAGCCTGTTGGTGGGCATCGGAGCCTCCCAAATGATCAAGTCCCACAGAAGAATGATGACCCTTAACTCAAAAGTAGAGACAGAAGCCAAACAATGTGGCATCAGGGAAAACTGGCCCAGTGTGGAGGCAGGGAGGCCTGGGTTCAAGTTCTACATGACACTATGGGATGGGTGATGATGGGCAAATCAGGCTTCTCAGGGTGGCAGACAGCTTCCTGAGGCCACAGGGGATCATGGGAGAGGCAATCCAAGTCAGCGAGCATGTATTAAACACTTACTGTATGCCTGACACTTGGCTGAGTGCTGGGAGCAGTTACGAGCACAAAGGTACGCGGCCCCTGGCCTGGAGGAGCCCCCCTTCTATGGGGGCAAGAGAGGGAGCTGGAAAGGCAGGGAGGTATGAGGGCAGCTCTCCTGGGCATGGCCTCAACATGGAGGTTCAGGGAAGACCAGGCCAAAGGGAGGCCAGAGGGTCCTCCTGCGTGAGAAGGCTTCTGGGAAATGGTGGAAGAGTCTGGAAAGTCAGGAGGAGAGTAGAGAGAGGAGGGAAGGGGTGGGGAGAGTCCTGGATTTGGAATCAGAGAATCAGGCTTCAAACTCCCTAGCTCAGCCTCTCTGGGCTAGAGATTTCTCCAGGTAACCTTTTACCTCTCCTTCCTGCAGTTTCCAAGGTCAATTCCTTCTGTGAAAAAGCAAACAATTTGTTGGCGCAAGTGTTTAATGGATTTGAGCTTCCAGGACTATGGTTCCACAAGCCATGGTCAGGTGTTCTTTTGGTCCATGTTAGACTCATAAGGCAGATCCGGCCACTTCTGGTATGTGGGAGGGCCAAGATGGGTGCCTAATCCCCTAACCTAGCCTAGATTAGAGATGCCTAGAGAATGCTGCTCTTCCAATGACCATAAAGAGAGGCTCTGTGGTGTATACAGGGAAACTAAGTCAGCTTAGAGGAAAACCCGCACCTTCCACTGCTGCCTTAGGTCTTCTCTCTGAGGAAACAGACCTTGGCTACCAATTCTGTGAGTAACGGCTCAGTATCATTAATAATGTAAGACTTAGAAGACGTGAGGGATGCTCATCCTTCCCCCATCCCCCAGAATCATGGAGCTGAGGTTGGCAGCTTCCAGAGCGAGAGAGAGAATGTGGCAGAAGCAAACCGAGTCCCTGGGTCTGCCCAGCCAACCATCTATGGAGCAGAGATTCGAAAGCAGGGGGTCAGGAGCACTGGCCACACAGAGATTCCCAGGGCTAAGACCTTTGCCTCCCATGGCATCCTCAGGTCCTTGGGAATGACTTGCTTAATCTGTTCAGACAGCAGCAGGCTCGGGGAGGATGCACATAGTTATTTCTGTCTGCACAAGCCTCGAGGAGCTCACCTATTTCAAAATAGGCATTGAAAAAACCTGGACTAGGGGTGGGGTGGGATGGCTCTAGATAGCCAACCTAACATAGAAGCTGGGACCGATTCCCTGAATTTTTCTGGAGGGACAAGTAGTTCCTGTAGTGAATTAGTTAAGGGTCTGGGAGGAAACATATGCATGCACACCAATTCAAACGTGAACAAGTGTTTAGAATCATGCGATATCTTCAGCAATGCAATCCAAGTCATTCCTCTTGCTGCTACTTGACTCAGAGCCTCTCCTACATAACTCCAAAAGAAGGGCTGTTCTCCCAGTACTGGAGAACCAGGCTCAGCAGGGATTCTCAGGCATCAGGGTCAGAGGCCAGGAAAAGGAGAAGAGAAGCTGAGGGAGGCTATGGACAGTGGGGATGGGATATTTGCCCCACAGGGGAGTTGGCCACTAACTCCTGTATCTTCCTGAGCTATAAAATGTCCCTGGATGTTAGGATCATTCAGGAAGCAGAGACTCATAACCCTACTGCTAACTTCTTGTCATTTCTCCCCATGGCACCAGCAATGGAGGCAGCCAGACTTCCATTGAGCTGGCCAAGTGTGGCGGAGCAGCCAGCTCAGCTTCAGCTTCAGTGTGGTGGAGAGTGTCGGGCTTGGAGGCAGAAAGACTTGGGCTCAAACATTGCCCTGGATACTTCCTGGAAAACCCACCTTAATGCTCTGAGCCCCAGTTTCCTTGTCTGTAAAATGAAAGTTTCCAAGACAATGACTTCTAAGTTCTCTTCCAGGCCTAACTCACGACATTATAAGCCCATGGAATGCCAAATGAACAAGCCACGCTTCAAGAAGAAATTGCATCTGCCATAGGCCCTTCTGTGTCCTAAGCCCACCCCCACTTCCAGGTCCTCTGCAGGTGTGACCCAGCCCTAGTTGAACACCCTAATTGCCAATACTTGTCTGAACTCACAGACCAGTCTGCTTTCCTTTATTCTTGATCCATACTGGACACTTTCTACGTTAAGGAATTACTCTCTTTGAATTTCTACCTTTCAAATTGTCTATTTACTCAAGGGGACAGCAGCAGGAAATCCCCTCTAGATTGAGCTGCCTCCTGCCCCCTGGTCACCTCTGCAGAAGGCAGGAGGGCAGTGGACACTGCTCTCTCAATGAGCTCTCCCTCTTCCCATGTTCTCACTTCCCCAAAGAGGAACAAGCAGCCTATTTTTGGCATTGGCATCCAGTCAACTGAAGCCCTCTCTTGTTATTGCAAATAACTTGAAGCAATTACATCATTTCTCAGTTAAGCACTTTCAGGGCTCAGGAGTAGCTAGGGTATAACTGACTCCTTCTCCAGAATGATGAGGTACCTGGGTACCAGATATTGCTTTGCTAGCAGCCATCCCAGTATATGCTCAGGACAAAAAGCCATTACATCCTGAAAACCAAGAATAAACAGGAGTGAGGGGAGGCAGTAGAGCAAGCAAGGTTGGCCATGAAGATACAAGTCAAGACTGGAAACTCCTCCATGACTCCTCCAGTCATGGACTTTCCAGGTTCCAATGGTGCTGGCATAACCAGCCCTATAATGATACACTCCCACCCCGGAGAGACCTACTCCTGAGCTCTGGTCATGCGATGAATCAGAACAGCCTGGACCTTGGGCAGACAAAAGCTTTCATCGATAACAAACGTGAAGATGTCACAAAGCTAGTGGGGAGCCCCAACTCCTTGGATGACAATTAGGATCCAACAAGATCTTAGCAGGAGACATGGGCCAGATGCTCTTGTACCCATCCCTATGCTGCCTGTACTATGTGAGGGAAGTGTGGCTAAATCATATGAAACATATTGAGGGTTATAGTAGTCTAGAGCATCCATAGACATGGCATCCAGGAAAAATCACACAGTGGTAGGCTGCAGCTTTCAGGGGCATGGTGTCCAGCACTGGGAGGGTGAGGGCACCTTCACCCACTGGCTTGGTTAGACTCCATCTGGACTTCCAGGCCCTGCTCTGGATGCCACATTTTAGGAAGGGTATTGACAAGCTGGGGTGATCTAGAGGAAGGTGGCCAGGACAGTGAGAGGCCTGAAGGCCATGACACCCGATCTGCCTAAAATAATAGGGGACTGTTGGATTGAAGAAGAGAAGGGAGGGGACCTAGTAGATAATTGCCTTCAGGTCCTTGTCATCTACTAGAGGGCTTCAGTCTGATTCTACTTTGCCCCAGAGGGATGAGCTAATGACAAGGAGAGAGGAGCTGCAGACATGTCTCCATGGTCAGAGCTGACCAACAGTGACCTTGGCTACCTAGGGAGTCAGAGGTTAGGGTTAAGGTAGCTCTCCAAAGGCTCTGGAGAGCCACATGTTGGGAACTGTAGAAGTTATTCAGATTCTCTGAAATGCTGTGATCCTCTGACTCCCATGATGGTCTTGAAGGCCTCTTACAGTTCTCCATCAATGACCTACAAGTGGTCCCCAAGCATTCTGAAAGGACCACATGGCCTTCACTGGCAGAAGCCTACCATCCCTATCTAAGTTATCCCTGTCACCTCCAGGATCAAATCAAAACCATTTTTTACATTCAAAGTCTCCTTCCTACCTTTCCAGTCAGAGACACCTTGCTCTCCCTCATGTTGTCTTCAATCCAGTGACACTGGCATTCTGGATCTTTCTGACAGGACCCTCCATCTCCCACCTCTGGGCCTTTCCCCTGGCTATGCCCCATGCCTGGAATGCTGTCCCTCCTCATCCCACCTGCTGGCTTCCCTGGCTTCTTTTGAGTCCCAGCCCAAATCTCGCCTTCTACAGGATGCTGTGCCTGATCCCCCTCAATGCTAGTGCCTTCTTTTTGTAGAACATCCCCCAATTTATCCTGTAGATAGTATGGATATACCCAGTGGTTTGCTTGTTGTCCCTGTGAGCATCTGGAGGGCAAGAACTTTCTCTTGCCTTTCTTTGTGTCCCCAGACATTGGGACAATACCCAGCACCTATGCTTATTGATGCTTATTGACTAATGGGCTGATGGTTCCTCCTTACCAAGAAGAGATAGATTAGGATAGAAGATAGTGTGCCAGGCAATGTGTGGGTGAGAGGTGCCTAGCAGGTAGGTAGTGACATAAAACTGGGGCTCTTGAGAGAGATGAACAATGGCAGGTAGAACTGGAAGCCCTCACATTGAGATGGTTTATGAATCTAAGTGATGAGATTGGTGAGAGATGGAGTATAAGAGAGGGGCCACTCTGGAATCCTGGGGAATGCCCCCTCCAAAAAAGGATGTGGCATGAAGATGATTTAGCAAAGGATACTGAGGAAGAGCAGTCAGAGAAGTACGGGGAGAACTGGAAGAGAACGATGTTGTGACAACCTGGGGAAGAAGCACCCAAGAGATGATGGTCAGTATTATCGATGCTCCAGTGAGGTTAGAAGGATAAGGATGTAGAAGAGGCGATTGGATTGCAAAGACAATCCCAGAAGGGGTATAACTGGGTCAAATAGAGACTGAAGCCATCCACACGCTCTCATTCTTTTCCGTGCTTGGTTTTGTTTCCTCTTTCCCATTGTTCACTCCATTGATTACAACCCTTCTATACAACCAGACCAATGTCTAATGTGAAAGTATTTGCAGACCCTATACTTGATTGCATGCTGCCATGGAGAGGGGGGAGAGGGAGGGGAGAAAATTTGGAACTCAAGCGACCGTGGAACTGAATCTTGTAAACTAAAAGCAAGTAAACAAGTCAATTAAAAAAAAGAGGAGCAGAGGTAAAGGACAATAGCTTGAAGGCCTGGCAGATTCAAGGGAGGGCTTTTCTTCCCTTTCTTAATGATGGGGAAGACTTAGATATGTTTTTCAGTACCAGAGAAGGGAGTGGTAGAGAAAGATATTAAAGATGGGGGATGGAGTTAAGGCAGATGATGATCAGGCTGCTGGTGGTGTGGGAGGGGGATGGGATTCTGGACACAAATACTGGCATTAGCCTTGGCAAGGAGAAGGTTCTCCTCTTCTGTCAAGGCTGGAGGAAGCAAGGAGATAATGGGGCATGGTGTTCAGGAGATCTGGGAAAAGTGGACTGGGGTAAAGAGAAGAGCCTGCTCCGATGGCTCTGGCAGAATTCTAAGAAAAGAAAAACAGACCTGAGCATTGACTGAATCATTTGAATCTTGGTGCTCAATAAATGCTTGTAGACTTAACTGGCTTTTTGCCAGACCTGTAATGTCATCAGTGTGGGGAGTGCCCACTTACTAACTCCCTGTACCAAGGCACACCTTCTCTGCAACTTTTAATCATAGAGAGCTTCCAAGTGAACAGTGAAGGGATGTGCCCAGGGTCACCAAGATATTCTGTGCCAATGAAGAGTCTTCCTGACTCTGAGGGCTGCTCCTCAGATTCTCTGCCACACTTTCTCCCATGCTCCTTTTGATTTTGTGATAGCCATCCTCTATACACAAAGCTTCCATGGATGGATTCAGCTCACACTGCTAGAGGACAACCTACTATGGTCACCGATGAGAATAAATGCCAGGGAGTCTAAGTGACAAGGCAATGTGGTGTAGAGAGAGCGTGATGGACCTCAGCCAGAATAGACCAGGGTTTGAATCCCACATCTCATACTGCCTGGGAATGTGATGATGGGGATGTCACTTCAGTATTCTGAGGCTCTGTTTCCTCAACTGCAAGATGGGCGGGGGGGAAGCCGTCATTGGTGCTGACCTTCTGCAGCTATTGAGAACTTCCAATCAGATGCTGCATGTAAGACTTTACAGATGTCAGCTACTCTCATCACAGGTCTGGAACTGGAAGGTACCTTAGAGGTGTTTTCATTTTATAATGAGAATCCTGTCCTAGAGACAGAAGTGGCTTACTCAAGGTCCCAATGCTCCCACCAAGACCTGGAGACAAGAAGATCCATCCAGTCCAATGTGTTTCTAAGGGACTAGGGACTGAGCAAAAAAGACTAAGAGGAAACAAATGAGTTGGAAGGGATGGAAGGGGGAATCCTTGTATAAAGCTGAGTCCAGGCACCAAATTGTCCTCCCCTAGCCTGACTCTAGGACTCAGGTGCTAGACAAAGGACTGTCTTCTGAGACTGAGGACTCTGAGACTCCAGGCATGGTTGGCAGAGAGAAGCCTTGTTGGGGAGAGGAGCAAAGATGAGAGATTTAGGACAATTTGACTGGAACATGGAGGGTGTTAAAGGTGATTTCGAATAGTTTTGGAGAACCAAGCAAAGCAATCTTCCACCCTCCTTTTATTGGAGGGGAGGGAGAGGTTGGCATTTCTGTTGTTGCTTTTTTCTTTGGGTCAGGAGGGGTATGCATGACCTCTCAGAGGACCAATGATAAAAAGTGACTAGTTTACATCACCTTAGAAAGGGGCTCTTTAATCCAGGTTGGGAGAGAGAAAGAAAAGTGGACAGCTGGAATCCCCTCTCCGAAGATATTAGCCTTAGGCAACTCCAGTCTGTTGGGGTCACTTGTCCAATTTTTGCTCCGGTGCTGTGTGGACAGCTGTCTGCTGAACCGTGTACCCCCCACCAGCCATTGAGAGCCTTTCCTAAGCATGTCTTTAGTGGGTGGATGATGGCTAATGCAGTTTGGAGCCAGTCAGGAAAGGGCATGCATTCAGGCTGAGGTCCCCTCTGCCCACTCCACACTGGTCCTGAAGTACTTGGGCCACCTGCTGCAGGGCCACTGATGTCTCTGAATGCCGATGATGAGAGAAGCTGCCTCCAATCCATTCTGAGAACATGAAGGAAGCCTTTTCATAATGACCACCCCCAAGGTGCTACTGCAAAAGATCTGATTGCCTTGCTCTTTAGATTCTGAGGAGGCAGTCAGGCAGCAATGCTTAATCAGAAGCTGGTTGTGCACAGAATCCTGCGTGGAGTCGATAGGGAAAGTTGCAAGGAACATCAAGGCTCCAGTCACTGCCGTCAACGCCTTTGTCCTGCTGACAGCCACAAAGGATGGTCACTGTTGGGATTCTTATGGAAGGTCTTCCCAACTGGCCACATTCCTCCTTCAGCCCATAGGTGGGAGGGGAGTTCTTATCAGAAGTTTGAGTAGATACCAAGCAGCACCTCCTCCAAGAGGCCCTCCCAGATTGACTCCTAGCCATCAGAGCTTTCCCTTGTCCAAACAACTTTGTATTTTTTTGTGTCTGTTTGTCTATACCTATAGAAGTATATGGCATTTCCCCTGGCTAGACTAGAAGCTTTTTGAGGACAAGATTTATTTTCACATTTGTCTTTGTAACCCCAGCACCTGACTCAAGGTAAGTGAAAAATCAGCGCTTGTTGACTGGTTGATTTTCCCCCCACCTCCCATTGGTTCTTGGTGGAGGGATGACAACAGTGTCACATGGAGTCCATTGGGGAGGAGGATGGGAGCAGGCCAAGCAACACACTCCCTGTCCAGAATGTCACAGAGGAGATTCTTCTTCAGATACAAGTTGGATTAGGCATCTTCAGAAGCCCAATTCTGAAATTCTGGTATTCTTCAATTGAGGGAGGGAGGGAGAACTCATAGAATTCCCAGTACCTAAGTGGGCATCCACAAAACATTGAGAGACCATTGGCCCAATAGGAAAACCCCTTATGAAGGATCTCTGTAAGGACACAGACAAGAATTGGCAAAAGATGAGTAAGGGTATATGGGCTGAGATTTGAGCTGCTGAGGAAAGGTGGGAACAATGTCATTGGAGCAGTTTGTGGGGATAGTGGGGAAAAGAATCAAACTCATTAGGGTAAATCTACTTTGTGCTGTGGATCAATGGTCAGTTATAACAGGAACAAGGGTGTAACTCCATTAGAAAGGGCCAAAACCAGAAAGAAGTTCAAACCCTGGGTTCAAGTGCTGGCTCTGACATCTACCGTGCTGTGGGCAAGCTACGCCCATCCCCCTGTGCTCTAGGTAACTCTCCAGGATCATGAATCTGCTGAGAAGGTGTCAACCTGCCCTGGTGGGAGTTTCTTCACTCAGAGAGTGAACAATGAAAAACTCAGGCCTCATTCCTTGTCCTGATATGTCTGAGAACCACAGAATCTCAGCATCTTAAAGGGCCTTAGATACCCTATCACCTAACCTCCCACTCCCTGCATGTTGTGCATGGGTGTCTTGTCTTGTCCTTGTGCCTTGTGATGGAGGGAAGAACCTGCCACATGGCTTTCAAGACTATTCCATGGACCTAAAAGATCATTGTATGAAATGCTTTTCGCTCTTCTATCTTTAGCTTTTGACAACTTTCCACCACATCAAAGACGGCAATATTTCCTGTTTAAAAGTCAATGGATAAGACAAGCAGTTAGTCATGCCCACTGCATTCCAGGAGCTGGAGACACAGACAAAAGTGAAATAACTCCTTCCCTTAAGGTCCCTACATACTGCTGGGGAGATGACCTGTGCTGAAGCAATCTGTACAGATTCAAGAGAAGGCTACTTTGAGAGTGAGGACACTGTAGCTCAGGGGGTCTGGTGAATAGATGGTTAGAGCTGAAATCTTGTAGGAATGTTGAATGAGTGAAGCGACGACTGACTGAATGAATGAGTGAGTGAGTGAGTGAAGGAAGGAATGAATGAGTGAAGGAAAGAATAAGTGAAGGAAGGAATGAGTGAATGAATGAGTAAAGGAAGGAGGGAGTGAAAGAAGGAAGGAATGAGTGAAGGAAGGAATGAGTGAAAGAAGGAATGAGTGAGTGAATGAAGGAATGAATGAGTGAAGGAAGGAATGAGTGAATGAATGAGTGAGTGAATGAAGGAAGGAAGGAATGAGTGAAGGAAGGAATGAGTGAAGGAAGCAATGAGTGAATGAAGGAAGGAAGGAATGAGTGAAATAATGAATGAGTGAAGGAAGGAAGGAATGAGTGAAAGAAGGAATGAATGAGTGAAAGAAGGAAGGAATGAGTGAAGGAAGGAATGAGTGAGTGAATGAAGGAATGAATGAGTTAAGGAATGAATGAGTGAAAGAAGGAAGGAATGAGTGAATGAATGAGTGAGTGAAGGAAGGAAGGAATGAGTGAAGGAAGGAATGAGTGAAGGAAGGAATGAGTGAATGAATGAGTGAGTGAAGGAAGGAAGGAATGAGTGAAGGAAGGAATGAGTGAAGGAAGGAAGGAATAAGTGAAGGAATGAATGAATGAATGAGTGAATGAAGGAAGGAATGAGTGAATGAATGAATGAATGAGCGAGTGAAGGAAGGAAGGAATGAATGAATGAGTGAGTATATGAAGGAAGGAATGAGTGAAGGAAGGAAGGAATTGGTGCATTCATTAAGCTCCTACTATGCTCTAAGAACTGGGAATGCAAATATGAAAACAAAGGCAGGCCTTGTTCTCCAAGAAGATGGAGAGGCATGGGACAGAATCAACAACTGGTGACTATGCCTAAGGATTTGGACAACTATTGAATCTATCTATGAAGTTTCTACTAGTTACAGAGAAGGATAACAAACCAGGCAAGGTCTTCCCTCTTCTTATTCCCCAGACCTGAAGGTCCTTCCCTACTCACATTTGCTTCATTCAAGGCTGAGCCCAAGCTTCAGCTGCCCATCTGAACATTCCTGTTCCATTGTGTTCATACCCGTGCATGTTCTCACCCAACCTCCACTCCCAGATCAACTGTAAGCTCACTGAGGGCAGGGATCTTCACTTTTTCCATTGGTTTCAGTTCATTCTTTGTATTCAGTGTGATTAATTGGCTGCCAGGTGTGGAATTGGAAGCCAGATCTCCCCAGAGAGGGTGACAGTCTAAATCCCAGTTCTGGACAGAGACATAGAAGAACCAGCTGGCATCTTCTTCATTCCCCAAAATGAAAACAGTTAGACTTTGTTACCCGTAAGCGAATAGGGCACATTGACTCCCACAGAGATGAAGCAGCTGATAATTACACCTTGTGTGCCCAAAGGCAGGTGAAAACAAACTGAGTCCACCAGCTGATTCCAGCATCTTTAAGCACAGAGAAATACTGGATGATGCTATTGGAGACAAATCTCCAGGTCACAGACAGGAAGAAAGGCTACATATATTCCCCAGTATTCATGATGGCAGAGAGGTCATGTGGCCATAGTGGATAGAGAACCAACCTCCAATGGGTTCCATTTTCACTCTGGACACAATGTCCAGAGTGTCCATTGTCGTTTTTTGGCCAAACAGCCCTAGGCAAGTTCTTTAACCCCTCAGAACTCTAGGGGACTCACACAGACCATAAATTGTAGAGTGGATTGCTGATCTGCGTTGGAGGAGTGTGTTTCCTCACTGGGTGCTGCCTACTATCTATCTATCTATCTATCTATCTATCTATCTATCTATCGAAAGGAAGGAAAGAAGGAAGGAAGGAAGGAAGGAAGGAAAGAAGGAAGGGGGAGAGGAGGAAGGTAGAAAAAGAAGGAAAGAAGAAAAGAAGATAGGAAGAAAGCAAGAAAAAGAGAAAAAAATTTCAGACTAAACTCATGAGTCTGTCTGAGTCCAAGGAGACACCCCTGGGTCTGATGTTTCCTCTTCTCTCACAGCCAGTTCTTCCTTTGCTCAGGCTGTGAGGCCAACCCAAGGGAAGAGGGACTGAAGCAAATCACTATTAATAACCTGCTTTGATCCAAGTGAGAATGAGACATTGGAAGAATTAGGAAACTAAAGCATTGCTAAATGGAGAAACCAAAAGCAATGACTCACTCCATGCTCTGCAGGCTTCCTTCAGATGGCCCCAAGCTCAGCGAGGTGCTCAGTATGGCTTCAGTCATAGTCTGACTCTGGACATGGGCCATCAAAGGCTCCTAACGGGTTTAACTGTTGAACCTGTGAACCAGACCTCTCGCCTTTCTGTCCTATCCCCAGCTTCCAGTAGGTCTAGTTTCTAAGTTGGGACATGCAAAGGAGAGTAGCCAAGATGGGGAAGAGTGACCTCAAGCTCAGATCCTGTGAGGAAGGAAGGGAGGATATTTAGCCTGAAAAGACAGAAGAAGATGATGGACCCGAGAGTGGCCTTATTTCTTGAGAGGCTTGTTACATGAAAAAGGGATCCAATTTCTTTGGCTTGACCCTTGGGGCAGAACCCGGAGGGATTGGAGGAGGGAGCTCCAGAGAAGCAGATTTGGACCCATGTCAGGGAAAATTCTCTGGAAGTTGGAACTGCTCCAGAGTAGAAGGGGCTATCTCTGGTGGGGGACTCCCCCTTCCTGGAAGTCTTCAAGAAGTTTGATGACCAATTGTAGATTATAATGTTGGGGAGAATTCTCATGCAAGTATGAATGAGATTAAATGGCTAATAAAATCCCTTCCAGCCCAAAAATTCTCTGATGATGTGGTCAGAAAAGTTAGCAATGGTGCAGCCAAAGAACAGAAGTAAGTATCCCTGAGTCTTCAGTCACTGCTGCTAAAATCTTGGAGTAATTCCCTTTCTCTTTCCTCCTCCTCTCTTCTACTCCTCCTCACCTCCCCCTCCCTTCCCCCTCCTTTCTCTTCCTCTTCCCTTCCCCATCTCAATCTGTCTTCTGACACCTCCACTCCCCATTCCTATCTTTGTTCCTGGGTCCCTGGATTATCCCAGGGAAAGAAGGAGAGGAAAGAAATCATATTCTGAAAGAAAAAGCTAATTAAAAGCAATTTTGAAACAGGTGTTACCCTCCAAAAGTCCTTCCCATGAGAATGTACCCCAGTAACATATACGCCACCTGTCATTTCCACATGCTTCTTCTCTCCATAAGTGATTCTCTCTCTCTCTCTCTCTCTCTCTCTCTCTCTCTCTCTCTCTCTCTCTCTCTCTCCCCTCTGTCCCTCCCCCTCTCCCCTGTCTCTGCCCCTTGTCTCTGCCCCCTCATACACACCCCAAACATCTCTCCTCTTTTCCATGAGCACCTACTCCATCATCTCCTCCAAACCAAACAAAAGAAAAGATGCCTTCCAGAGAAGCAGTTTAGCAAATTTTACTTAAACTCCCTGCACGTTCCCTGTTACTCCCAGCACTCTAACTGACTGACTTGGGGCTCTGCTTGGACCTCTCACTTTCTCTGAGCCTTCCTTGACATCCTTGCTGCCTGAAAGGACTATTCTGATGATGTCTCCAAAGACCGCACTCAAAATGAGAATCTTAGATGTACAGAAGGAGGGACAAAGCCCACACGGATTTGGGCTCCATTGACCTGGAATCTGATTTTAAGCAGCCCCCTTGATATAGGTGTAGATGGCCCTGCTCCTGTAATGGGTGGAAGAGCCTGAGCTGGGAGGGAGCTGGAAGGGGAGGCTGCCTCTCACGATGGCTGCCGTGTGGTCCCCAAAGATATCTACGGACGAGAACCCTGGGATGGAGCCGATATGACCAGTCTCAGCAGGGAGCACACCATGATCATTATGACTGTAGATTAGGTAGAATAAATATAATTTCGTATTGTATAGTTTATTATGACATCTCATCTCCTCTCATATTGTGTTATTAGTTATATACAGGGTGTCCCAAAAGGCTGAATGCAGTTTTAAGCTTTAATAGTGGAAATTAATAGCTTCACTAGCTTAAAGCTGCACTAGACTTTTGGGACACCACATAACCTATATATTTGCCAGGTTTAGCAAGAGGGAGGCGATGTATGCTTATTAGAAAAGGATCTGGAGGTATAAGTGGACTGCAAGCTCCATATAAACATTTTTTTGGTCTCTATGTCTACAGTGACTAGAACAATGTCCAACACATAGTAGGCTCTTTTGACATGGGTTCAAATCTTGCCTCTGCCACTGATGCTGTGTGTGAGTTTGGCCGAAGTACCATCCTTTTGGAACCATGGCTTCTTCATCTGTAAAATGAGGAAACAAAGACCCAGGGAGGTAAAGAAGCTTCTCCAGACTGCAAGGAGTAGAGCCATGATTTGAATCCAGATCTCTCAGGCTTGAGGTTCCGGGTTGGGTCATGCCCCCAAGGCTCTCTAGGTTGTTGGCCACACACTGAGTCAGGATGTGCATCTGTGAGCATAGAAGCTACACACCCTTCCCTTTATCCTTGAGATGTTTTCCAAGCCCCAAAGTCAGTAGCCTAGAAGAGGTTACTTCACTTAGAGAGTTCAAGCATCTCTGGAGTGCCTGGAAGGGGCTGGGGATCTGAGGGAGGGCAGGAAGTCCTTTAGAAATCACATTCTGAGGCCTGGCTGGGGCAGGATGGGGCAGGAAGGGACACAACTGACTGAGTGACTGTCAACTTGGATAACGCCTGACATTGCCCAGGCTCAGTCCTGCGGCTGCCCCAAGCTACACAGAGCAGGGCTATTAAAAGCTCTGATAGCTCTGCCTTATCCTGCTTACACCTTGCCCCAAGATCCTAATCCTTTGACAAGACACAGACCAGATGTTGTTGTCCCCACACTGAAGATGACATACTTTGTTATGGAGGGAAAGGAGGGGATAGGGGATAAGGAAAGGAAGGCAGAGAAATGGAGAGAGAGAGAGAGAGAGAGAGAGAGAGAGAGAGAGAGAGGAGGGAGGAAGAGAGGGAAGGAGGAAGGGAGGAAGGTAGAAAGAGGGAAGGAGGGAGAGAGGGAGGAAGGAAGGAAGGAAGGAAGGAAGGAAGGAAGGAAGGAAGGAAGGAAGGAAGGAAGGAAGGAAGGAAGGAAGGAAGGAAGGAAGAAAGGGAGGGAGGGAAGAAGAAAGGGAGGGAGGAAACTGTTGTAGCTTTTTTTTGGGCATCTTATTATTGTAAAAGATTTATTTGAAAGGAAACCAAGGCACCTATGTAATGCTCCTCTCCAAGCCTCAGGATTCTTTGCTCATTGTCTGAGGGAGAAGCAGCTCCTGGAGCTTTGTTTGCCACAAACATCAGCAACAGTAACAGTATAATGACCTGAACTAGTGAAGGTTTGAGCTGCCCTCCACAGGGAAGGGGCCTCTGCTTCCCCTTCCCTCTCTTTTGTTTATCTGGAATTGCTTTTCCTCATTGAGTCATAGGGTCTTTATGAAGCACCTACCAAGAGCCTGCCAGGCCCTGGATATACAGAGGCAAAGAAGCCATCTCTGCCTTCCGGGAGGCAGAGATACAACAATGATCCAGATAGGTCCAGTATATATTAAAAATGACCATTAAGTTCAGTATGGTGGGGAGAGGGGGCTGAGAGCCGGTGTGTGTGTCGGGGGAGAGATCAGGAGGATCTTACAGAAGCTCATAGAACCATCCATTCAAAGCCAGAAGGAGCATTAGGAATCATCTAGTCTAAGCCCCTTATTTACAGATAAGTAAACTGAGACTCAGAAAACCTCAAGGTTTCTAAGTGAGAGAACCAAGAATTGGTTCTTAAAAAGATATAGGAGCAAGATCTGATCTCAACACAGGACAAAGGCAGTCTTAGTGGACAATGATGTGTCTAAGCAGAGGCCGCCAGAACCTGGGGCCAACTTTCACTGGGTTCCTTGGGGACAGCCATGAAACCATTGGCTCATGGATATGGTTGGAAGGGACCTCAAAGGCTCCATGTTCTAATCCTACATTTCACAGACGAGAAAACTAGGTCCCAGAGACATTAAATAATTTGTTCAAGGTCATGTACGTAGGAACTATTAGAGGCAGGATTTGAACCAGATCTTGTGACACTTGAGTATCATCATCATCATCATCATCATCATCACCACAATCATCATCATCATTATCACCATCATCACCATCATCACCATCACCATCATCATCATCATCATCATCATCATCAT